>CM046881.1:312555712-313155712 GCA_025667525.1 Glebionis coronaria | reverse complement strand
TAAATTATGCATAGGTGATCAGGCCATGCATAATTTAGGGCTACAATGCGATACTCTACTTCGTCAAGCTAGTGTTACATTTCTTATATTTTAAAATATATATATAATGCCATTTGTTAAATAAGAATCAAAATAATTTATGAAATGTTTTGGAGAGTAAGTAATTTGCTAGATATTTAAATCAACAACTTCAATGTTACAAAAAAAAATTATATAAGACCAAAGTAAAAAAAATGGTGACAATACACCGTAAAACAATGTCAATAAAATTTATGAGGTATTATTCAAGTATTTTATAAAGTTCAGTAGAACAATTTGTAGAATTATTTAAAATAGTAATTTAAGTTTATATGGTGACATTATGATAACTTACAAAATAGCGAGTGGTTTACACGAGAGTAGTAAAGAGTAATTGATAAGACAATATGTGAAATGGTTACAAGATGATAGAGTTTTAAAAAGTTTAGCCGGAATCGTCATGAGACACTTGTTATCAATGATGATAAAGGATGTGAAAACAAAAACTTCAATCTCGTCCCAAAGTAGTGGTACGTTAGAAGTAAAAGAAATATATAATATAATGACAAATAAGTCATGTAAAAAAAAGAATAAATGAATTCATATGTGTGCACATAAAAAATTATTCGACATAAATATGCTTTTAAGAAAGTAGAATATCAGTTTTCGAATGATACAACTAACCGAAAAGTTTCTATTTTTGGAAAGTTTCTATATTAGAAAAGTTCACAATTCTGGAAAGATTAGGAATTTAACACGTTAATAGTGACGGATAAAAATGTACACTTTTTCGACAAAACTAGTTCACCATCGAATTTATCCAAACAACCCACCTCATAAGTTCATGATAATTATACTTATGACTCGGACCCAAATTTATTATCTGAAGAAATTTTTAAACGTACCGAACATTTGTTATTCGCAAATTACCATTCGTTAATGTATCACGAGCTCAAACGAACTAAAAAACGCCTTAAAACTATATTTCAAAACTTCTATCAACTTTGACTTTTTAGTCAACTTTAACTTTTAGGTCTGACCCGATCAATTGACCCGCTAAAAAACATTTTCAAGACTCGGAGTATAAAGCAATTTGGTGTAAAACGATGCTTCAGACAACTTTCTACTTTATCCTAGACCCAAAATCCATCGTAAATTAACCAAAATGCCCCTGTAAATGTCTGCGCGAAATTACACTTTTACCCTAAAAACACAGGTTTTACTTTTGAGTTTTGACCTGACTATACTAGTTTCGGACTTGGTTATCTACGCGGTAAAGGTAAAACAACATTTTAAACAACTTTTAAGTTTTACTCGAGACTCGAAACGGACCAAAAGTGGACGAAAATGCCCTCGCATCAAATATGTTAAAAGCATGATATTTTAGAAAAACGCGGACTTTTTTAGATAAAAGACCCATCAATATTCAGTTTCAACACTAGTTCCTTCGTGGTAGACGTAAAAGGACATTCTAGACAACTTTCATGTTTCGACCGTCAGCTGAATCGGACCAGAAATTGACAATTTTATCCCCTGTAGTTCTACATCAGCACTAAATTTCATATATGCAGAAAATTAATTCTTAAGTTTTACAAAATTCCTCATTTTCAAGAGTTATGTGTCGAATTTTATGTCCAAATGAACGTCTCCACAAGTAGAAACATACTTTTAAATCTAAAGTTTATAAAAATATTTTCTCGACGTCGTTAAATTACCTGTAAATTTTTTGCATAAAGTATATTTTTCGACACACCTCGAAATTTAATCAAACTTCATAACGGCCCTTAATTTGTGTACATGCATGACTTGTAGATCTCATGAAAATGAAAAATAGATTGTATAATTAAGTATATAAAGAAAAATATAGCATAGAAAATGGTTTAAAGATACCAACGAGAATCTAAGAAACCAAAAAAGCGCATGACATCCATGTAGTAGATTTCGAGATGCAAGGTAGGAAGGTCTCCTTGACGGCATGATTATCCAAATAAACAAGAATTACAGGGAAAAAGAATGAATCTTTAATGTGTAGCGATCCCAGAGCGGGTGGGTATTATGAAAAATCAGATTCGAATCAACCGCCACATTATATTATAGAAGATGAATTACAAGATGACGATTGTGATTCCAAGGTACAAAAGAACGTTGCAATTTAAAGTCGAAACATATAACGGTCAATGAAATAAATCTTCGAATGCTGTGCATAGCGGTGGTATAATAAAAAAATCAACAACAGATTATGAAAAAAAAATTATATTATACAACACTATTTCAAGCAATGCTTCGAGATGTGTGACTCACACGATGTCCTTAGTCTTTTCCGGGGACACAATGAGCTACACAATGGTCTATAGACTAGACATCTAGTCAGTAATGATTGAAAGGCAATTTGGATATCTAAATAAGGAGTTAAACAATGAACGTAACATACAAGGTAGTAAAATGATAATGTTTCATCGGACACAACACTTACTTAATCCCAAACAATGGTATCACGGAAGTACGCACCACATATAAAAGTGAGTCGAGAAATAAACGGTTCAAAACGAACGAGTATATGGGGTCGATCATTTCACGTATAAACAAAATAGCAAGGGTACTCAGAAACGTGAGTATGAGAACTCGACAACATACATGCTCTGAATACAAGTACGTAACGTCATAACAATTTAAAATTATTGTAACAAGATCAAGTTCACAAGAGCAAGAATTCAAGAAATAAAGTAAGGGCAAATGTACTCACAATGACATCCAAATGATAATTAGTCAAGCACAAAGGATTTAGAAAGAGATATTAATTGTCGTTAGGAGGGTAATGTAATATTTCAAAATTGTAATCAAGAAATGAAATATTATAAGGATAATTATAAGTAAATAATAAGGATTAGAGAGTTAACCGCGCTGATATGGAACAACAATGGCAGATTCTGTGTCTGACACTTAGAAACATGAAATATTTGAACTTTCGGTTAAAGATTAAGTTTTGAAAACGACTCAATTCCCTATAACCATCGCTCTGATACCAATCTGTAACACCCCCGAAATCAAGCAAGGAACAAATAGGCAGCATGGGGGTGCCACGTCATGGTACAAGAAACAATAAAATATAGATGACACAAAATTGACATAATAAAACATTTACATTACGTCATAAAGACCAGAGTTTTAATTTTAATGGTCTAAAAGTTTTTATACCATAATAAAAGTACAAATATACATGGTTTTGTAACATATAGTTACCAAAAAGACATGATACATTTTCAAGCAGCTTTTAACAAAACAAAAGCTCTAACATAACATTGAAATCTCCAAGCTGCGAAATATCCTAGGGGCTCCCATCCAAGCACAATTAAGCATTATTACCTGAGATTTAAACATGTAAAACTTCAATAAAGGGTTGAGTGAAATTCATAGGTTTAGTAATGTAATTATGGAACACAAGCATTCATATGTAAAACAAGTAGTGGGGAAAATGGTTATGTACATTAACCATAGTCCGAATCAATTATTATCGCTATTTAGCTCATCACACCGAAGCTTCAACGGTTAAGTATGCCCCTAGTGAGTATTCAGCCTAAATACCCAGAATAAATCAAATGTTAAATGCTTCAAAATATTACGGGAGGGGGATTGTCAATTCCGATAGATCCATCCACAACATTCACGCTTAGTACTCAATAATTAACGGTTCACGATAAAGAGGGGACTTTATGGCTACTGGCACTAACGCAATAATAAAATGGAAAGCCTATGGAAAGTATACAAGTTCTGGATAGCATACGGTTTTTAAATGAATATGTTCCAACATGTAAATCTCACCCCGCGTTTCGAAACAATGCATAAATAATAAAAATGGGCTATGAACTCACCTTTGGAACAAATGGTACGGAAGATGGATGAATGATGGCACCGGGCTGTATTCGTGACCTACAAAAATGATCAAGACCCTTAAGTACCCGTTTTATATATTTATAAAACAATTATACGAAAATAATTTGTTAAAAATGTATTACAGATAAAAACTTGCACCTAAACCTAATTCAAAGTGAACTAATTATAAACAAGCTTCACAACCTGCAGGAATTACATATTTCATGTGCTCTATGTGCCAAACCAAGTGTTATGCCTGGTTTGTAACCAAAATGCCTCAAGATTATACAAGAATAGGTGTAAAAGTTAAAATGTTCCAGCGGGACTGTTTTGAGAAGAGCATATCTCCCAAACTATAAATACAATGATTTTTAGATTTATACCCCTTGAAAACTCTTGTAATATAGTTTCCAAAATGTCCAACCATTCGCTATAAGAGTTTACGGAAATTTCTAAAAGTCCAAAACACTAACAGCCCTACCATAAGCACCTAATAGTCAAACTGCACTAGTCAAACATGGGACAAAATAACCCGTCAACCGATAGGGATTAGGGTACTGATATTTCCACCATTGGAAAGCCTCAAAACTATACTTTCAGCCCAAACCAACCACGATTAAATAGCTAATACCATGTGTAAGGAAAAATTACATTCTTTGAAGGTTACAAAATCAGAAGTTAGGTTTTCGAACTCGGGTTTATCGTTTTAGCCATAAAAAACATTTGATGATAGCTATCGACATGAGGTCAGTGGGAGGACTTCAAAATTGATCCCCAATACTATATAAAGCAATAAAATTCAAAAATGGGGCTCAATAACATATATCCAAAAGTTATGCAAATTCGTTGTCCGAAATTTGACTTTCTAACTTAATTTAGTCATAACTTCCTTATCCGGAGGAGTTGTGTGCCTATCTAACTCTCCACTAACATTGAAATGGGTCAATGAATCCATTTTAGCAATAAAAAGCGCAGGTTACAGTGAAAAATATGGGAGTTCTTGGCCGACCAACATTCTGTCCGAATTTTAGCAAAAAATACAACAATCAATTCAAGGTTTCTACTACCTAAATCAACTAAACAAACTCATAACACCTCACAACACTTAATCATAACCATTCATCAATCAATATACATGCAAAATCTTAAACCTAATAATAAAAAAAAACTCAACGCAAGTGAGAATCATAAACAAACATGGTTACAACATTACAAACCTATTGGAATGATCAAAATCCAAAAAACTTCAATCTTTCAAAATTATGATTTTCCAAAATCATATGCATGTGGTGTTTTTAAGTGGGTTTAGGGTTAGAATCAATCAAGAAACACTTTGACGATGATTAATGATGTTGTAATTGAGATTTTAATGGTGGTGATGAATGTCGAATAGGGGAAGAAGAGAGGGAGATGTGGATTATTTTTTGTAAAAAAAATTAAGTATGTGTTTGTGTTGGTGTTAAACCGGCGGTTGTAGCAAAAAGAAAGGGATGTGATTTTCGGCCCATATTTGCTATTCTTACTAGTAATTTAGCCCAAGCCCTAATAAATTCTAGCCCGTCTTAATTCTTAAAACGCTAGTCTTTCCGACTCGATGCAAGTTATAATACGAAAATAAAATATTTACAGAAACAAAATATTTATAGAAAACCAAATTTTGATTTAAATAAATATGGAAAAATAAAATAAAATTTTTATAAATTCCACATAAAATATGTTCAATTATCAGAAAAATAATTAATATATAGTTTAATTAAAATTCTCGAGATCTCAGGATTTACGTATGAAAAATACAAGAAAAGGTAATATATTGGAAAATCGAGAAGTATGAATAAAAGAATAATTTAGTTACAAGGAAAAATACGAGTTCTCACAGCCACTCCCATCCGTAGCATCCCAGGAGATTTCGATACCTCCTCTTCGAATAGAGACATGCAGATAAACGACGAAAAAGGTTCATTACCTGAAGAATAAAATCCTTTACACGATCCTGATGGTATGGATACTGTAACACCCCATTTTGATAAATGGAATATCACAAGATATTTTTGGCGTGCCATCAAAGCATGCAAGGTAAATGTCTTAAAATACTAAATGACCATAAAGACAAATACCAGAATCAAACATCGGTAGTACAACAGAAGCTCACACATGAAATATAAATACTGAAAGGAAAGGACTAAACATTGTCCAAAAGAAATAAAGTAATGTATGGAAATGCATAAGATAAAGGAGGTTGAATAGCTTCCATCCAAATGCACATACTCTAAAGATCCTAAGTGCGTCCCTGTGTACCTGCCGTTTGGGAACATGGAAAGGAAACGGCTGAGCAAGACGCTCAGTGAATGGATATATAACATAGTATGAATGCCATAACATAATAAAGACTGATTAGCAGCGGAAATATATAAGTCTTGGAAAACCTGGAACATGTTTATAAAACTGGTTTTATAGTTTGAAAAGCTTATGGTTAACTTATGAAAACTGTATTTTAAATTTAGCCAATATCCCACATAGTTCATGAGGTATCAAAGTGCATGAATACTTAGAGGGGTGAACTCATCATGCAATTATAGAGGTTGCCTCTAATTATACTGGTATGGGTAGGAGCAAGGTTGAAGAAATCGCTAGGCGCTAGTGAGGAGGTCGACGACCTTCGAGGCGAAATTCATCTAGTCGGCGCCTAGGCACCACCTAGGCGGATTGGAATTTTATGCATATAAATATTATAAATAATATGTGTGACATAAAAAATACTTCTAATTTGAAATAATTCGAATTTCTTTCAATATAGACAAATAAAACATAACAATTTAAATGCTTAAAACTTCAAACTTGAACATATAATTCAAATAGTTCCAATTTCATACGAAAAAGTCATTATTTTATGTTTATAATTATTCGTTAATCACTTATTTTAAGATGTTACGTTAAAAATATGGGCACTATACATTAGAAAGAAAGCACTTAATTTTTTGTAAAAAAATATTGACTTTTTGTTGACTTTCTTGACTTTTTTGCCGCCTAGCTCCTAGGCGCTGCCTAGGCGGAGTATGACCGCCTAGCGCCTACGCAGCCGCCTAGCCCTTGTTTCACAACATTGGGTAGGAGGGATCAACTCCTTGTGAAGGATGCAAGGCACACACTACATTCACCATGAAAATTCTGACAGAAAACATGTAACTAGGATTCACCCATACGCCCCACATGATAATATAAATAAATGGCCAAAACTGAAAGGGACGCCACGAGCAATCACTCCGTCGTAGGGAAGTCATAACACGAGTGCCTCTAGTGTTATGGTTCTGGTACCTCCATAACTAGAGGAACTGACATGCATGTATATAGCTCAGGCATTTAAAATATAACATAAGCATTCAAAACATATAAAATAATTGGGGAAAACAGATGGTTGCAAACGGGGAATCCTAATCATACATATGAAGAAATATCCATACTGAAGGACGGAATATCCGTACCTTATGTCCAGTAGTGAAGCTAGAATGGAAGCTGAACAATCTACTCCGACTTCGAGGATACTACATAAATAAGGAACATGTATGAGTTATTTGAAACTGAGTGTGTTACTGGTTTTGTGTGTTCTTAGCTTATTTTATATGTTCTTGTCATGTTCTACTTTTTTAAGTGTTATCTTGTATTTATTCATGTTTTACATGTATTCTGATTATGTATTTAATGTATTCTTGTACTACTATACTTGTAGTGTCAAAATAAGAAACTTTCTAAAAATAGAAAGTTTCTAAAAATAGAAAGTATAAAAAAATAGAAAGTTTCCAAAAATAGAAAGTTTCCAAAAATAGTAAGTTTAAAAAAATAGAAAGTTTCTAAAAATAGTAAGTTTCTTGAAATAGTAAGTTTCTTGAAATAGAAAGTTTCCATAAATATAAATAAGCTAAATTAATAAGTCTAAAATATAAGCTAGTGCTTATTATTCAAAAGTTATAAGTCATGATGATTTATTAGTAAAGTCTATTAAATTAAATACTTAGGCTAAAGTGATTATTATATAATAATGAAAATACATGGTTTATTAATTAATAAATATCATGGTTAATTTAATAAAACTTTACCTTATATAATTAATTAAATTAAGTCATGGTTTAATTTAATTAAGTCAAATAAAATACGTAGGTTATAAAATGTATTATTAATTTTAATAATATAACCATAATCATGATTTTAATTAATTAATTAATAATGCATGTAAATTAATTTAATTAATTTAATTAATTAATTAATAAAATATTGGTTAACGAAATATACCCGAGCCCTAAACCTAAGATAAACCAAGCAAACACCAAACACCACCACCAGCCGGCGGCTGGTGGTTGGCCGGCGGCTGTGGCCTTGGCCTAGACGTCGCTTGTCACTATTAGCCTACGGGTTCACACCAACCTAGCCGATGTTCCCCCTGCCGAGCGAAGGTACCCACCGGCGTGAGCCGGTTCCCACTGTTTCACCAAGGTTCCCCCGTGGGGCTTTGGTTGCTGCTGCCCAAACACAAACCACACCGAGCCCCTTGAGGTTCTCGGCTGTTGGTGGAAAAAGCCAGGCTCTCGGTTGTGTGCGCCGAACCAAAACAAACACCAAACAAACCCTTTTCTTGTTTAATTCTAAATCATAACATGTTTTAATTATCTTTTCTTTAAAAGATCCATGACAAATTATCATAATTAAATAAAATATTAAAAGATTACGGTTTCGATTAATACCAAATACGTGGATGAAAAGAGAATCGAATCACGAAAACGTACACGTAAAAACCCAAGATCCAAATCACAAAAATCGTCCTTGTGTGCTTGGTGGCTGTCGCGGCTAAGGGTGAGTAGGGGGCTCAGGTTTGTTTTATTTTTCTAAAAATTTGTATAATGAAACTCTTAGAGATTAATTGTTTTACAACATGTAATGGGCCGGGCCTCTCCCTTTCCTTCTTGTTGCCGCGAACACACACAAGCCCAAACACATTTCCATTAGTTCTTCGTGTGTAAAGTATTACTCGTGGATGTTCGTGTTTTAGGTGTCGTGTATTAAATATTTACGTAAATGTTTATCGTGCATTAATAATATACTTAATACTTGTAATTTAATGTTCGTGACACTGTCGTATATTAGAAATAGAAAGTTTTAATTTTGTCGTGTTTTCATGCATTTACTCTTCATTGTATTTTATGCGGGTTTTACAACTCTTCCCCTCTAGAAAGAATAATTCGTCCCCGAATTATAGCTTACATAACTGAAAGAGAACATACCCGAATCAAAACTGGAAATGAGGGTAAGAAGTCCGGATAGACTCCTCTGTCTCCCAAGTGGCTTCCCGCTCAAGATGGTCCCTCTAAAGGATTTTAACTAATGGAATCGTCTTCTTCCTCATGACTCGCTCTTGCCGATCAAGAAATGTTTTGGTTTCCTCGACATTAGAAAGATCCTCACGAATCTGCTCGAGTGGATACTGAACCATACGTTGTGGACGTAAGATAGCTGATGATGTAACGCCAGACGATATGATACCTCACCGACACGTTTGAGGATATCAAACGGTCCGATTAAATGAGGACTGAGTTTTCCCTTGATTCCAAAACGCTTGACTCTACGCGCTGGTGATACCTTGAGAAAAACATGATCACCCACGTTGAAGTAGAAATCTATACGGTGCTTGTCGGCATAGCTCTTTTGACGTGCACGAGCTTCCTGTAGTTTTGCCTTGGCGACAGTAACCTTCTCATTGGTCACCTCTATCATCTCTGGACCCTCAAGAATTCGCTCACCAACCTGATCCCAGCAGATTGGGGCACGACATTTCCTGCCATACAACATCTCAAATGGTGCACACTTGATACTGGCGTGCAAACTGTTGTTGTATGCAAACTCTACTAAGCAGATATAGTCGTTCCAACTTCCTGTCTATTCTAAAGCACAAGCTCACAGCATGTCCTCTAGTGTCTGAATGGTACGCTCTGACAGTCCGTCTATCTGAGTATGAAAATTCGTGCTAAGCTTAAGTCTGGTGCCCCAAGCTTTCTGCAGACTCCTCCAGAACCGAGATGTAAAACGAGGATCTATGTCTGAGATGATACTAGATGGAGTACCATGTAGTCTCATGATCTCCTTTTGATAAATATCTGCCAATTTGCGAACTGGATCATCCTTGCGGATTGGTAGAAAATGTGCATATTTGGTTAGTCGATCAACAATAACCCAAATGGCATCATGTTTCCTCTGGGTATATGGAAATATGGTGACGGAGTCCATGGAGATCTTGTCCCACTTACACTCTGGAATGTCTAGCGGTTGTAGTAACCTACGAGTTCGTTGATGCTCAATCTTAACCTGCTGGCAGGTAAGACATTTAGAGACAAAGGTAGCAACATCCTTCTTCATACCACTCCACCAGAAATGTTACTTTGTCATGGTAGATCTTGGTGGAACCATGATTAATAGAGAATGGAGAGCTGTGAGCTTTAGTCAGCAAAGCCTCCCTAAGTGTAAGGTCATCAGGATCACATAATCTAGTGCCCTGCCATAAGATACCATCATCATCTATCCGAAACTCCGTCTGCTGGTCGATGTTTTGAATAATCGCCTAGATTTCACCGTCATCTTTATAAGCTTCCTTGATCCTAAAGAGTAAGTCTGGTTTAACTTTAAGATTAGCCCAGTAGCCATGTTGTCCATGTACCATAAACTTGATGTCCAGTCGTTCTATGTCACATATGATTTCCTCTTCTATCTTGATGCCGTTAATCATGCGCGACTTCCTGCCGAGAGCATCTGCCACTACATTCGCCTTACCGGGATGATACTGAAGATTGATGACGCAGTCCTTCAGCAACTCTAACCACTTTCTTTGCCTCATATTCAGTTTTCGTTGGGTGAAGATATATTTAAGGCTCTTATGATCTGTAAAGATATCACATGATTCGTCATACAAGCAATGCCTCCAAATCATCAGTGCAAACACAACTGCTGCAAGCTCCAAGTCATAGGTATGATAGTTCTCCTCATAAGGATTAAGCTGTCGTGATGCGTAAGCAATCACTTTCCCATGTTGCATGAGAACACAGCCAAGACCCTTCCATGAAGCATCATTATAGATCTGAAATCCACCTGTACAAGATGGGAGAGTAAGAATAGGTGTAGATACCAACCTCTGCTTGAGTTCTTCAAAGCTCCTCTCTCGTTCATCACTCCAGACGAATTTCTCCCCTTTTCTCAACAGCTTAGTCAAGGGCAAGACTAAACGTTAAAAATTCTCCACGAACCTGCGATAATAACCAGCTATGCCAAGAAAACTACAGACCTCTGTCGTCGACGTCGGTCTTGGCCATTTTGTGATAGCCTCAACCTTCGCATGATCCATGATTATTCCTTTTGCGGATACGACGTGGCCTAGAAACGCCACTTTGCTCAACCACAATTCACACTTGGAGAACTTGGCATACAGCTGCTTCTGGCGAAGTATCTGTAGCACTGTAAGAAGATGCTCTTCGTGTTCCTCCTTGGATTTTGAGAAAATCAGAATATCATCAATGAAGACGATAACAAACTTGTCCAGAAACTCATGGAAGACACGGTTCATCAGTTACATGAAGACTGCTGGTGTCACAACCGAGAATTTTTAAGGCTTTAAATAATAGTAAATTATATTATTTATTAATCAAAAGTTATTTTCGAGAGATATCAAAGTTATTTGATTCGAAAACGGGAGTTTATTTTTATTATTGTAAAAGACTGCGTAGAAATATGAGAACTGACCCAATACAAATTAAAGTTATATTTAATTATCCAGAGATATTTGATAAAAAGATTTATTAAATTATCTGACACTATTATTTTAGTTTTAATAACGTACGTTGAAACGAGAACATGGAAATTGAATTATAGTTTACTTGAACAAACTATACGAGATAACCGATTAATAGTAACTATTTTCAAATAAAATAATGTATAACGAATACGAAAAATTTATCGAACAAATATTATAAATTATTGAAAAAGAAATCATTTTGAAAACAACGGTACGAATTTCAGAAACTCAATGAAATCTTATTTAACTCAAACGAGTCCCGGGTTATTAATTTACAAACGTTATAAGAAAAGTTACACTTTTGGTCCATGTAGAATAATTACAACCTCGACCCTTAATAATCATACACTTTGCAAATTGTTTTGATAAAATTTTGAATGGTATATAAAGGGAAATTAGGGTTTCTTATCTCATTTATAACAAAACCCAGCCACCAAAAACTCTTTCTCCCTCCCATCTATAACTTCTGGCACCTCCCTTTGCTTTCCGGTCACTAGAAATATTTTCCGGCCACCAAAACCTGCCGCCGCCGCAACCCTTAAATGATAGGTCGGATTGATCTATGCAGCACCTCCAAACATGCCGCCACTCACTCACCTCAGCCGCCACTTACTCCGTTTGATCTGATCCGTCAGTCTATGACCACCACTATGTAACTCTCACAGCCTACACCACCAGCCACCATACAAAACCAACACCAGCCACTCTCAATTGCAACCACCATCTAGCCACCAACCACGCACCGTCTCTTTCCACCAGATCCACCACACCATTGACGTAGTCATAACCATTATAGCACCATCATCAGATCTATCATATCTTTTCGTATCCACAACTAGAAGCACCAGAACCGACGTCCACGTCATAGTCGTAACTGAGCCGCCGACGGGATCCGGTGTGGCTGTTCTTTTGTACCATCAGAATCACCATTCGGTGGTGTGTTAGTTTTCGACTACATGCAGCGTCATCATCATCAGTAGCAGCCTCAACAAGGTGCGTTGGGTTCGGATAAAACAACACCAAGGGTGCGTTTTTTACAAGCCATACATGGAGGTGTTGTTTGTTCGTTTCGTGGTCACCACCGAAGACCACCACGTATGCGGTGTCCGGATCTATTGTCACCACCACAGCCTCACCATGGTGGTATCGAGCGGGTGGCGGTGTTGTGTTTGTCTCCTTGTGTTGTTGTTTATGTGGGTATAGATCCAGATATTAAGTGGTCGTTTAGTATAGAATAAAATACCATCGAGAGGATGTTTGTTTCAATGATTATCAACCCGTTAGGGGTGCTTTCGAGTTACCATAGCAGCACCAAAGCTGCATTTTTGGTGCGAGTAAATTATCACCAGCAAGGGCGTGTTGACTTGCAGTAGTAGGGTGCGTTCGGTTCGCTGTATGAACAGCCATAAGGGTTTGTTTAGTTCGCTGCATACTAGCAGTAGGTGTGTTTGGTTTGCGGTATACCAACAGCAGGGGAGTGTTTGGGTTGTTGTTTAAAAGCAGCAGGGGCGTTTGGTTCGCTGTCTAACACAATAGCAGGGGTGTTTGGGTCAGCAGAAAAGCTGTTAGGGTGTGTTTGGGATTAGCAGCAGGAGTTATGGGTGCGTTTGGGATAATAGCAAGGTTTATATTTGGCGCATTTGGGGAAAACAGTCCGGCTATAAAGGGGTGTTTAGGTTTGCTGATTTTTAGTGTTCGAGTGCGTTGGGACGCGATTCGTCGAGAGCTTAAAGTGTCGGGAACGAATTGATCTCATGGTTCGTTGTGGTTCAATTCGGCTAACAAAACTATCTAACTTTATTAAGTATAAAACGAACTAAATGGTGGTATGAAATGGTTAAATAAATATGTCGAACACGGTCATTATTGCGAGAACTATAAACATAACTATATGTTTTATTACGTGGTTAAATAGCTCAAATCAGGCGTTTGGATTTTAGTTTATAACACATAGGTTGTGTTTGGTTTTATTTAATTATGATGATTAAATAGTCTAGTGGATACATCTTAAAACGTGATTTGCGTAATGTAGATTGTTTGGAAAAATAGAAAATATTGAGAATTGTTAAATTTGTAAAACGTGTATAAACGAATGGTCCATGTCGAAATTTTCTATAAAGTTTAATACTTTACATTTTGTTCACAATAAACTACTATTTTATTTGTAAACCGATAAATTTATTATATTTGTAAACCGATAAAATAGATAAATACTATTATAAATGTAAACCGATAAAATAAAAAAATTCTATTATATTTGTAAACCGATAAAAGTTATAATTTTACTCAAAAGTGACGATTATTAATTAAGTGGTGATTTTCTTTAAATGCGTCGAACTATAATGTCTAGTTATTGTGTTAATGCAAAGCATGCCTAAAAACATTATTAGTGTTAACTAATCTTTCTTAGTTTTGATCACGACAAATTAAAAAGACATTTATCGTCAAATACAATCATAAGACGAATTATTTAAAAAACACTATTATCAAGGTAATAATTATTTAAGTATTGCACTAACATATTTTAATCATGATTAGTGATCATAAAAATGATTAATCCTAAATTTATATTTTTGTCAAATGAGACAAAAGATTTTTAAATAAACTTTCTTTTTAAGAAAATCTTTTATTAAAATGGAAAATATAAATTTGAATATGGCATATTCCAAATGCCATAAGAATATCATTTAAAGGTAAAAACATACCTCAAGTATTACTTCCCCACTAAAATACAAAAGGGAGCGGAGTCTATGAGCACAGCCCCTAAAGTGCTATGCAGATCCTTAGCGATAAGGAACCATAGGCATATTTAAGACACCATGCTTAGAGAGCCGTTGGTCTTTGTCTCCTATAAATAGTGGATCAAACTTGCATTTTCCATAACCCTTTTTGGACACTCTTTCTGCCATCATTCTTTTTCCTAATTCCTAATCATTTGTAAATGATCACTTAATGTGTTAAGTATGTTTACTTATGATTATCCCCTTGATCTCTATCTTTACCTTGTCCAATGAGAATATCACTCACACACTTGTGATGTGATTAAAGATGAAGCCTTGATGAAGATCCTCTACTAAAGATCTAGTCATGTTCATCATTTGTTTTATTTGAGTCTTGTGTAGATCTAATGTATTTGTGATTACATGGATCTAATCTTGTGAAATCCATTTTATATGTGTATACTTGGATTTATGTTGTGTAGATCCAAGTTACATATGTATACTTTGATATGTGTGTTTATTAAGTTGTAATACGAATTAGTTGTGAGTTCTCACTAAACTATAAAGTGATGTGGTTATGTCTTGTGAGTTCTCACTAAACTCTAAAGTGATATAGTAGTGTCTAGTGAAGTTCCCACTTAGCTTCAAAGTGAAGAGTTATGAAGATTGGTTCTACCATTCGATTAGAACTCGACATCTAGTCTTGTGTCATTAAAATAGTGAAGTAGGCAACGTTGTGAAGATTGGTTCTAGATTTTGATTAGTATTCGTCATCTAGCCTTGTGTCGTTAAATGGTGAAGTAGGCAACGTTGTGAAGATTGGTTCTATCTTTCGATTAGAACTCGACATCTAGCCTTGTGTCGTTAAACGGTGAAGTGGGCGACGTTGTGTAGATTATTCCTAGCTAAGATTATGTATCGAAATTTAGCTTAATGTCGGAAAATAATTTAAGCGGTGTTGTAAGGTTTTCTCCGCCAAGAAAGGAGCTTGTTGATATAGTGGAAATCTCGAGTAAGCTGCACTCGAGGAGTGGACTAGGAACGAAGATAGAGCTTCATTGTCGAACCACTATCAATCTTGGTATCTTCCTATTAGGTTGCTTCTTTCCGTAGTCTTTACTTATTCTTACTATCATGTCATTCACATATATTACTTGTCATTGTTAATGCATTAGAATTTAACCTAATCATTATGCAACTAGCTTTCAAGTAAAAGGTAGTTTTGAGACAAACCTATTTTAAAGGAATTTTAATTAGGATATAAACCGAAGAGAAACTATTCAACCCCCCTTCTAGTTTCTACAATTGGTATCAGAGCTATGGTCACTCAAGGTCTTTGAAGTATATTGTACTTTAAAACTTGGATCGATCCATTGTCTCCTCAAATTAGAAGGTTTCGTTGTTCTAAAGTTTCTCTTTGGTCAAAACTATTTTTTCATTGAAAATAGGCCTTTTATTAGTAATATTGCATCTCATCTAGATTAGTGGATCTTATACATTTTAGTATTACCCTTGAAATGTATCTACTAGTTTCCATCTTGCTTTGTGTAGGTACTCATGTAGATCTATCACTTAAGTGATTGTGGATTGAGTTGCTTACACTTGTAGAAGACTCATCTTCTTTGATTCCTAACATCATTGAATGATGATGCTTAGATGGATGAGAGTGATACTAGTCCTTGAAGACTTAGTAGTCACTTCAGTCAAGATTGGGCCTTGCATTAGCTCCTTGAAATCTTGGAGTGCTCTTTGCAGCTAAGGTACGTTCTGGTCCTTCCACACGCCCTATTGATCATTCTTTTGATCATTATTTGAATATATGGTCGTCCTTGGCATCCTTGCCTTGATATTTGTTTGTGTTTGTGATTCTATTCTTATATCCTCTCAAACCTTCATTGCTTGTATATTTGACTCACTTAGGAGATGTAGAAGTGAGTTATTAGTAGCTTAATGTATCAAGCATGATATCCATGGTTTGCATCCATACGGTTAGTTGGCCCTATATTATGTGTAATGTGTGCAATGGAGCTCATATCTAGGATGATTGTTTAATCCCTTGAGATACCCAATTACTCCATAAGGTGTAGTTAGGATATTACACATTAGGAATTGAAATATTCCAAGGATGTTGTCATTGTAGTCCCTAGAAATGATAATTATCCGATCACGTGGGAGAGAAAGTAAATCTACATTTTGCTCATTGTCTAAAATGCATTAAGACTACTATTGAAAATGTTCTTAATCTGTTTTGTACAAAATTACTTGATATAGTTCATTAACAAACCCGTTTAAGCTTTCGCAAGAAAGGCACGTCTTAAACCACTATAAATGACACAAGCTCTTTGTTTCCACTACTTGAAGTTTGTCACTTGGTTCTTGAGCATTGACCCTGGTCTGGATTCACTCCCCTTGGATTCTCTCTATTTTACCTCTTTACTACGAGTAGTCGTTTCTCCGTTTAAATCTCTTGCGGTCTTGATTCCACTCGTAATCATTCACTTGACATTATCTTCTAGTATGGAAGTGGCCTAATGAGTTCCAAATGGCTTAAGATACATTTTAAGTATTTTAGAAAAATTTGGTTTTGAATAACTCTTTGTGTTTCTTTGTTAAAAACCCACCACTGTTTGCGGATCCTTAATTGTCACGGTGCTAAACCACGGTTCCTTATCAATAAAGCACTGCGGCCCCACCAGGCGACTAAGTACTCAGGTTTTAATTAAAAACACTATTTCAAACCAACCCTCCTTTTCTCCTCCAAAGAGGCGACGGGTTCCCTTCATTCCACCATTGTTGATTTTTCAGGAACTAAAATTTACTCAAGATTAATTGCTTCCAGGTTGTGGGTTTCACTCATCCCTCTTCCAACATCAATTAATTGTAAGTACATTCATTCAATTTATTCTATTTTGTTCTAGGGTTCTTATTTTCAAAATTGTGGATTTTTAAAATTAATATCGAATTAGAACTTTGGTACGAATGTGAGTTGACATAGTTATTTTACTATGATTCCGTAGGTCCGAATTCATTGAGATTTAACTAAAACCCACTTATAGAACAATCCGAATCTTGACTAAAATTTTTTAGTTAAATGATGGAATTGATATGATGTGACAATCTAACATTTTCAGGTAGTGAATTATTTTCTCGTATAATATTTTAAAACTTATTTTTGTGTCGGTTGATGAACTCACAATTTACGGATTTAAATTTGGGCTTACGTGCATAATTTAACGCCCTTTACGACTAAACTGGAAACCTTAGGATTACGTATTTACGTTTTCGAACTCCGTTTTTGATGAGACAATTTTTATTAGATTCGTTTTGTGCCGTTGATTCATAATTTATAAAAACGTTTTTCATAAAACGACCCGAGGGCACGTAAATCGAGGAAACTAGAATCGAGGAATACCCGTAAATTAGCGGGATGGGACAAAACAAGTTTATCCCACCCCACTAACTATGGACGGCCAAAAGAGGAAACCACATCCTTTGATGTGGCATCCTTACACTAAACTAACTGACACATGTAAGTTAGCTTCACATTGAAGCTTATTTCACCCACCAAAACTAGCAAAACCACTAGCCTTTCCCATTTACTTCCATTTCACATGCAAACAACTCACACATACTCTCTCCCTCTCATCCCTTGCCGTCCCACAAACACCATCAAACACCCCATTTGATCTTTTCTAGCTACAAGTTACATGTTATCTAGCCATATTATGGAGAAACCTTGAAGCCTTGATTGATTGGTGCCATATTAACAACAAAGGAGGTGATTTGCTTGTGTCATAGGGCTAATTTCTCAACAAACTATCTTGGTGGTTGATGATCTTGGAGATATATTTGGTATTCATCAAGTTGTTGTCTTCCAAAAACAAGATATAATCTTGGTTGGTAAAGAAGATCATCCTTTCCATTTCTCTTGCTATTTTTTTAAAGATCAAATGTATTTTCTTTCTTGTTGTATATGTATATGATGATAAAAATTTTGTGTGGGGATCAAGTGTTGATAAATATGCTTAAAAAGATGAATAACCATAAGAAACAAGGCTAAAATCATGCTTAAATTGTTGGCTGTATAAAAACAGTAAGTAACCAAGTCTTAAACTGATAAAATTGCATGGTGGAATCCATTTACATTAAGTATAAGATGTCATACACATGTGAGAGTTGGCCATGCAATGGAATCATCAAAATGAGTGAGATATGATCAAAACAAGATGAGTGTGCTAATCTGAATAGTCTGTTTTGTAGGGACTGTTAAGGATAGTTAGACATGGAATGAGCAGTAGCTATAACTAACTTATTTGTATCAAATAATATTAAGTTTATGTCATCCAAAAATGAGCTTCTATCTCATTATAGAACTCAAGATATGATAAAAATGGTGAAGATGAAACTAAAAATCAGATTTTGAAGAATTAATGTTTAATACTATTATATAAGCACTCAAATAATATAGTATAAAATGTGAAATTAAAACCCACTAACTTATAAATTTCATTTATATAAATATGTATAAGGTTAAATAAATGGACACTTTATAAAAATAGTAGTTGAATAAGATTTATAAGTTATAAAAACTATAAACATGATTTTTACGACTTTTTCGGCTATTACCGTAAAATTAACGTTTTTCGCCAATTAAAACTTAGACGATCAAACCCGTCAAATGTAAAGTTTTTAAAAGTCATATACTGATATATAAGTACCTAATACAAGTAAAAAGCGATAAAACCCGAACCATATGACATACGTACATTAACGAGCTAAGTTAGCATTATTGGACTAATAATTTAACTAAATAAGTTAAACACTTATAAAAATTACTTATTGGGCTTAACCCATTTGGGCCCAACATGTAAAGTGTAAATACTGATAATAAAAGTAAAAAATGGATTAATACAAGTTAAAGAACTTATAATAAGCTTATTGGACTTAAAACATGTAAATAGGTCAAACTAGTAAACTAGTAAAAAGTTACCAATACATAAACACTAAAATGAGTAAATAAGAATATATAAACCCACTTGATCATCATCATATGTACAAAATCATCATATGTATATTTGTTATTTTGATAAAGTCATTGGACAAAAGTCTAAGACCGATTATTATTTATATAGGTTTCCGTGACCGAAGCACGCCCGTAGCCGATAAACCGCCTTTCATTATCAACGTGAGTTCATAGCCTTGATCTCTTTTAAATGTTTTATAAAATGATTTGTAAACCCGTGAGGGAGATAACATGCTAGTTTTTGATAAAAATAGAACACAAGTAGTCCCGATGGTATGCTTAATGATATAGACCCGAATGATGCGATGACCCAATAAAAGAGATAAAAAGGATTATTAGTAGTTAGGTTATGTCACTCAAAGTCCCATTAGCATGAATTGTGAAATACCGCGATTTGGTAGACGCTTATGAATATGATAGTACTATTTGGGGACGATCACCCCAGTTCGCGCCTTGACGGTTGATCCCCGTCGTACCACATTGATTGGTAAGCGAATTTATGTATGAGAAGATTTACATAGCGTGATTTTTGTGACGACACGCTAACTTAGATGGGAAAATTGTTTGTCGGGTTCGCGGCCCGTTATTTTGATAGTAAGGTAACAATTTCATACGGCTAATAATAATCCATAATGTAATCCAATACGATTTAATATTGATGTTAATAACGATCATAATATTACCTATAATGGTAATATTAAGGCTACGGTCTCATGGACGGTTTAAGATGTATGCTTGATTTATATATTGCCTGACTAGCAATACGAGGACTTACTTCTGATATTATACTTGTGTTCTGATTTCATCGATTGTTTTATATAACGGTTTTATTAAACTCTATGAATTCACTCGGCATTCGCTGATATGATTTTTGCGTGATTTTTATCTCAGGTGCTTGAAGGTAATCCGGATGGAGATCGACTCTTATGGCCCACATAATAATAAAAATGTTCATTCGATCTATGTTTTGTAAACTTAATGACCTGTATAATTTGGGACCTGTTGTACACTTTAAAACTTTTTATCGAATGAATGTATGTTAAACCTTGTACAACCATTTTTATGTGTTGTCTATGATTGGAGTTATTGTGTTATCCCGTAAAACTCTAAAAGACCCTTCCGCTGTACCGATACGAAAATTGAGAGTGTTACAGTTTGGTATCAGAGCTCTCGTTATAGAGAACAAAAGATTTTAAAAACCAAGGTTTTGAACAAAACTTTTCAAAATCTTTTAACTATGAACATTTGAGAAAATATTTGAAAAATCTTTTGACTATAACGGTGTCAAAGATCTCCGACGTTACCAACAAGACCTATTGAGAAGATATATATTTTGATATATATAATTTAATTTATATATATGTATATATCATGATTTCAGTATGTAGTTGTTTAATAAGTATGTTATCCTAATACGAGATATATATATAAATGCAGATTGTCATGGCTGACCCTAATATTCCTGTAGAGAACCATGCTATTCCCGAACCTAATCTAGATGATGATCCATATTTAGACTTAGTAGATTATGATATGGATGATGATGAGGAGGAACCATTTGAGGATCCCGATCCCGAGATAGGACTAGGAGATCAGATTGCCCCTCAGGTTGATATGGTAGAGAATGAGATTGATAATGTTGATATTGAGAATGATGATGATGAGATTGGGATAGATACTTTAAATGATGAGATTGACGACGAGGATGTCGAGGAGGATATAGGTATAGACGATGAGGTTGATGATGATGAGGAAGCCGAGCTTATTTACCCTTATGATGTTCCAGAGGGCGAGCCCTTACCCTTACCAGTTTATTTGTCTGATTCTGAGGTTGATCTACCTAGGGATGAAATGTCTGAATTGTCTGAATCTGATTCTGAATCAGAGGAGGATGAGGATGATAATGCACCTGACGGTACTGATGGTATTTCTACTCGTAGACGTGTGATAGGAGAGTCGTCTAGTGTCCGAGAGGCTACTCATATGGATAGTCTTGCACCATGGGCCTTGAGACATGATTTAGATGCTTCCCGTGTTAAGAGTAGTATGACAGAGATTGGATTAGGTGTTGTTCAGACTCATGTTGCTTATTTGGAGTCGAAGACTAAGGTTGGTGAGAAAGAGCGGGAATTGCTTAGTTTGGATTTGACTGATGTAGAACGTGGGTTGAATGAGGCTTTTAGGAGGTTATCTGTGTTAGAAAGTGGTGAATTTGCTGCTATAAAGAAAAAGGTGAATTCTATGGAGATTCAGTTGAATGTAGCTCGTGCGATGCGTGAGAAAGCTGAGAAGGAGTTAAAAATATCTGTGGGTTGGAATAGTAGATTTTATGCTGACATGATAGAAAGAGGAGTGATCCGTAAGCGCCCAGCTGAAGATGTGTCTAGTGATCGTCCAACAATGATACATAAGACGATGGATTATGGACCATCTGGCGGTTCTCAGTAGACCAGTCTGTGTTTAGTAGTGACCTTTGTATCTTTTGTACCTTTTGTAACTTTGACTGAACCGACTTGTTAGTAGTAGACCTGGCACAAATTTTGAGTATGTATAGTGCTAGAACTTTGATATGGGATGTAATTAAGACAATGCTTTTGTTTCAAATCCAATGAAATATGTATCTTGTCTTGAATGCCATATTGTGCCTTATTTGTATCTTGATTATGAATTCAATCCATATTATATGAATCCTTTGTTGGGTGAATGCTTAATACTTTGAAATTGTGAAATTATAGAACTATGCCGCACAAGAAAGCTATGACTGAGGATGATGTACGTAGGATTATTACGGAGCAAGTTACCGCATCTATGACTGAATTTATGGCAAATGCTAGAAATGAAGCTGGCGGTAATGAAGCTGGCGGTAGTGGAGCTGGCGGTAGTGGAGCTGGCGGTAGTGGAATTGGTGGTACTAATGTGAATGTGAATGCTAATAATGTGAATGCTAATGCTGGAGGAAATGTAGGAGGACTTGGAACTAATGCACCTGAATTTGGTGGCTGTACTTATGTGACGTTCATGAAGTGTGAACCTCTACCTTTTAATGGAACTGAAGGTGCTGTAGGATTAAGCCAGTGGAATGAGAAGATTGAGTCGGTGTTTCAGATTAGTAAGTGTAAGGATGAAGATAAGGTGACTTTTGCTAAGGCTACTCTTAAAGGTCGTGCGTTGACTTGGTGGAACGGGAGAATTGCTTTCATGGGTATTGATGTTGCTAATGCTACTCCTTGGGCTGAAATTAAGAAGTGGATGACTTTGGAATTTTGTCCCCGTAGTGTGATCATTAGGTTAGAACAAGAGTTGATTCATTTGAGAATGAAAGGTGTGGACATTGATAGTTACACAAACCGATTCCATGAGTTGGCCTTGTTGTGTCCTCGATTGGTGGACGCCGAAGAGATCCGAATTGAACAATATATTAAAGGGTTGACCAAGAATATCCGGGGGACGTCACATCATCTAAACCACTGACCATTGATGATGTTGTTCGAATGGCTTACCAACTCATTGGACAGATAATTCAGGATAGGGAAGATGAAGCCCGTGCTGGTGAGAAAAGAAAGGGTGATGGTGATCGTGTAGATAGAGGTGATAATAGGAGGAATTTCAATCGCCGTCAGAACCAGAGAAAGGGGAATGCAAATTCTCTTACCAACAACACACAGTGCAACGATGATAGATGTCCTAAGTGTGGCAACAAGAGGCATGCTGGCGACTGCTGGAAGTGCCGAAATTGCGGAAAGCTTGGACACAAGGTTGAAAGGTGTAAAAAGGGAACCATTTGCTTCAACTGTAATGAAGAAGGTCATAGGAAATCAGAATGCCCCAAGTTGAAAGCGATTGTACCTGGAAGAAACCCCCAGGCTGGTGCTTATCAACTTGGAACACTCGAGGTGAAGAAAGAGGATCTGAATGTCGTTATTGGTACGTTTTTACTCAACAATCATTATGCTGTTGCTTTATTTGATTCGGGTGCTGATAGGAGCTTTGTATCCATTAAATTTAGTGCCCTTATTGACATTGAACCTGTTGAGATAAATACCAGTTACGAGGTGGAATTGGCTGATGGTAAATTAGTAAAAACTAATAAGCTATTAGAAGGATGCTCTCTAAATCTCTTGAACTATTCCTTTCCGATTGATTTGATGTTGATAGAATTAGGTAGTTTTGATATTATTATTGGTATGGATTGGTTGTCATTGAATAATGCTACTATATTATGTGGAGAGAAGAAGGTTAAGATTCCTCTTAGGAATAGAACGTTAGTAATTGATGGTAATCGAAGTGAATCCCGTTTGAAAATCGTTTCATGTATTAAAGTCCAAAAGTACATCAGGAACGGTTGCGAGTTATTCTTAGCTCAAGTGACCGAGAATGAGTCTAGGGAGAAACGATTGGAAGATGTACCTATTATTTGTGAATTTCCTGAGGTATTTCCTAATTATTTACCCGGACTTCCACCGATAAGCCAAGTAGAGTTTCGAATCGATTTAATTCCTGGTGTTGCACCGGTGGCACGTGCGCCATACCGATTAGCCCCTTCTGAATTAAAGGATTTATTTGAACAACTTAAGGAGTTGTCTGATAAAGGTTTTATTCGACCGAGCTCGTCGCCTTGGGGAGCTCCAGTCTTGTTCGTTAAGAAGAAGGATGGATCTTTCCGTATGTGCATTGATTACAGGGAACTGAATAAGTTGACAATTAAAAATCGATATCCTTTACCTAGGATTGATGATTTGTTTGATCAACTACAAGGATCTAGTGTGTATTCTAAAATAGATTTGCGGTCAGGATATCACCAACTTCTCGTCCGTGAAGAAGATATTCCTATAACTGCGTTTAGAACTCGTTATGGACACTATGAATTTCAAGTAATGGCATTTGGGTTAACTAACGCACCTACGGTTTTCATGGATTTAATGAATCGAGTGTGCAAGCCCTACTTGGATAAATTTGTGATTGTGTTTATTGACGATATTCTAATCTATTTTAAGAATGAAGATGAACATAGAGAACATTTAAGGATTATCTTAAGTTTGTTAAAGGATGAAAAGTTGTATGCTAAGTTTTCGAAATGTGATTTTTGGTTAGATTCTGTGCAATTTCTTGGTCATGTGATTAACAAGGATGGAATTCATGTTGATCCTGCAAAGGTTGAAGCCATTAAGAATTGGTCTGCACTGACAACGCCAACGGAAGTGCGACAGTTCTTAGGATTGGCTGGCTATTATAGGCGATTCATTAAAGAAGTTTCTTTAATAGCTAAACCCTTGACTAAGCTTACCCAGAAGAATAAACCTTTCGTTTGGGGAAGTGATGAAGATGGAGCATTTCAGACATTGAAGCAAAAATTATGTAGTGCGCCAATTTTATCATTACCCGACGGGAGTGAAGATTTTGTAGTGTATTGTGATGCATCTCTTAGAGGCTATGGAGCTGTTTTGATGCAGCGAGAGAAAGTGATAGCTTATGCTTCTAGGCAATTAAGGAAGAATGAGGAGAATTATACTACTCATGATCTTGAGTTAGGATTTGTAGTCTTTGCTCTTAGGTTGTGGAGACATTATCTGTATGGCACCAAGTGTATGGTATTCACCGATCACAAAAGCCTACAGTATATTCTCGATCAGAAGGAATTGAACATGAGGCAACAAAGATGGATAGAGTTGTTAAGTGATTATGATTGTGATATAAAATATCACCCAGGAAAAGCCAATGTTGTTGCCGATGCATTAAGTAGGAAAGATAGAGAGCCTATCAGGGTACGTTCTCTAGTCTTGACCGTGCACAATAATTTGACTGAGTAAATTAGAAATGCGCAAATAGAAGCCTGTAAGAAAGAAAATTTTGTTAATGAAGGGTTCCGAGCAAAAGGAGATACTTTAGAGGTTAGAGCTGATGGAGTGAAATGCTTAAGAGGTCGTATGTGGATACCTAAGTTTGGAGGCTTAAGAGACTGATTATGTTAGAATCCCATAAATCTAAGTATTCCATTCATCCGGGATCTGATAAGATGTACCATGATTTGAAGAAGTTGTACTGGTGGCCGAATATGAAAGCTGATATTGCTATGTATGTTCTTCAATGCTTGATTTGTGCTAGAGTCAAAGCTGAACATCAAAAGCCATCAGGACTACTTCAACAACCAAAGATTCCTGAATGGAAGTGGGAGCGAATTACGATGGAGTTTATTACCAAGCTTCCTAGAACATCATCTGGAAACAACTCGATTTGGGTTATTGTCGACAGACTGACCAAATCAGCACACTTCATTCTGGTTAAAGAGCAGTTCTCACTGGAGAAGTTGACTCGTATTTACCTTGATAATGTTGTATGCAAGCATGGAGTGCCTATATCGATCATTTCAGATCGAGATCCTAGATTCGCATCGAATTTTTGGAACTCTCTCCAAAGATCTTTGGGAACGAATCTCGACATGAGCACTGCTTATCACCCCCAGACTGATGGGCAGAGTGAAAGGACGATACAAACACTAGAAGATATGTTGAGAGCTTGTGTGTTAGATTTTGGTAAGAATTGGGATAAACATTTTCCTTTAGTAGAGTTTTCGTATAACAATAGTTACCATTCTAGTATTAAGGCTGCACCGTTTGAAGCTTTGTATGGTAGAAAGTGTAGATCTCCTTATGTTGGAGTGAAGTTGGGGATACTCAGCTCACGGGACCGGAATTGATCCGGGAGACTACGGAGATGATAGTTCAGATTAAGAATAGGTTGTTGACTGCCCGTAGTAGACAGAAAAGTTACGCGGATGTGCGGCGGAAGCCGATAGAGTTTAAAGTGTGTGACCGAGTAATGTTGAAAGTATCGCCATGGAAAGGCGTTGTAAGATTTGGAAAGCGAGGAAAATTGAATCCCCGTTATATTGGACCCTTTAAGATTTTATCTAGAGTAGGTCCGGTGGCTTACAAACTAGAGTTACCCCAGAACTTCATGGTGTTCACAACACATTCCATGTATCTAATCTGAAGAAATGTCTAGCAGTGAGTGATGAGAAAATTTCATTGGATAAGGTTCGAATAGATGGGAAGTTGCATTTTATCGAAGAACCCGTAGAGGTTATGGATCGTGAGGTAAAGAAACTGAAACAAAGTCGGATACCTATTGTCAAGATCCGATGGAATTCCAAGCATGGACCGGAATATACTTGGGAACGAGAGGACGAAATGTGGAAGAAATATCCACACCTCTTTGATTTCAATAAGAAACGGACATCAAAATGAAATGGATCACGAGGACGTTGATCCCTTTTAGGAGGAAAAGCTCTGACAATCTAACATTTTCAGGTAGTGAATTATTTTCTCGTATAATATTTTAAAACTTATTTTTGTGTTGGTTGATGAACTCACAATTTACGGATTTAAATTTGGGCTTACGTGCATAATTTAGCGTCCTTTACGACTAAACCGGAAACCTTAGGATTACGTATTTACATTTTTGAACTCCGTTTTTGATGAGATAATTTTTATTAGATTCGTTTTGTGCCGTTGATTCATAATTTATAAAAATGTTTTTCGTAAAACGACCTGAGGGCACGCAAATCGAGGAACTAGAATCGAGGAATACCCGTAAATTAGCGAGATGGGACAAAACAAGTTTATCCCACCCCACTAACTATGGACGGCCAAAAGAGGAAACCACATCCTTTGATGTGGCATCCTTACACTAAACTAACTGACACATGTAAGTTAGCTTCACATTGAAGCTTATTTCACCCACCAAAACTAGCAAAACCAATAGCCTTTCCCATTTACTTCCATTTCACATGCAAACAACTCACACGTACTCTCTCCCTCTCATCCCTTTCCGTCCCACAAACACCATCTAACACCCCATTTGATCTTTTCTAGCCACAAGTTACATGTTATCTAGCCATATTATGGAGAAACCTTGAAGCCTTGATTGATTGGTGCCATATTAACAACAAAGGAGGTGATTTGCTTATGTCCTAGGGCTAAATTCTCAACAAACTATCTTGGTGGTTGATGCTCTTGGAGATATATTTGGTGTTCATCAAGTTGTTGTCTTCCAAAAACAAGATATAATCTTGGTTGGTAAAGAAGATCATCCTTTCCATTTCTCTTGTTATTTTTTTAAAGATAAAATGTATTTTCTTTCTTGTTGTATATGTATATGATGAATATATGATGATAAAAATGTTGTGTGGGGATTAAGTGTTGATAAATATGCTTAAAAAGATGAATAACCATAAGAAATAAGCCTAAAATCATGCTTAAATTTTTGGCTGTATAAAAACAGTAAGTAACCAAGTATTAAACTGATAAAATTGCATGGTGGAATCCATTTACAGTAAGTATAAGATGTCATACACATGTGAGATTTATCCATGCAATGGAATCATCAAAATGAGTGAGATATGATCAAAACAAGATGAGTGTGCTAATCTGAATAGTCTGTTTTGTAGGGACTGTTAAGGACAGTTAGACATGGAATGAGCAGTAGCTATAACTAACTTATTTGTATCAAATAATATGAAGTTTATGCCATCCAAAAATGAGATTCTATTTCATTATAGAACTCAAGATAGGATAAAAATGGTGAAGATGAAACTAAAAATAGATTTTGAAGAATTAATGTTTAATACTATTATATAACCACTCAAATAATATAATATAAAATGTGAAATTAGAACCCACTAACTTATAAATTTCATTTATATAAATATGTATAAGGTTAAATAAATGGACACTTTATAAAAATAGTAGTTGAATAAGATTTATAAGTTATAAAAACTATAAACATGATTTTTACGACTTTTTCGACTATTACCGTAAAATTAACGTTTTTCGCCAATTAAAACTTAGACGATCAAACCCGTCAAATGTAAAGTTTTTAAAAGTCATATACTGATATATAAGTACCTAATACAAGTAAAAACCGATAAAACCCGAACCATATGACATACGGACATTAACGAGCTAAGTTAGCATTATTGGACTAATAATTTAACTAAATAAGTTAAACACTTATAAAAATTACTTATTGGGCTTAACCCATTTGGGCCCAACATGTAAAGTGTAAATACTGATAATACAAGTATAAAATGGATTAATACAAGTTAAAGAACTTATAATAAGCTTATTGGACTTAAAACATGTAAATAGGTAAAACTAGTAAACTAGTAAAAAGTTACCAATACATAAACACTAAAATGAGTAATTAAGAATATATAAACCCACTTGATCATCATCATATGTACAAAATCATCATATGTATATTTGTTATTTTGATAAAGTCATTGGACAAATGTCAAAGACCGATTATTATTTATATAGGTTTCCGTGACCGAAGCACGCCCGTAGCCGATAATCCGCCTTTCATTATCAACGTGAGTTCATAGCCTCACACTCTTTTAAATGTTTTATAAAATGATTTGTAAACCCGTGAGGGAGATAACATGCTAGTTTTTGATAAAAATAGAACACAAGTAGTCCCGATGGTATGCTTAATGATATGGACCCGAATGATGCGATGACCCAATAAAAGAGATAAAAAGGATTATTAGTAGTTAGGTTATGTCACTCAAAGTCCCATTAGCATGAATTGTGAACTACCGGGATTTGGTAGACGCTTATGCATATGATAGTACTATTTGGGTACGATCACCCCAGTTCGCGCCTTGACGGGGTATCCCCGTCGTACCACATTGATTGGTAAGCGAATTTATGTATGAGAAGATTTACATAGCGTGATTTTTGTGACGATACACTAACTTAGATGGGCAAATTTTTTGTCGGGTTCGCGGCCCGTTGTTTTGATAGTAAGGTAACAATGTCATGCGGCTAATAATAATCCATAATGTAATCCAATACGATTTAATATTGATGCTAATAACGATCATAATATTACCTATAATGGTAATATTGAGGCTACAGTCTCATGGACGGTTTAAGATGTATGCTTGATTTATATATTGCCTGACTAGCAATACGAGGACTTACTTCCGATATTATACTTGTGTTCTGATTTCAACGATTGTTTTATATAACGGTTTTTATTAAACACTATGAATTCACTCGGCATTCGCTGATATGATTTTTGCATGTTTTTTTATCTCAGGTGCTTGAAGGTAATCCGGATGGAGATCGACTCTGATGGCCCACATAATAATAAAAATGTTCATTCGATCTATGTTTTGTAAACTTAATGACCTGTATAAATTCAGACCTGTTGTACACTTTAAAACTTTTTATCGAATGAATGTATGTTAAACCTTGTACAACCATTTTTATGTGTTGTCTATGATTGGAGTTATTGTGCTATCCCGTATCACTCTAAAATACCCTTCCGTTGTACCGATACGAAAATTGAGAGTGTTACATATGAAACCATGAACAAAATTGATAATTGCATTGTTAATGCTTACCGAAAAATGTTTTTCAAAAACCTTTGTTCAAATTCATGATTGATTTTGCATTCCTCATATGTACTAGTCAGTAATGAATTTAGTTCGTTGAGAACATGAGAATTACAAGGATTTACCCTTTGTTTATCAAGAATTGACTAAACACACTCTCATGAATTTGATTTTTAAGTCTTTATGTAACATAAGAGTAATTGGAACAATATTTGCTTTATGTTTAGGTACTTGATCATGCATTTGAAAACTCATAAAGATCATGAGAAAACTAGAGAATACATGCCTAATCTTTCCTCTTCTTGTCGATTTCGTTCCCTTCAAAATACTTTTCAATCTCTAGAGACCCGTAGTTTTCATGAAGGACGCATTGTTCCTTCTAACTTTCTTGGACTTGACTTCATTTGATTCATGTTCAAATCCATAGAATTTGATTGCTTGCTTGATATGGATGAGCCAATATTTCCTTCCTTCCTTTTGGAATTCTTTAGCTCATACACATTAATGTGCATCAATAATAGTTTATCCATAAGATTTTTCATCAAGGGCAAAACCTTTGTATACTCTCTTGAAGAATTTAGTGAAATTCTCAATGTTCCATACAAAGGTCAATGTAGGTTCACCGATGCTTGGCGTATAGACTCTTTAGAATGAGCCCCTATGGATGTGCATTACGTGACCGAGCTACCCTCAGCTTCAGCCATCTCTTGTGCTATTGCTAAACCTCGTGAACATCCTATTCTTAGTAAACTTGAAGGAGAAGTTCGTGCTCTCACTCCTTGGGAATTACTCACTAGCGATCTTAATGATTTTATGATCCCTTGGGCAAAAATCATTAGGGAAAATGCAATGTGTCTTGGTGGTGATTGCAACCTTGTGCCTGCTTGTCTTGCACATATGTTATACTGTGTTGCAACTTCCACTCCATACAACCTTGCATTTTTCATGGCTAGAAGAATAAGATTTGTTCTCAGTGGGTCTCACTCTAGTATCCCTTTTGCTATGATTCTCTCACGGCTTCTTAAATTTCTCCTTGATTTTACACCTTTAAATGCTTCATCCTTTAACTTCGTGGATCGAGTTATGCTTCCCATTGAAGGAAACCTCTCACTTGAACCCACGCATGATTCAAATGAAGATGGAAATGTATCTCAAGACAATTCTCTCAACTCTAGAAATAATTTGTCATCTACCATCTCTCAATTGTCTTCTCTAGAAATTGATTCCGACTATGAATTCTATCTCAAGCATCGTCTTCTAGGAGATCTAAGGGGTGGATCAAGACAATGGAGAAATGTTAGTAAATGAAAGTGTGTTGAAGAATTGTTCATGGTTGTTATCACGTATGGCTCTAGGACTTATTTATTTTTCTTGTCCTTAGGATTTTGTGTTCTTAAGCTAATACTTTGTGTTTGGATTGCTAGTTATTTTAATCCTTATTCGTTCATGCAATCGATATTTCGATTTACATGACTTTGTGCAATTTTTTGTTTGTTAGTTCTCTAGATTTTGGTTAATAGTCAACTTTGGCCTGATATAGACTTGTGAAAAATATGGGGATTTGAAAAATACTGTGTAAAACCCCCCATTTTTAGCTTGACATAGCAAAATAATTTTTTTAGGGGTATACTTCATGATATGAAAGCAAAGTGATAGAAAAAAACTCAAAAGAGTGTTTAAATAAACTTCATTTATTCTTTAAAAATTTATCATTCAAAATCAGAGATTTACAATAAAACATTTGTACATACGTTGTACATGACAGGTTCCCGAGATCTAGAAAATAGGTTTGAATGACAAAATCTTCCAAGATTATATCCCTCCACGTCATTAGTATGCTGCTCCATGCTATCAGTTTCAATACTTGAAAGACATGCTTAAACTCAACACAAGGGTTGAGTGAATTCATAGGTTTTAAAATCAGTTTTAATACAAGATCCTTTTCTGAGCTACGTTGTTATTTGCTCGTAAGTTTAAATAAAATGATGATTTAATTGGACTAAGCTCATGATACCGCGACTAGACATAGGAACAAACAGTTTTCCCTTATGAGGAACTCTGCCAAACTATCTTGATTAGCAAAATAAAGTATGCCTGTTTGACCACTGAGGTGCTAGCAAGTGCGACTTGCCCAAACAGGAGATGTCAGTCTCCAATTGTACTATTTACGATATTAACGCTCATTTCGAGAAATGATTAGCGGTTCATAATTAAAAAGGGACTTTCATAGGCAGTAGTAAACATAGTGTCAATGAATCATATCTAGAAAACATACCAAAAACACTTGTATTCCATTTTTAGCATATATCCCCCTCACGGGTATTGAAATAATTTTAAATTAGTAAACTTTAGTGAGGCTATGAACTCACCTTATGTCCAGTAATCTTGTTGGGTTTATGACACACAGATCAACTTGAGCTAACAAACAAGAACGTGGTCTCACACCAACTTGTTTTAACATAATTGGTATGGTATTAAGTTTTTAATCTTTTGATCAATCTCTTTTAGTATTTGGTTATTTCCTATAATTATTATTTGATTGTAATTCTAGCATCATTGTTCGGGCCATCATACTTAGAATCCATTCTATAAACGTTTGAGGAGTGAGGGCACTTTAAACCGTAAAACCAACCACTCAGTCAGAACGTAATATCGAGATGGAACATCTTTGTACAAATCTCCCTACTAACATGATACTTTAATTACTTCCACATATTCATGATTAATCTTATTTAGTTTCAAAGTTGTCAAAAATAGTCCTTTTGGTTATGCTTTGGCATATTTACACTTTTAACCCCTAAAGTATATAGTTTCATAAATTGTAGTTTAAACCTTCAATATTTAACCTTAGGGTATCAAAATTTCCAACATTTAATCTTATAGATTATAACTTCATAAAATGACACTTTTGGCCCAAAATGATAAATAGTTTCAGAACTGACAGTTTTAGTCCCTGAACTTGTAAAAATAACATAACAAGCTCAAAAATGTTCCAAATGATCTAGGATTTGAAAACAAAGTATTGAACAAATCTATAATCATAATAACAACATTTATTCATAATTATAGCTTTTGAAATGGGTTTTTGCTTATTATTTCATGAAATTACAAAACTAGGGTTTTAAGACATCTTTAACATATAACTTTCATTTAAAATGATGAAATGACTTAGTTTCTCTTAGATTATCTTTATAACATAATTTTGGCATTATAACAACTCTAAATAAGCATTATAAAAAGATCATATCTTGGTTAACATAGATTTTTCCTAGGTAGCTCTAAAATGGCTCCTTATGGCTTCTTATGAACACAACTTGCTATCAAAGCTTCAATGGCTACCTTCTAGACCTGGTTTTTGGTCTTGTGGGATTCCCTAAGATGTATATAGATGTGGAATTGTAGAATGGGTATGAGATACAAAGTAAACGGGGTGCAAGTTCAAATGAAGCACATACGCCCCTATTTATACTTGTTTTCACCCTTAGCCTCCAAGTTATGCATATAAACGTATAAGAGAGATATAGGAGTGACTAATGAAGGCTAGTTAAGATCTACAAAATTTTATAGGTCAAAGCTTAGTCCTAATCCTTCCTTGTGGTATAAAATGTGTCACGGTAACATATAGATAAGAATGGTGATGTATAGCAAGCAAGGAAGTGATCCACCTACTTGTCACACTCTTAAAATATCTTAGGATTGATATATATATATATATATATATATATATATATATATATATATATATATATATATATATAAGGTTTTCAAACTTGGAATGGAGGGAAATGATTTGAAAATGTGTTTTGGAGGGAAAATACAAAATCAGATTCTATTTCTAGGACTTGTAACTTATAATTTGTGTTTTTGGTGATTAGGGACTTGGAAAAGTGTTTAGTGAGTGATTAGGGTTTAATTATGGTTTAGGAATTTTATTTAAGATATTTGGGTCCTTGGTTTGAAGTTTAACAAAGGTTTGATGTGAAAATGGGAAGTATACATTTGTAGATTAGGGTTTTGTAATGATCTAGGGTTTAATATTAGTAAAATGCTTTATCCTTGAATTGGTTACTGATGTAAACATAATTTAGGTCCTATACATTGAGTTTTAAGTGACCAATGAGTTCTCACACTTGCTTTAAGGGTTTAGTTTAGGTAAACATGTCTAAAGAGTAAAAATACCTATTTTGACCTAATTTACAAGTCATGCATTGAAATCTTGTACCTTGTGCATTTGGGTACTTGTACATAATTTTATAACCTTAAAGAAGTCTTATAAATATTTATAGACTTGTCCAAGAAGAACTAGGTAGTGATTCCATGTAGATTTCTTAATATTAGGGTTTTTAGGTCATTAATCCTAATGATTCTCTAACTTGGGTATTTAGGGTTTATATTCTTATGTATGCTTATTCTAGGTCTTATGTGAAATTTTTATGTCTTCTATGGGTCCTACATTCTTAGTTTGAGGGTTTATATAGATTGATCATATTTTACGGTTAATTAAGGGAGCTTAAGATCCTATGTTTTGATAACTTGTACCTTATGCTTTACCAACTTGTAACTTGACTTGAAATGAATGTATAATCTTAATATGATATATAGTTGATTTTTATAATTTTTGGTAAAAGATTAGACTCTTATTCAATGTATAATGGATTTTATATGCTAATCTTGGTTACTAGGTCTTAACTTGTAATTAGCCTTGGATTAGTGAATATTAGCAATTTGGGATTAATTAACTTTCTTTTATATGATAGTTGTAATTAGTAAATTGTTTTTATAAGAGTACATGGATTTTATGTAGTTACATTGCTTGAAATATTATTTATCAAAGTTTCTAGGTGGTGATTGATAGGTGTGTAAACACCCATCCTTTTACCACTTAATTCTGGCTAAAACAAGGCCAAAACACGTATTTAATATCAATTGTTTGGAATTATGCGTGGTTTTTGTGTTTATTGTGTTTTCAGAGCTAACCGGATGAATATTAAAGAAAACATGGGATTACACGGGTTTTATCAAGGAAAAAGACTCAAGACGAAGTCTATTGTCCAAGAGGTGCAAAAGATTTGAAGTCACTAGGCCTATTCGAAGATTTATCGAAGAAAAGGACTAAAGACGGAAGATTTTCATAAGTCGAAGAAACTCAAGTCTATTTAACGAAGAAATTAAAAGACGAGTTGGATTTAATCGACGACAAATCCCGAATCAGAATCGAGAACGTCAACTTTTCTGAAAAGACGAGAAGACAAGAAGAAAGGGAGAAAGCCCACTCACCAACCAACCACTAGGAGTATAAATAGATACTCCCTTCACACAATTAGGGAGTTAGTTCATTTTTCTTTTTCCAGTTTGTTAGCTTCGGCTCATCACAAACACCACTAGGGTGTTTGATGATTTTTATCTTTTCTTTTTCAATCTTGTAATCCTTAATCATTAACCTTGTTACTCTTCTATTAATCAATCCATTCCATCTTTCTATTCATCTTGTTCTTCATCATTTTTATTGCAAGTTTCTAGGTTTCTTATTTGATTCAAGTTTGATTTCAAAAAGTTGTTGATCTAGTGTTTTTATTGGTGGGATTTATTTCTGATGGTATTTAAATGATTTGTGTTTAATTTGGTTAAACCTTTTTGATTATTTGGCTCGATTTTGGATAAAAACCGTGTCCCCTGTTTTTACTCGTCTGTATCTGTTCTTCGTTCCCAGGATATTCCGAATAGTCGAATTTGAGTTTCTCTTATTCGGAATATTGGATATTCCGAATAGGGGTGTTTCCATTTCTGTTACTCGGAATAATTTTCCGAATAGCCAAGCTTTATTTTCCTTTATTCGGAACATTTTAATTTTTCCGAATAGCCTTTTATTCCGAATAGCACATCACTTTCCGCATAGGACTTTTTATTCCGCGTAGGGATTTATTCCGAATTAGACATGTTTTCCGAATGAGCTTATTTTTCCGAATAGAGCAGACTTTTCCGAATAGCCATATTTTCCGCATAGAACCCTCTTTCCGCATAGGGCAAGTTTTCCGAATTGAGCACTTTATTCCGCATAGCAGATCTTTCCGAATAGGCTCTATATTCCGAATAGCATCCATCATTCCGAGTAGAGCATCATTCCGCATAGGAGAACTTTCCGAATGGTGTTACATTCCGCATAGGGTATTTTTCTGTAAGGGTATTTTTCCAGTATTAATTCAAGTTTTGCTTTTTATTTGTTGCTTGTTTTAAGTTTACTTCATTACCATTTTATTCACTTACCTAGTAGAATAGAAAACCAAATCCACTTTTTGACACCAAGAACAAATCATTCCACTTTCAACTGAGATCAATTCGAGAGGATACCGAGAATAACGAACTTTTTCATCATAGAAAATCTCTTGTATCAAATGGCGCCGCTGTCGGCTCCTCTCGTTAAGATCAAAAGTTTTTTGTGAGAACTTGGATTTTGGGATCCGTTCCCCGTGAACGTTACTTTTTCATAAAAAATTTTCAAAAACACTAAAAAATACAAAATTTTCAAAAATCCTAAAAAGTAAAAAACATAAAAACCAAAAATATTTTTGCTTTGTTTTTCTTTGTTCGTTCTTTTGCAGGTGTATGCGCACTCGATCCACGTCTTATCAAGAGCCCGAGCCTCTCGATAACTTAGACATGGCTGGTGTCCAAAACAACAATAACATACCACCTCCGAACAACAATAATAACAACAACAATCCGCCTTTCAACAACATGAACAATAACAACAACAACGAGCCCCTTCCGGATAATCGCCCGATGATTGAATTGCTGCAAGCTCACGTTGATGGCAACACGGATCCAATTGTCATTCCTCCAATTGCTGCCAACAATTTCGAGCTAAAGTCAGGCTTTATCCAGATGGTCTCCGCTCAGCCATTCTTGGGACGAACCATTGATGATCCACACGACCACATCAATAGATTTCTACAACTCACTAACACGGTCAAATTCAATGGAGTTCCATAGGAGGTTATAAGGTTACAACTTTTTCCCTTTTCTTTAGAGGGACAAGCCCGGCATTGGCTTGCTAAGGAACCGCCACAGAGTATTCTCTCGTGGACGGATTTGGAAACAAAGTTTATCAACTACTTTTTTCCACCCTCTCGTACTACCGCTTTGCGGAATGAGATTATAAACTTTGAACAAAAGTACGATGAGTCATTCAGTGAATCTTGGGATCGTTTTAAAGATCTTTTAAGAAAATGCCCACAACATGGTTTTACCAAAGTACATCAAATTAATACTTTTTATAATGGTTTAAGCATGAGTGACCAAGATTCACTGAATAGTGCCTCAGGGGGTAATTTATTGGCTAAGACTTCCAATGCTGCTTGGGATATCATTGAGAACAAATCTCGTGTGCAAACCAAGAGTGTTAGGACCAATGTTGCTAGTGCTAGCACTAATGACAGCGACAAGCGATTAGACAAAATCACCACGCTTCTTGAATCGCTTGTCACCCACACCGTCAGCAACACCAACAGCAACAACGCCAAAAATGCACAAGTGAACGCTGTCAGTCAACCTTGTGAGATATGCGGTGGTCCCCACTCTTACACAACTTGTACCGCCACCCAAGATTACCCTGCTGAGAATGTGAATGCGGCATATGGCACCTATCCTCAACCCGCTTATCAAGCAAAACCCCAAGGTGACCGTAACTTGCTTAGCTACCGCAACAACAACTATCTTTCACCACCTGGCTTCCCTTCTACCAACCCAAACCAACAACAAAACCTTAATCGCCCTCCTCAACAACAACAACAACCTAGACAACCATACATCCCACCTCACAAGCAGCAACAACAACCTCAACGAAACAACCAAGTCTACCAACAACCTGCTTACCAACCACCCGCATACAATGCTCCTCCCAACCAACCCACCGCTCTTCACCAAGAAGTGGAAACTTATATGAGGACTAATGATGCGATAGTGGGAAATCTTCAGAGAGAAGTGCTCAACCTGAAAGCCGACTTGGTCAAGCAAGGAAATGATTTGAGAGCAGATATGAGAAATACGTTGGATAGCCAAACTAATGATCTGAGGAACATGATGGCTAGTTTCTTCCAAAGTAGTCAACCCTCTTCTTCGGGTACTTTTCCGAGTAACACCGTTGCAAATCCAAGAGGGGAGATGAAAGCAATCACCACTAGAAGTGGCAAAGGTACCAAGGAACCCGAGCTTCCTATACCTCCACCGGTGGTTGTGACTAAGGAGACTGAGTCGCCTGCTCCTATTCCTCCTCCTTCTCCTTCCCCAATTTCTCCACCTCTTCTTTCTACCCCTCCTCCACCCGTGGTTGTGAGTGATCCTATACTCCCAAAGCCTTCCTCTTCTTCCAATATACCTTATCCTTCTAGGTTGAGGAAAGAGAAGCAAAAGAGCAAGGATGATATTCAGGTTTCTAACTTTCTTAAAATGTTTAAACAACTGAATTTCAATATCTCCTTCGCTGAGGCTCTCGCTCACATGCCCAAGTATGCTAAAATGTTTAAAGATCTTTTGAGCGACAAGGAAAAGCTCCTAGATATTGCCAACACCCAACTTAATGAGAACTGCTCTGCAGTGCTCTTAAGGAAATTGCCAACCAAGCTTGGTGATCCGGGTCGTTTTCTTATCCCTTGCAATTTCCCGGGAGTAGAGAATTGCATGGCCCTAGCAGATCTAGGTGCCAGTATTAATCTCATGCCTCTAAGTGTTTGGAAGCAATTATCTCTCCCAGAGCTAGTCCCCACTAAAATGACTTTGGAATTGGCCAACCGTACGGTTGCTTATCCAGTGGGGATAGCCGAAGATGTCATTGTAGGAGTCGACAAATTCACCTTCCCTGCTGATTTTGTTGTCGTCGACTACGAGATGGACCCTCATGTACCACTGATTGTTGGTCGTCCATTCTTGAGGACCGGTCGCACTCTTATTGATGTTGAAGCCGGAGAGCTTATCATGAGAGTGGGTGACGACAAAGTAGTCTTCAACATGGGAAAGTTGTCTAAACAGCCTTATTCATATGAGAGTGTTAATTGTATTGACGTTCTCTATGAGGCTTGTGAAGAACACTTTAATGATGCTTGCAAAAGTATTCCTACCTCTCTTCCCAATGTTGAGACCGTGTCCTCCATTCATTCATCGTTGTCTCTATTTGGAGATAGTGATTTATTCTGGAACAATCTTGAAGATGCCATGGGAGATGCGAATTTAGCTACTAATGATTCTCCCACCGAGGGGGATGAAGATATGAGTTTCTTTGACAATCTTCTCACCGAAGACAATCCTTCGCCTCCATCTCCCACGGTCATTGCTATCGATACTCCGACTTTGAAAACGCCTCCCGTCGAAAATCCTCCGGATTTGGAACTTAAGGAGTTGCCGCCACATCTCGAGTACGTGTTCCTTGACGACAACAAGAAGTCGCCCGTCATTATTGCAACGGATTTGAAAGCTGAAGAGAAGACTCGCCTCGTTGCCGTGCTGAAAGCTCATAAGAAGGCTATTGCTTGGAAAATCTCGGATATTCGTGGAATTGATCCTCACTTCTGCACACACAAAATTCTCATGGAGGACGACTTCAAGCCCACTATTCAAAGCCAACGAAGGGTGAATCCAAAAATCCATGAAGTCATCAAAACAGAGGTTATCAAACTTCTTGATGCGGGTATGATTTACCCTATTTCGGATTCACCATGGGTTAGTCCAATCCATTGTGTGCCCAAGAAGGGCGGAATAACCGTTGTTCCCAATGAACACAACGAGTTAATTCCCACTCGTCTCGTTACTGGGTGGAGAGTTTGTATAGACTACCGCAAACTCAATGATGCCACGAGAAAGGATCATTTCCCTCTACCTTTCATGGACCAAATGCTTGAACGATTAGCCGGTAATGAATATTACTGCTTTCTCGATGGTTTCTCGGGTTATTTCCAAATACCCATCGATCCCCAAGATCAAGAGAAGACTACATTCACTTGTCCCTATGGCACTTTCGCTTACAAAAGAATGCCTTTTGGCTTATGTAATGCGCCCGGGACTTTCCAAAGGTGTATGTTAGCTATCTTCCATGACATGGTTGAACAAACCATGGAAGTCTTCATGGATGATTTCTCGGTCTTCGGGGATTCTTTCTCTTCTTGCCTTGCCAATTTAGAACGTATGCTAAAGAGGTGCGAAGACACTCGTCTTGTTCTAAATTGGGAAAAATGCCATTTCATGGTAAAAGAAGGCGTCGTGCTTGGACATAAGATCTCGAAAGCCGGACTTGAAGTAGACCGTGCTAAAGTCGATGTTATCGCTAAGTTGCCTCCACCTTCAACTGTGAAGGGTGTGAGAAGTTTCTTGGGTCATGCGGGCTTCTATCGTCGATTCATCAAAGATTTTTCTCAAATCGCTCGCCCGATGACCCACCTCTTGGAAAAAGATACTCCTTTTATCTTCTCCAAAGAGTGCCTTGAAGCCTTCAACTCGCTTAAGGATAAGCTCACTAAGGCACCCGTCTTGGTTACCCCTAATTGGGAGCTTCCTTTTGAGTTGATGTGCGATGCTAGTGATTTTGCTATTGGAGCGGTTCTTGGACAAAGAGTGAACAAACACTTCCAACCAATCCATTACGCTAGCAAGACAATGACCGGGGCACAATTGCATTATACGACAACCGAAAAAGAGCTTTTAGCTGTTGTCTATGCTTTTGAAAAATTCCGCCCCTATCTTGTCCTTTCCACCACCATTGTGTACACCGATCATTCCGCGCTGAAGTACTTGTTGACAAAGCAAGATTCCAAACCAAGACTTCTTCGCTGGGTTTTGCTGCTCCAGGAATTTAAAATCGAAATCCGCGATAAAAAAGGAGCAGAAAACTTAGCCGCGGATCATCTCAGCAGACTTGAGGGTCCATACCAAGGGGATCATCCGACCAAAGAAATCAATGATTCTTTTCCCTTGGAGACCTTAATGTCTATAAACTCGAAGTCGAATGAAACCCCGTGGTTTGCGGATTTTGCAAACTATTTGGCGGGTGGAATTCTCAAGGAAGGGTTGACGTCCCAACAAAAGAAGAAGTTCTTTACCGACATTAAGACTTACTTTTGGGACGACCCTTACATATTCAAACAATGTGCCGACCTGATTATCCGTCGATGTGTTGATGGACCGGCAGCGTCTGAAATCCTTGATGCTTGCCACAAAGGACCCACCGGTGGTCACTTTGGTCCCAACTACACCGCAAAGAAAGTGTTTGATTCGGGATTTTATTGGCCCTCCATATACCGTGACGCTCACGATATGGTCAAAAGATGTGATGTTTGCCAAAAGCAAGGCAAAATCACACATAAAGACGAGATGCCTCAGACTTTCATACAAGAATGTGAAATTTTTGATGTGTGGGGTATCGACTTTATGGGGCCTTCCCTTCATCCAAAGGAAACAAATACATCCTTGTAGCCGTTGACTACGTTTCTAAGTGGGTTGAAGCCAAAGCTTTGCCTACTAATGACGCAAGGGTGGTTTGTAACTTTTTGAAAGCTCTTTTCGCTAGATTCGGTGTGCCTCGCGCCATTATTAGTGATCGTGGGACTCATTTCTGCAATGACCAATTTGCTCGAGTCATGGCTAAGTACGGTGTAAACCATCGTCTTTCCACAGCCTACCACCCACAAACTAATGGCCAGGCTGAAATATCAAACCGAGGGCTGAAGCGAATTCTTGAAAGAACTGTGGGAGAGCATCGTGTCGCATGGGCTGATAAACTTGATGATGCTTTGTGGGCTTTCCGTACTGCTTACAAGACCCCGATCGGCTGTACGCCTTATCGTCTTGTGTACGGGAAAGCGTGCCACCTCCCCATTGAGTTGGAGCACAAGGCCTATTGGGCCTTGAAGTGGGCTAATTTTGATATTAATAAAGCCGGTGACCTACGCAAGATCCAACTCAATGAGCTCAATGAACTTCGGAATGAGGCTTATGAAAATTCTTTGATCTATAAGGAACGAACTAAGCTCATTCACGACTCCAAGATCAAAAACCGAGAGTTCCATGTTGGAGACAAAGTCTTACTTTTTAACTCTCGGTTGAAAATCTTCTCGGGCAAGCTCAAATCTCGTTGGTCCGACCCATTCACCATCACCCAAATTTTTCCATATGGTACTCTCGAGCTCGCTCAACCTAATGGACCAAATTTTAAGGTGAATGGCCAACGAGTGAAGTTGTACTTTGGTGAGGACACCTCTCAGGAGGTGATTCCATCCCTCACCACGTTCCCCATGAACTAATTTTGGGTCGAGTCAGGCTCGTGACTCGGTTATCAAAAACAAGCGCTCCTCGGGAGGCAGCCCGAGTATCTATCCCTTTAACCCCCTAAGTGTAGGGGAGGACCTATTTTGGTCGTTTGTGTTTGTGTGGTGATGTGCTTACAGGGATAACTGCAATCTTGGAAATCTTTGAAGAACCGTGCTCCCGTGTTATCCGAAATCCGGTTCTATCTCTCAACTATCGTGATTCAATTTTCTTCATACTCACATTCAAAATTGATCACTTTAGTCGTCTCTTCCTTAACTCAAGTTAACCAACGTGCACAATGTCATAAGTGTAGGGGAGACTTTTCCCACATGCTTAAACATTGAGGACAATGTTTATCTTAAGTGTAGGGGGGACTTCTATCGAAGTTTTAAGTGGACTTTTCCATGAAAATGCCTTCATTTAACCAGAAAATCCTATTTTTCAAGATTTTTCAAATTTTTTATTAACTTTGGCCATTTAGTCGTAATTTTTAAATTTTTATCGTTGCTTTCATATGTATATATCCCGCAATAAAGTCAAAATTTTAGTAAATTGGTGTAGCTAGTTTAGAAGTCTTTGACATATTAGGCCCGTTGCGTTTATTTTGACTCAACCCGAATAGACTTGTCCAAGTTTATTCTAGCTAGTATCCTTAACCATGTAGACCTTAATCGGTTTATTAGGCTAAATATCCACGAGTCTCATTATTTGAGATTTTAAATTGTGGAGGACGAGAAATGATAGAGTCAATTATAAGTCGGTATTCTTGCGCAAGCTCACTTGGTGCAATTATTTGCCTATTCTCCCATCACTTGCTAATAATTTATCTGCAATAAGTAAGGTCTTACGATTTGAAAAGTTACTTAGCTTCTAGCCCAAGATCGTTTAAAAGTTGCTCGGTAATGATAAGAGTTCATAGCCAAGGCATAACTTATGAAGCGGGGCGCGAAGATTGGCGAGTCCAAAAAGGCCCTAACAAGGCATGAGGATTCAATTTTATTGCTGAAGATCCAAAGTGATGTGAAAAGCATTATTCCTAAAGTCTATATGAAGGATCAAGACTCACGACGAAAAGCAATCAACTCCCATAAAGATCATGGAGAAGTCTATCCAAAAAGACCCTAACAAGGTATGAGGATGAATAGATCCAAGTCCGAAAAGGAGGCGGATCGTTGTATCTCAAAATCCCAATTAGAGATTGAAGAAATAATCATTGAAGTCGTGGTCAACAAAGTTGGAGTACCCCTCAAAAGTCTCCAAGTGAAGAAACTCTATTATGATGAGAAGACCATTATCTCAAGAACGTCTCTCGAAGATATGAAGTATGAAGTACATGCCAAATATCGGCCCGAGAAAGGTCTCAAATCGTGAACCAAGTTATGCCAAGATATGAACTTTTTGATATCCCAAGAAGCAGTTTTAAGAGATTTTGTCCTTTAGCTAACTATTGATCAAATCGTCCTACTTTGCTTTCAGCCTTAATAAACTATCGAAATAAGTCCAAAAATGCATCTTCATGATCATTCTACGACAAAAATAAAATATAAGAGATACAATTAGGAATAAGGGAGTTTAAGCATTTAATTAAGCCATGTGTGTAAGTGTTTGATTTACTAACTTATAATAGCAATGATCTCGTTTTTAAGCTTAGTTTGGGGAACGTGAAACTTGAGGGTGATAAATCTTCGCAACACCAAAGCCCTAATGTAAGTCCTTGATTTCTTTGCAAGTTATTTCCATCCTTTTGTTTATTTTAGAGTTTTAAGTTCTCTTAGTATCTTAATTATTGTTTAGTAGAATTTGAATAAGGCCAAGGTTGATTAATTATGAGAAAAGTGTAAAATTGCTTTATCACTAAGCATTGCATGAGGGCATGGCAATGGTTAAGTGTAGGGGATTTGATAGGTGTGTAAACACCCATCCTTTTACCACTTAATTCTGGCTAAAACAAGGCCAAAACACGTATTTAATATCAATTGTTTGGAATTATGCGTGGTTTTTGTGTTTATTGTGTTTTCAGAGCTAACCGGATGAATATTAAAGAAAACATGGGATTACACGGGTTTTATCAAGGAAAAAGACTCAAGACGAAGTCTATTGTCCAAGAGGTGCAAAAGATTTGAAGTCACTAGGCCTATTCGAAGATTTATCGAAGAAAAGGACTAAAGACGGAAGATTTTCATAAGTCGAAGAAACTCAAGTCTATTTAACGAAGAAATTAAAAGACGAGTTGGATTTAATCGACGACAAATCCCGAATCAGAATCGAAAACGTCAACTTTTCTGAAAAGACGAGAAGACAAGAAGAAAGGGAGAAAGCCCACTCTCCAACCAACCACTAGGAGTATAAATAGATACTCCCTTCACACAATTAGGGAGTTAGTTCATTTTTCTTTTTCCAGTTTGTTAGCTTCGGCTCATCACAAACACCACTAGGGTGTTTGATGATTTTTATCTTTTCTTTTTCAATCTTGTAATCCTTAATCATTAACCTTGTTACTCTTCTATTAATCAATCCATTCCATCTTTCTATTCATCTTGTTCTTCATCATTTTTATTGCAAGTTTCTAAGTTTCTTATTTGATTCAAGTTTGATTTCAAAAAGTTGTTGATCTAGTGTTTTTATTGGTGGGATTTATTTCTGATGGTGTTTAAATGATTTGTGTTTAATTTGGTTATACCTTTTTGATTATTTGGCTCGATTTTGGATAAAAAACCGTGTCCCCTGTTTTTACTCGTCTGTATCTGTTCTTCGTTCCCAGGATATTCCGAATAGTCGAATTTGAGTTTCTCTTATTCGGAATATTGGATATTCCGAATAGGGGTGTTTCCATTTCTGTTACTCGGAATAATTTTCCGAATAGCCAAGCTTTATTTTCCTTTATTCGGAACATTTTAATTTTTCCGAATAGCCTTTTATTCCGAATAGCACATCACTTTCCGCATAGGACTTTTTATTCCGCGTAGGGATTTATTCCGAATTAGACATGTTTTCCGAATGAGCTTATTTTTTCGAATAGAGCAGACTTTTCCGAATAGCCATATTTTCCGCATAGAACCCTCTTTCCGCATAGGGCAAGTTTTCCGAATTGAGCACTTTATTCCGCATAGCAGATCTTTCCGAATAGGCTCTATATTCCGAATAGCATCCATCATTCCGAGTAGAGCATCATTCCGCATAGGAGAACTTTCCGAATGGTGTTACATTTCGCATAGGGTATTTTTCTGTAAGGGTATTTTTCCAGTATTAATTCAAGTTTTGCTTTTTATTTGTTGCTTGTTTTAAGTTTACTTCATTACCATTTTATTCACTTACCTAGTAGAATAGAAAACCAAATCCACTTTTTGACACCAAGAACAAATCATTCCACTTTCAACTGAGATCAATTCGAGAGGATACCGAGAATAACGAACTTTTTCATCATAGAAAATCTCTTGTATCAGTGATCTAGACTATTATGTACAATTGCTTGTACTTAGCTTTGTATGGTTTGTTCTTGTCATTCTTATGTATTATTATGTCTTTGAGTATACTTTATAACTTTTTTATGTTCCATAATGACTTATTCATAAGTGTTCTTCATTCATGTTTTACCATTCTTGAGTTTACAATTAATTTATAGGAATTCTAGGGTTTCTAAGGGAATTTAGAGCATCATGGTTATATTTGAGATGTTTTTATCAATATTGAACTTAGTATACTTCTTTTATAGTTTAGACTTGTGTCTTTCATAATTATAGGAATGTGTGGTTATAATAGTTTATGGTGTGACAAGCAGTTCATTCTACCAAGTAATACACAAAAAGCAAAGATTTCTAGTGGCTTTTCCACTCCTATTCAAACATAGCATATATGACACTTGCAAATTTTACGGGTTGTCATAGCCTTTTCCCCTTAAAGAAATCTCGTCCTGAGATTAAAATCGTAGTGTATCAAAAAGGCAGATGTAGTTCTTGTTTGTGTTCTGCTTTAACATTTTATTCATATATCAATGAATAAAGTTCTTACTGTTGTTATTTCTTTTCTTTAATCAATCTCTTCTATTAGAGCTATCATGAAGCATAAGCACTTATGATATGTTGACCATTTAGGTTGTAATGAAATCTTATAAAGATTACAAGAATAATTGTAAATTGTACCAATATTCAGGTAAATCCTCTCAAGTTCTCTAAATAGGAAGGGAATGTGATTATTTATGAGTTTCTTTGGGTAAAACTTAAGTTAATAAGTCACAGTTTGCCTAAAAATCAGGGACTGATTATTGCATCTCTTAAATCAATAAGGAAAGCATTTCACCAATGTTAATACTACTTTACATGGTGTAGTTTCTCATTCTTTTTGAAAAATATTTGTGATTAATCTTGGAAAAGATGTTTCACAAATCATCATTGTAATCCGGTAAACTGTTAACAGTTACTTCTTATTACACTTAGAAGGCTCTATTACTATAATACCTTCATATGATAGGTGCTATTCCAGATAATGTAATGCATACATGGAGTATGAAATTCTAATATATGGATAGTTCTCTCACTTAATCCTATTGGTATAGAATGAAATGTTCTTTCTTAATGTATTCATTATTGCAGATATCGGCACTTTATATCAACAGATTATTTTTGGGAATAACCTTGTTAAATTTTCCATATCTTTTATGAAATACAATTGACAATGATCCAGATGGTGTCATGTCATATCTTAAGAAATTCCAAAATAAGTTTCTTATTACTTGTTCTTACCTATTTTTCATAAGAAAAATTAGGTTAAACATGTTTTAATTCATATTTCGAAATTCCTTTAAGACATAAGTTGAATATTTAGTCTAAAGAAAATCAAACACATATAATTCTATGTACATGTAACACAAATGAGTTATTCTGCCAGATAGTGAAGTAAAATAACACTTAGAAAATAAAATAAAAAATTCATAGATTTTTATTGATAATACTCACGTATGTTTAACACACTTATTCATTTACAAAGCAAGGAAATCTTAGGAAAATTCTAAAAATTCGCCTTGCTCCAACAATATCGTGTTTGATGACCTATTTTGAAGCAGTTTTGGCACTTTGTTGTGCAGTTTCCAGTGTGATGTAATAGACAATTCACACATTGGGGAATGTGTCTAGTATAGTCATGGTATTTTATTGGTTGGGAATGGTTAACTAGGTTAGTATTTGGGTAATATAGGTAGGGAAAATAGGGATCATAGGTAAAGTTTAAGGGATTGGGTTTAAATTTCAGCAGATTCTTCTTCTTCTACGTTAAATTTACGTTTAAGGGTGCTGGATTCTTGCATAGGATTGTGCTTGATTACATGATCCATTAGTTTCTAGGAAATCTTAATGGCTTCTTCTAAACTATGGGGTTTAGAAATAGTAATCATCCTTCTGAATCTTTGGGGAAATCATTAGATAAAAGCCTTCATCATCCTTTGTGAATCAGTGATAGGATACAATTCTGCTAACTCTTGAAATTTTCTCAAATAGGGTTTGAGATCAATTCCTTGTGTTACTAGGTTGTAAAATTTCTTTTTCACTTTCTCGATTTCTTTTGAAGGATAATATCGGGTTATTAGGAGGCACTTAAAATCTAACCATTTAGTTTTATAGGCTTCTTCTAATCCAACAAGTTGAGTATACTAATTCTACCATGAAAATGCTTCATTAGTTAGGGTACTAATAGCAAGCTTTACATCGCGATCCTCAATGCAACTATTTTGGGAGAAAATTGTTTCTTTCCTCTTAATCCAATGGGCAATACTAATAACATCTTAATTTCCTTAGAATTTATATAACTGGCTAGTTATATAGTCTTCCGTTGGATTAACATTCCTTACTATTTTGAAGATTGGTATTTTCAAGGCTGTAGCTACTTCATCGTTATTTATTCGTTAAAGTCTTTTGGGAGTTAGGGTAGAAGATACTAATGTACTTAAATGTGTCATTCTGAAATTAAAATTTTTGAAATTTAGATATACTTTTCTATTTAAGCATTTGTCATATGTGTATACATACAACGCTTTACGAGCATAAGTTTTCCAAAAGTTTAGAAACATAAAAAGTTTTTAGGGAATAGGTTTATAGGGCTCACACAACTAACAACTTGTCCTAGGTTTCTTAGGTTATTTATCCTTTATTTAGATTGATACTCTTTTTAACCAAATAGACTTGAGAGGTCCTTTTTAGTTTTAAGATAATATCTCTCTTTTTCTATAATTCTTTTAGTGACATATACTTTTCAAGTATTTCCCTTTTCTTGAATAATATGCAAATAAAGGAAAGATGAAAAAGAAACTCTTATTTATTACCAATCTGCTTTACTGATGGACAGATAAGCTTCTTTGTTACATAAAAGTAAAGAATGATAGCTACAATATTTACAAGTCTTTTTGGGAAGCTGAAATATTTAAAAGTTGGTCTATTTATTTTCCTAGGGATTCTTATTTCTGCTATGAGAGCTTTGATGTTGTCTTGGTTTCGAACTTGAATATCCTTGATAAGTTTTTCCATTACTGCCATTCTTACTTTTGCTAAGGTGATTTCCTCTTTGTTTATCCTTTTCCTATTACGTAACTTAAAATTCTCATTGCTCACTCTTACAAAATTATTCTCTAATTTCTTTATTTCCTCTTGCATCATTTCTTGTTCACTCCTTCGCCTTTCGAATTCATAATCTAAATCCTCAATACGGTTGGGTGGCACTTCAATTAAATAGTTGATCATTATGACAATCGTGGTTTTGAGGTTCGTCACTTAGTCGTATTTTTAGGGTGTTATGTGTGACTATGTGTTTTATGTGTTTACTTGTTTATTTGGTGTGAATGAGGATGGTTTGGACATCGTTTATGAGTACGAAGTGCTCTTAAGTAAATGGATGAACGGTTATTACATGATCATGAGCTCACAATATAGTGACTATGAAATGAGATGGAATTATTTTGGTGATTTACGTATACGTATAATTATTATAGTAAATCGTATTTTTACGATTTAAGGTTTAGCATTTAGAAGTCTCGGATGAGGTAATTAGTCACGGGAGTATTTTTAGGGATGGTTTTAAGTCATTTATGACTTAGTTAATTAGTTTATTTCATATTTCAAGAGTTTTTATAAAACTGTATATTTTACGTCTTTTACGGTATACGCGTAAATTTGACTAGTTTTACGATTTTGAGGTTTTGGATGCTTTATGAGCTGAAATAAATTAAAGTAATTTAAGGTAATAATAAATAATAGTTAATTTACTGTAAATAATAAAAAAATAAAGAAAAAGGCTATTTGGGTTGGTTATGGGCCGATTTGGTGGAAGGGGTTAGAAAATATGGAAAGTTTTGGTTTTAGCCTTAAATTAGGATTAAGAAAGGTGTTTTAATATATATTAAGACCCCTAAGGGACATAAACGACTTATATCAGTCTTTGGGTCGAAAATACATCAATGGAGGTTAGGGTTTTCAAGAAAAACCAATCTTTTGAAGATTAGAGGTAAAAATCATGTTCTAATTACGTTTTTATTAATTAAATCATGTTTCTAATTCATGTAAACATCAATAGATGATGCATCTAGGGTTAGATTTAACATAAATTCTGTAATTTAATGTTATAACATGTTTAGATTAATTAGGGCTTGTAACTAATTAAGCATTGAGTAATTAATTAGGTTAATTTAATTCTGCTAACTCTTGAAATTTTCTCAAATAGGGTTTGAGATCAATTCCTTGTGTTACTAGGTTGTAAAATTTCTTTTTCACTTTCTCGATTTCTTTTGAAGGATAATATCGGGTTATTAGGAGGCACTTAAAATCTAACCATTTAGTTTTATAGGCTTCTTCTAATCCAACAAGTTGAGTATACTAATTCTACCATGAAAATGCTTCATTAGTTAGGGTACTAATAGCAAGCTTTACATCGCGATCCTCAATGCAACTATTTTGGGAGAAAATTGTTTCTTTCCTCTTAATCCAATGGGCAATACTAATAACATCTTAATTTCCTTAGAATTTATATAACTGGCTAGTTATATAGTCTTCCGTTGGATTAACATTCCTTACTATTTTGAAGATTGGTATTTTCAAGGCTGTAGCTACTTCATCGTTATTTATTCGTTAAAGTATTTTGGGAGTTAGGGTAGAAGATACTAATGTACTTAAATGTGTCATTCTGAAATTAAAATTTTTGAAATTTAGATATGCTTTTCTATTTAAGCATTTGTCATATGTGTATACATACAACGCTTTACGAGCATAAGTTTTCCAAAAGTTTAGAAACATAAAAAGTTTTTAGGGAATAGGTTTATAGGGCTCACACAACTAACAACTTGTCCTAGGTTTCTTAGGTTATTTATCCTTTATTTAGATTGATACTCTTTTTAACCAAATAGACTTGAGAGGTCCTTTTTAGTTTTAAGATAATATCTCTCTTTTTCTATAATTCTTTTAGTGACATATACTTTTCAAGTATTTCCCTTTTCTTGAATAATATGCAAATAAAGGAAAGATGAAAAAGAAACACTTATTTATTACCAATCTGCTTTACTGATGGACAGATAAGCTTCTTTGTTACATAAAAGTAAAGAATGATAGCTACAATATTTACAAGTCTTTTTGGGAAGCTGAAATATTTAAAAGTTGGTCTATTTATTTTCCTAGGGATTCTTATTTCTGCTATGAGAGCTTTGATGTTGTCTTGGTTTCGAACTTGAATATCCTTGATAAGTTTTTCCATTACTACCATTCTTACTTTTGCTAAGGTGATTTCCTCTTTGTTTATCCTTTTCCTATTACGTAACTTAAAATTCTCATTGCTCACTCTTACAAAATTATTCTCTAATTTCTTTATTTCCTCTTGCATCATTTCTTGTTCACTCCTTCGCCTTTCGAATTCATAATCTAAATCCTCAATACGGTTGGGTGGCACTTCAATTAAATAGTTGATCATTATGACAATCGTGGTTTTGAGGTTCGTCACTTAGTCGTATTTTTAGGGTGTTATGTGTGACTATGTGTTTTATGTGTTTACTTGTTTATTTGGTGTGAATGAGGATGGTTTGGACATCGTTTATGAGTACGAAGTGCTCTTAAGTAAATGTATGAACGGTTATTACATGATCATGAGCTCACAATATAGTGACTATGAAATGAGATGGAATTATTTTGGTGATTTACGTATACGTATAATTATTATAGTAAATCGTATTTTTACGATTTAAGGTTTAGCATTTAGAAGTCTCGGATGAGGTAATTAGTCACGGGAGTATTTTTAGGGATGGTTTTAAGTCATTTATGACTTAGTTAATTAGTTTATTTCATATTTCAAGAGTTTTTATAAAACTGTATATTTTACGTCTTTTACGGTATACGCGTAAATTTGACTAGTTTTACGATTTTGAGGTTTTGGATGCTTTATGAGCTGAAATAAATTAAAGTAATTTAAGGTAATAATAAATAATAGTTAATTTACTGTAAATAATAAAAAAAATAAAGAAAAAGGCTATTTGGGTTGGTTATGGGCCGATTTGGTGGAAGGGGTTAGAAAATATGGAAAGTTTTGGTTTTAGCCTTAAATTAGGATTAAGAAAGGTGTTTTAATATATATTAAGACCCCTAAGGGACATAAACGACTTATATCAGTCTTTGGGTCGAAAATACATCAATGGAGGTTAGGGTTTTCAAGAAAAATCAATCTTTTGAAGATTAGAGGTAAAAATCATGTTCTAATTACGTTTTTATTAATTAAATCATGTTTCTAATTCATGTAAACATCAATAGATGATGGATCTAGGGTTAGATTTAACATAAATTCTGTAATTTAATGTTATAACATGTTTAGATTAATTAGGGCTTGTAACTAATTAAGCATTGAGTAATTAATTAGGTTAATTTAATTAAATTCATAATTAAAAAACTGGGCAGAATTTTTGGTCCATTGTTTTGATCATATCTTGAGTTTTACAAACTTTTAATTTTCGAATCTTATATCCCTAGAAAGGTAATTGAATTGGATTTCAAATGCAATAAACAAAACTAAATTTAAGATCGGGAAGTTGGTCAAAAACAGGATACAACAGTCGGAGGTCAAAACAGTTTTGAAATCAGTCGGGTTTAAATTAATGTTTTAAGGTGGTTAGTTTACTTAGGAGTACCATTGGACTCTCAAACGAACATGAGAGTTAGTTTATATTTTATATAAGATATCCGAAAAAGGGTTAATCAATTGGGATAGTGTAAGACCCTCTGATCATAAAAAACTTTTCATATGTTCAAAATCAGTAAATTCTGGATAGGTAACAGTATATATATATATATATATATATATATATATATATATATATATATATATATATATATATATATATATATATATATATATATATATATATATATATATATATATATATATATATATATATATATATATATATATATATATATATATATATATATATATATATATATATATATATATATATATATATATATATATATATATATATATATATATATATATATATATATATATATATATATATATATATATATATATGGAGGCCTTAACAGTAGCTTTAAGGTTGAGGCCAAAGGGGATAGTTAGCTAACACATGTAAGGGCATAGGGTTTCTTTTACATGGCATGTGATTTTGGTTAAGGGGGTGTTCGACCAATAGTTTGAAGTATGAAAAACGGGACTGTTTTGGGTTAAATGTTAACGAGACGAGTTATGAACTAAACTAAGTTAAGGGCTTTATATAGGGGTGTAATGAGATTCATATGGCATATAAATGGGGTTAAGTTGTAGAAGAAGGTTAGATATCCATCATAGATTGATGAGCCATTTTAGTATGTGGTTCATGTCTTGATTGTATACGTTTGTGTGTTTAATTTTGTGCTAGAGCGCGGGTACTTGGAGAAGCTTGTTCAGATGAGTTTCATAGTCCCATGTCTTTTTATGATTTGATTTCTAGATGGGATGGAAGAGACATTGTATGGTTTTGTAAAGAATGTTATGAATGTTTTTATGGTTTGTGATGGACTTGTGTGTACACTTATGTCATTAACTGCTATGTGATTCTTGATTGTGTTTATGATTTAGATCGGGGGGCACGTACCGTCTCAGTTATTGTGGTTTGACTTGGTACCAAGGTGATGTTGACAAGGCGGGGCCTTGGGATTGGTTCATAGGTGTATCTGCGTCTATGGGACCATAGTTATTGGTAAGGCTTGGAGTCTTGGAATTGTGGTTATTGGTAAGGCTTGGAGCCTTAGATTTGTGGTGATTGGTTAATCTTGAATGCTAGTTGTTAATACATATTGTAGCACATTGTCCATATGTTCTTTTGTTAATGGTTCTTAATTACAGCTTATAACTGATTTGGCGTTGGAGTCTAAACCTATGAATCTCACCAACTTTATGTTGACATGCTTTAGTGTCTCTTTCAGGTGAGAATGTGATTAAGCGTGAGAATAAGAGTGGCTAGCTGGAAGGCTTAGGATTGCATTTGGAGGAACCCCCTTTCCTCTTAGTCTTTATTTATGTTTGGATAAGTGATACTTTGTAGACACCTATATGTTTGTTATTTGTTAATTGTATGTCTCTGGTAAGAGGTAACCTATTACCTACTTACCTAGATGCCTGCATTGTTTGAGATATCTTCATGACATTGTGTCACCATTTATGATATTTCCCTTTCATTTAGTTATCTTTATATACACACTATTGTTGTGATGATATCCATACGTCGCGCCCCATATTCTTCCATGGTGGGGTGTGACAGAATGGTATCAGAGCCGATGGTTATAGAGAATTAAGTTGCCTAGCCTAGTCTATAGCTTAAGGATCCCTGCATATAGGCGTCATAGGATTACGTGTGGTCTTGATTGTATTTTCCTAAATTATATTTTTTTGTGAATTTTGACTAGTATGAGTTGAACTGTAGTTGCCCATACTTAGTCACCTGTTAATTTCTGTTTTGCTTTTGATATATAAATTACTTTCACCTTAGTAAGTTATTTGGTGTACCTAATGTATAGTATTTTTCTTTTGATGTTTAAGTCATGTTCCCTAAGAATCATGTGGTGATTCGAGTTACTAGGAGTAGGTGGATAGGAAGGATTGTAAGTTGTTTCAACTCTTTTGGGCAACATGACTTACAACTGATTATGATGTTGTGTTGGAGTTTGTCTATGTTGTTTTAACTAGACTATGGATTTATGTATTCCAAGAGTTTGACTATATTATTTTAATAGATTGAGTTTTAGACATTATTGTTTATGTGGTTATGTGCTTATGTGAGTAGATGGATTTATGTGTTATATGTTGTATTGATTCTTATAAGTGTCATCATAGGAGGGAGTGCATTGAGGAAAGGGTAATTGTATAAGTATGGTGGCCAACATAGTTATACAAGTACCACAACTTCAATGGGTTCTCAATTATGATTGCATGAAAGAGGGTTAGTACATGCTTGTATATGATGAGATGTGGATTTTTGGGTATATGTATAATATATGGGTTTATGTACCGGCTGTCTACCATATGACTATTTTTGAGTGTGTTATATGTTTTGGGTTATACTCATGTTGTGTGATTATGGGGTCACACGATATGGACTGGTTTTAGTGATGGGTTTTATGCCTTATGGTAAGATGTTGATTACTCGTATGGAAAAACGAGTGTATGACGCGATTGATTGATCTAACATGTATGGTAACGAGTATGATTTGGGTGATTTAATAGGTATATATATGTGGATGTATATATACTGGTATGTGTTAAGTTATGATATATGGTCGTTCAGTAGTTATTATAACTTGAATGTACCTTGTGTTTGCTCGTGGTTTATGGTGCTGGAGTTTGATTGAGTTCCAACGATGATTTGAGTCTTTTGATGTGTGTCTACATTTGGGTATGTATTTTAATTAGTGAGAACTAGTAAATTTTCTTACAAATAAGTGTGGCTAATTATAGGAAAACAGTTTTGAAAATAATTTGTAAGTGTATGGTATGATATCGTGACTTACATATTTTTATTTAGTTTGTGGTAGTAAGCTATAGAAAAAAATTTGTCTATAAAATAATTGGATTAGTTTTCTATGTAACATGTGATAATACATTTTAAAGGGATAAAGAGATTTTACAAAAAATTTCTTACGTGGAGTTAAAATTTTAGAAGTATTTAACTAGACGGAAAGAGTAAAAAGGGAGATTTTATTATAGTAATGATAATAAATAACACCACACCTTGTAAACGTGTAGTAGTATTGTTATAACCAGCCTAAATGGATTTTATAAAATAATAATAATAATAATAATAATATAGAATAAAATGAAAAAAACACTGTATTTTATAAACATGTATTGGTTTCATAATAACATGTGAAATAAGTTTAATATGGGTAAACAAGATAATGGTTAGAATAAGATTGTAGTATACTAACTAGTTGATATCTTTGAAAAAATAAAGAAGATAAAAGGTGAGTTTATTGTTCAAAACTAGTATGATTGATTTTAGTAATATTGAAGTTTGGTTCTTATGAGGAGTAACCAAATAGGGAGAAAGTTTCCAATTTTTCGAGGTATCGAAATTTGGTAATACTAACCGTGACGAGTCTAATTTTTCGTTGTTGGCACACTCCATTGAATCTTTTGGATTACATTGTTTCGTTCTTAGTTATTTTGGCTAGGGTTCATTGTGGTTGATCTTTCGGTTTACCCTATATTTATTATGGGACGTGGTCGTTTGGAATTCTTTTGGTACACGTCATGGTTGATTTAGTTATGTGATTGTGGAAATGTTTGGATGAGAGGATATAGTTGGGTAGTATCACTTATGGTTAGATATTAGAATGTAGAGATGTGTTTTGGTTTAAAGGTTGTGTTGAAGGAATGATTAAGATTTGTGGAGTTTTGAAACTTAGATTGGTAACGGGAATAAGGGAGTAAGTAAAGTTGGTTGACTGGTCGTGGGAACGAGATGTCATGCTATGAGAAGTTGGTTGAAGTACCATTAGGAGATTGATGAAAGTACTAGCGGATGTGAGGGCAGAGTAGAAAGTTTCTACTAATGGAAAGATTGGGCAAATAACACGCAAGGGAATTGGTATAGTTATGGAGGCAAGGTAGTAGTAGACACGTGAAGGAAAACATGGATGTAAAAGAATGATTGGTAGGATGCTGATTAATAGTGAAGTACAACAAGTAAGGAAGAGTGAGTCATTGAGGGGTTGAAGTCCCTTTAGAAATATTGTGGTAGATGAATTGAAGTTAGAAGCTACTGCGTAGTGTGAAGTTCCTAGGTAACATCATGAAGACAAGAAGGAGTACGTGAAGAGATACATCATGAAGCAAGGAGCTGAAAGGAATACGTGTCGGCTGCAAGAAGAATGCAAGAGATTTCGAAGGAGTCACAGAAGTTGCAAGGACTAGATAGGTGACAAGCACTATGATGGGAATCTCCGTATGGTTCGTGATGAAGAAAGATAGATCGAGTACCAGAGTGGAGTTACAAAGAGCTGAACCAATGGAGTGACTACATAACATGTGAGATTAAGAACTCGTGGAAGTAACAAGGGGATTCGAGTGACTGCACAAAGATAGAATTTCATGGCAATCAATGTCGAGGGATGAGCAGTGAGGCTGAGCTGAATAAGTTCGTGGAGAAGTGATTATAGGGTTAGTCTAGTGAAGGTGTTTATGAAGGATCTTTGGAAAAGACAGTTATGCATTATCCAATGCACTAATGATTTCCATAGATTTGATGAATTGAGTATGAAATTTTGGTTGGACATGATAGTGAAGGATTAGGGAGGACCTTCGAAGGATAAAAGAAAGTATCCCTAGAAGTTGATGATTGAAGTACCACATGATAGGTGCAATGTCAAGAAGAGAGTTATGAGACCTATGTAAGAATTTATAATATGGCTTGGTTTAGACAATGAAAACTAATATGGGTGTTAGATAAGAGTGTAATCCAAGTGAAATCATGAGAAACTCTAATCTATCCCTATTAGGAGGGAGTAGGAGTATTGGTCGTAAGGAAAACAAGTGAAGCTACTTAGGTAATTTCAGCGTGTAGACGACTTGATAGACGGGAAGCATCACATCGTGATGTATGGCATGAGTTGAGGAAGAAGAAAGAAGTGTTGATAGAGGTGAATCATGAATAAAATAGGTCGAGATAGGAACCGAAGGTAAAACCTTTGTATAGCCTAATGAGTACACTAAAGCACAAAGCATGCTAATATTGTTGTAGTGTGGAAAAGGGAATGGCACTAACCTCTACTGTTTGAATGGAAGGCTTAGTATCAATAATCGAATGGATGAGGAGTTATAGATGGGAGGTGTCATGGGAGAAGAAGGGCTTGGACTAACTGAGATAACCTTCCTTTTGGTGATGTGTATAGATGATAAGTTGATTTGGATTGGAAAAGCCTTGTTGTGATGAACTAATGGATATGTGAAAGACCGTCATAGGTCACTTTTGTAAGGAAATTGGAACTTTTAAGTAGTTTGAGGTACGAACTAAAGGGAGTTGATGAACATGATTGGATATGAGTATATCCAGCTAATTGGAAAAGGATGGGAAAGTGAGAGATTTATACAACCTTAGGAGTTACAGTGAGGGCATGAGTAATTGATTTAGAAGGAGTAAGGAAACTCGTTAGCAATGACTGAGTTTTCATATAATGATAGTTATCATACTAGAAGTCGATAACTGCCATTTGAGGCACTATATGGAAGGATAGGGTGAGTTGTCCCTATTGTGGTCCAGAATTGGTGAAAGAGGCTACTAATATAATAATGGTGTTTGTGGAAAGGATGAGAGCGACAAGAGATGATATGTTGAAAAGGAGGAAACCACTAGAGTTTAGTGACAATGTTATGTAGGAAGTTTGGGAATGAATTTAAATATTGTTGGTTAATATATCTAGTAAATAGACTCATGAACTAAAGTTCACGTGGAAATAAGAGGAGTTTAATTAGAACAAGTATCCTCATGTGATTTGTTGATTGTGTGTTTGATCCTAAGGAGTAAATCTCGGGACAAGATTTCTATTAGGAGGGAGTGATGTGACAACCGTGGTTTTGAGCTTCGTCACTTAGTCGTATTTTTAGGGTGTTATGTGTAACTATGTGTTTTATGTGTTTACGTGTTTATTTGGTGTGAATGAGGATGGTTTGGACATCGTTTATGAGTACGAAGTGCTCTAAAGTAGATCGATGAACGGTTATTTCATGATCATGAGCTCAAAATATAGTGACTATGAAATGAAATGGAATTATTTTGGTGATTTACGTATACGTATAAGTATTATGGTAAATCGTATTTTTATGATTTAAGGTTTAGCATTTAGAGGTCTCAGATGAGGTAATTAGTCACGGGAGTATTTTTCGGGATGGTTTTAAGTCATATATGACTTAGTTAATTAGTTTATTTCATATTTCAAGAGTTTTTATAAAACTGCATATTTTACGTCTTTTACGGTATACGCGTAAATTTGACTAGTTTTACGGTTTTGAGGTTTTGGATGCTTTATGAGCTAAAATAAATTAATGTAATTTAAGGTAATAATAATTAATAGTTAATTTACAGTAAATAATAAAAAACAAAGAAAAAGGCTATTTGGGTTGGTTATGGGCCGATTTGGTGGAAGGGGTTAGAAAATATAGAAAGTTTTGGTTTTAGCCTTAAATTAGGATTAGGAAAGGTGTTTTAATATATATTAAGACCCCTAAGGGCCATGAACGAATTATATCAGTCTTTGCGTCGAAAATACATCAATGGAGGTTAGGGTTTTCAAGAAAATCAATCCCTTGAAGATTAGAGGTAAAAATCATGTTCTAATTACGTTTTTATTAATTAAATCATGTTTCTATTTCATGTATACAATAATAGATGACGGATCTAGGGTTAGGTTTAACATAAATTCTGTTATTTAATGTTATAAACATGTTTAGATTAATTAGGGCTTGTAATTAATTAAGTATTGAGTAATTATATAGGTTAATTTAATTAAATTCGTAATTAAAAACTGGGCAGAATTTTTGGTCCATTCTTTTGATCATATCTTGAGTTCTACAAACTTTTAATTTTTGAATCTTATAACCCTGTAAAGATAATTGAATTAAAGAAAACTAAATTGAAGGTCGGGAAGTTGGTCAAAAACAGGTTACAACAGTCGGAGGTCAAAACAGTTTTGAAATCAGTCGGGTTTAAATTAATATTTTAAGGTGGTTAGGTTACTTAGGAGTACAATTGGACTCTCAAACGAGCATGAGAGTTAGTTTATATGTTATGTAAGATATCTGAAAGAGGGCTAATAAATTGGTATAGTGTAAGACCCTCTGATCATAACAAACTTTTCATATGTTCAAATCAGTAAATTCTGGATAGGTAAAAGTATATATATATATATATATAAAGGCCTTAACAGTAGCTTTAAGGTTGAGGCCAAATGGGAGAGTTAGCTAACATATTTAATGGCATAGGGTTTCTTTTACATGGCATGTTATTTTGGTTAAGGGGGTGTTCGACCAATAGTTTGAAGTATGAAAAAGGGGACTGTTTTGGGTTAAATGTTAACGAGACGAGTTATGAACTAAACTAAGTTAAGGTTTTTATATAGGGGTGTAATGAGATTCATATGGCATATAAATGGGTTTAATTATTAGAAGAAGGTTAGATATCCATCATAGATTGATGAGCCATTTTAGTATGTGGTTCATGTCTTGATTATATACGTTTGTGTGTTTAATTTTGTGCTAGAGCGCGAATACTTGGAGAAGCTTGTTCAGATGAGTTTCATAGTCCCATGTCTTTTTATGATTTGATTTCTAGATGGGATGGAAGAGACACTGTATGGTTTTGTAAAGAATGTTGTGAATGTTTTTATGATTTGTGATGGACTTGTGTGTACACTTATGTCATTAACTGCTATGTGATTCTTGATTGTGTTTATGATTTGGATCGGGGGACACGTACCGTCTCAATTATTGTGGTTTGACTTTGTACCAAGGGATGTTGACAAGGCGGGGCCTTGGGATTGGTTCATAGGTGTATGGGCGTCTATGGGACCATGGTTATTGGTAAGGCTTGGAGCCTTGGAATTGTGGTTATTGGTAAGGCTTGGAGCCTTGGATTTGTGGTGATTGGTTAATATTGAATGCTAGTTGTTAATACATAATTCTAGCACATTGTCCATATGTTCTTTTATTAATGGCTGTTATTCACAGCTTATAACCGATTTGGCGTTGGAGTCTAAACCTATGAATCTCACCAACTTTATGTTGACGTGTTTTAGTGTATCTTTCAGGTGAGAATGTGATTAAGCGTGAGAATAAGAGTGGCTAGCTGGAAGGCTTAGGGTTGCATTTGGAGGAACCCCCTTTCCTCTTAGTCTTTATTTATTTTTGAATAAGTGATACTTTGTAGACACCTATATGATTGTTATTTGTTAATTGTATGTCTTTGCTAAGAGGTAAACCTGTTACCTACATACCTAGACGCTTGCATTATTTGAGATATCTTCATGACATTGTGTCACCATTTATGATATTTCCATTTCATTTTGTTATCTCTATAGACACGCTATTGTTGTGATGATATCCATACGTCGTGCCCCATATTCCGCCATTGTGGGGTGTGACAATCATATTCTCCATTTGTTCTACAAATAGGTTTTGGTTATTTGGGATATTATTGGAAGCTTGGGATGAAGGAATTTGATACTACGAAATAGGTATATTTTCATTATTTGGTTGGGGCTTATTTTCTAGTGAAAAAAGGTTAAGGTGATTATTATTGGCAGAAAGAGCTAGTACTAAAGGTTCAGGAAAATCCAAAAGGTAAAGATTTTCTAGTTCCGAATCAGATATAACGATGGGATGAGAAGAGGAAGACATATTTCTGATGACGTCGGTAAAAAGAAAAATTACTTCTATCAGTAGCTAGCACTATATTATTTACACATACTATCATTTAAGCATATAATAACATTATTAGAAATCTTAAGTGTCACTTACAACTTTTTACAGCATCATGATTTTTGATGCGGAGACTTCACATGTAAATTTTATTTAAGAAAATTAGTTATAGTTAAGATTTTTAAATCTCTTAATTATCTATAAATAGAGCTCTTATGCCACTCTATAACACCCCTATTATTACCTTGACATAGCGGAATAATATTTTTAGGGGTATTACTTCATGATATGAAAGAAAAGTGATAGAAAACAGCTCAAAAGAGTGTTTAAATAAACTTCATTTATTCTTTAAAAATCTATCATTCAAAATCAGAGATTTGCAATAAAACATCTGTACATACGTTGTACATGACAGGTTCTCGAGATCTAGAAAATAGGTTTGAATGACAAAATCTTCCAAGATTATATCTCTCCACGTCATTAGTATGCTACTCCATGCTATCAATTTCAATACCTGAAATATATGCTTAAACTCAACACAAAGGTTGAGTGAATTCATAGGTTTTAAAATTAGTTTGAATACAAGATCCTTTCTGAGCTACATTTTTATTTGCTCGTAAGTTTAAATAAAATTATGATTTAATTGCACTAAGCTCATGATACCGCGACTAGACATAGGAACCAACAATTTGCCCTTATGAGGAAGTCTGCCAAACTATCCTGATTAGCAAAATAAAGTATGCCTGTTTGACCACTGAGGTGCTAGCAAGTGCGACTTGCCCAGACAGGAGATGTCAGTCAACAAAAGTACTATTTACGATATTAGCACTCATTCTGAGAAATGATTAGCGGTACACAATTAAAAAGGGACTTTCATAGGCAGTAGTAAACATAGTGTCAATGAATCATATCTGGAAACCATACCAAAAACACTTATATTCCATATTTATCATATATCCCCCTCACGGGTTTTGAAATCATTTGAAAGTAGTACAGTTTAGTAAGTCTAGGAACTCACCTTATGTCCAATAATCTTGTTCGGTTTATGTCACACATATCAACTTGAGCTAACAAACAAGAACGTGGTCTCACACCAACCTGTTTTAACATAATTTGTATGGTATTAAGTTTTTAATCTTTTGATCAATCTCTTTAAGTATTTGTTTATTTCCTCTAATTATTATTTGATTGTAATTCTAGCACCATTCTTAGGGCCATCATACTCGTAAGCCATTCTGTAAACGTTTGAGGAGCGAGGGCACTTTAAATCGTAAACCCAACCACTCAGTCCGAACGTAATATTGAGATGGAACATCTTTGTACAAAGCTCCCTAATAAAATGATACTTTAATTACTTCCATATATTCATGATTAATCTTCTTTAGTTTCAAAGTTGGCAAAAATAGTCCTTTTGGTTATGCTTTGGCATATACACTTTTAACCCCTAAAGTATATAGTTTCATAAATTGAAATTTAAACCTTCAATATTTAACCTTAGGGTCTCAAACTTTCCAACATTTATTCTTATAGCTTATACTTTCATAAAATGACACTTTTGGCCCAAAATGATAAATAGTTTCAGAATTGACAGTTTTAGTCTCTAAACTTGTAAAAATCACATAACAAGCTAAAAAATGATCCAAATGATCTAGGATTTTAAAACAAAGTTTATGAACACATTTATAATCATAATAACAACATTTATTCAGAATTATAGCTTTTGAAATAGGTTTTTTCTTATTATTTCATGTAAATTACAAAACTAGGGTTTTATGACATCTTTAACTTATAACTTTCATTTAAAATGATGAAATGACTTAGTTTCTATTAGATTATCATTCTAACATAATTTTGGAATTATAACAACTCTAAATAAGCATTATAACAATATCATAGCTTGGTTAACATAGATTTTACCTAGGTAGCTCCAAGATGGCTTCTTGTGACTTCTTATCAACACAACTTACTATCAAAGCTTCAAGAGATTCAATGGATACCTTCTAGACCTGGTTTTTGGTCCTGTGGGATGTCCTAAAATGTATATAGAGGTGGAAATGGAGAATGGGCATGAGATACAAAGGAAACGGGGTGCAAGTTCAAATGAAGCACATACGCCCCTATTTATACTTGTTTTCACCCTTAGCCTCCAAGTTATGAATCAAAACGTGTAAGATAGATAGAGGGGTGACTAATGAAGGCTAGTGAATATCTACACAAGTTTATAGGTCATAGCTTAGTCCTAATCCTTCCTTGTGGTTCAAAATGTGTCACGTCAACATATAGATAAGAATAATGATGTGTAGCAAGCAAGGAGGTGATCCCCGCCTACTTGTCACACTCATAAAATATCTTAGGATTGATAAATATCAGGTTTTCTAACTTGTAATGGAGGTAAATGGTTTGAAAATGTATTTTGGAGGGAAAATACAAAATCGGATTCAATTTCTAGGGCTTGTAACTTATGATTTATTTTTTTGGTGATTAGGGGCTTAGGAAAGTGATTAGTGAGTGATTAGGGTTTACACATTATATTGAAGATATTTGGGTCCTTGGTTTGAAGTTTAACAAAGGTTTGATGTAAAAATGGGAAGTATACATTTGTAGATTAGAGTTTTCTAATGATCTAGGGTTTAATCTTAGTAAAAGGCTTTATCCTTCAATTGGTTACTGATGTAAACTTAATTTAGGTCCTATACATTGAGTCTTAAGTGTCCAATGAGTTCTCACACTTGGTTTAAAGGTTTAGTTTAGGTAAACATGTCTAAAGAGTGAAAATACCTATTTTGACCTAATTTACAAGTCATGCATTGAAATCTTGTACCTTGTGAATTTAGGTACTTTTACATTGTCTTAATATAATCTAATAACCTTAATTAAGTACTATTATTTATAGACTTGTCAAAAAATAAATAGGTAGTGATTCCATGTAGATTTCTTAATATTAGGGTTTTTAGGTCATTAATCATAATGATTTTCTAACTTGGGTAATTAGGGTTTATATCCTTATGTATGATTATTATAGGGCTTATATGATATGTTAATATCTTCTATGGGTTCTACATGATTAGTTTGAGGGATTATATAGATTGATCATATTCTAGGGTTAATTAAGGGAGCTTAAGATCCTATGCTTTGATAACTTGTACCTTATGCTTTACCAACTTGTAACTTGACTTGAAATGAATGTATAATCTCAATATGATATGTAGTTGAGTTTTATAATTTATGGTACAAGATTAGACTCTTATTCAATGTATAACGGATTTTATATGCTAATCTTGGTTACTAGGTCTTAACTTGTAATTAGCCTTCGATTACTGAATATTAGCAATTTGGGATTAATTAAATTTCTTTTACATGATAGATTGTAATTAGTACATTGTTTTTGATAATATTATATGGATTTTATGTAGTTACATTGCTCGAAATATTATTTATCAAAGTTTCTAGGTGGTGATCTAGACTATTATGTACAATTGTGTGTACTTAGTTTTGTATGGTTTGTTCTTGTCATTCTTAGGTATTATTATGTCTTTAGAGTATACTTTATAACTTGCTTTTGCTCCATAATGACTTATTCATAAGTGTTCTCCATTCATGTTACCATTCTTGAGTTTACAATTCATTTTGTAACACCCCCAAATATTCACATTTCGAATCAGCAGAAGAGTCGTTGGTGTTACGTGATAGCACATTACTCAAATCATATACAACGCTTAAAAATCGCGTCGTTTAACAACAAAGCATTTTCCATTCATAAATATCAAATTACATAGGTCCTCAGGTCAAAATATGTCTTACAAATTTACAAAACATTTGAATGGAAATTTTATTTAAATGCGGGCCATAAACTCTTGTCATCTTCCCGAGAATTACCTTCAAGTACCTGAGATAAAATATGTTAAAAGTCAGTGAAACGCTGACCGAGTCCATAGAGCTTAATAATAACCATTAACATAAGACCGGTATATAATCATTACCGAAAAGCATTTTGTGCAATTCCTGGTCGTAGACCATAACATAGGTTAACAACATTTTATACGAATCATCGTCGTAAATCTTAACATAGGCCTAAAACATTTTATACTAATCATTGTCGTAATTCATAACTTAGGCCAAAAACATTTTTATACGAATCATTGTTGTAAATCATACAATACGTTTTATAACGTTGTTTAAGTATAATAAAAACTGTTTCATAAAACAGTTATGTAAAGCCAGGACACAAGTATAATAATAAATAAGGCCCCATATTGCTAGTCAGGCAATATATTAGCATTCAAATCATAGATCATACACTATTCCTAAGCCCGCAACCTCAGTGTTACCATTATCATTATTATTATCAGATTATTATAAGCCGCATGACATTGTTACCTTTCTATAATATATATTGGGTAGCTAGCCCGGAATTCATTTGCCCATTTAAAACAGCGTGTCATCACAAAAATCACGCTAAATATATCACTCTCATACATAAATTCGCTTACCAATCAATGTGGCACGACGGTGATCAACCGTCAAGGCGCGAACTGGGGTGATCTTCCCTAAATAGTACTATTATATGCATAAGCGTCTACCCACTCCCAGTAGTTCACAGTTCATGCTAATGGGACTCATAGTGACATAATCTAACTAATAATAATCCATTTCAATCATTCATCGGGTCATCCAATCGATCGGGTCCACATCAATAAGCATACAATCAGGACCACTTATGTTCTATCTTTATTAAAACTAGCATGTTATCTCCCTCACGGGTTTATAAAACATTTCATAAAACAATTAAAAGAGTGCGAGGCTATGAACTCACGTTGGTTAGGAAAGGTGGGTTATCGGCAATTAGGATGTACGGTGCGTGCCTCGATCACGGAAACCTAAACAAATAATACTCGATCTTAGAATATGTCAAATTATATTTATAAAAGTTTTTATGTATATGTAATGATGTAATAACATGATGATCAAGTGGGGTTTTATTACCTTATACAACATTATTAGTTGTTAAGTATTAGTTAACTTAGTCTTATTATACTAGTTTTAGCCCATGTATATGTTAAGGCCCAATAGGCCCATTAAGAGTATAATATCTTTTTATTAATCCAGTTATTAATTTAAAACCAGGCCTATACTCATATGTTGGGCCCATGTGGGTTAATCCTATGAGTAAGTCCAATAGTGTTAAGCCAAACTAGTTGGGCCTAGTGGTCCAACAAGGCTAATTTGGTCCATTATGGTGCATAAGTTACAAAGATCGGTTTTGTCGATTTTTACTTTTAAAATGTGTTTACATATCAGCATATGTTCTATAAAAATGTTACATTAGACGGGTCCGACAATCTAAGTTTTATTTGGCGAAAACGCCATCCTTTCGGTTTTAGTCGAAAAGACGTAAAAATCATATGTATAGTTTGTAGTTAGAAAACATTCGAGTTTTATTTTTATAAAATGTAATATTTATTTATTATAGTATATAAACATATTTTAAAATAGTTATTATCATTTATTTACTTTTATATACTTATTTTATATATTTATTTACTTCAAGTGGCCTTTTAAAATTATATACTTTATAGTGAAATCTGATGTAAAATCTAAAGTTTACCATTTTTGTCATATCTTGAGTTCTGCAAAGATTTAGAACCTCAAAATTTTAATGTAGAAACTACATGATTTGCTCTACAAATAACTCTTCTGTGGCTACTTCTCAAACAACTTCTAAGTATCAGCAATAATTCGTCCAAAACAGATCAGTCAGATTAGTACCTCAAAAGTGTTTTGGCTATATCTTGCTCATTTTTAACATTCCATTGTGTGGCCAATTCACCACTTATGTAAAAATCATTTATCTATCATTATATCAAATAATCTAATCCATTTAATCAGGTAAAAATGTTGAAAGTTACTATTTATTACAGCCTACATAACTAGTTATGATTTTATCAACTTTTACTTGTAGTTTTAGTGTTTTTAACCTAATCTAGTGACACAAAATCCCCATGAATATATTGATCATCATTTATCACCATCATATATATAAATTTTGAAGAAAATAGATAAATACAATTAAAAAAATAGTACGATGATAGAAAGAAACAATCTCTATACCAACCAAAGTGATGAAAAAGATGAGTTTTTGGATGAACAAGGCTTGATCTTGTCACCAAATCTTTAACTTAGCAAGACAACTTTTTCAAATCTTCAGTTGTATGAACACCTTCTTGAAAAACAGCCCTAGGACTCCATGAAAACTTCTTTTCACAAGTAGCAATCACCTCCAAACAACCTCCTTTTGAGTACTCATCAACATATCTTGATTATAGCTTAAGTTTATGGTTAAGATTTGATGATGATAGTGGTAGGGTGATGGTGTTGGACGGAAAAATAGAGAGAGAAGAGAGGGTTTGATAAACTTTTTGATTAAACTTTCATGTGTGTGAGATGTGTGAGAGAAGTTTGGTGGTTTTGTGTCTTGGGCAAACTATGAGACAAGTGTCTCATAGTTGTTAAAATTTTGACAACAAAGGGGTGTTAAGCCCTTTTTGTGTCCGCCCATAGTGGGGGTGGGACAAGTGTAAACTTGTTTCATCCCCATTATTTTACGGGTACTCCTCGATTCTGGTTTCCTCGATTTACGTGCCATCGGGTCGATTTACGAAAAACGTTTTTGCAAAATATGAAACTTCGGCACAAAACGATTCTAATAAAAATTGTCTCATCAAAAACAGAGCACGAAAGCGTAAATATGTAAACCTAGGGTTCCCGGTTTAGAAGTCAAAGACGTTAAATTATGCACGTAAGCCCTAATTTCATCCCATAAATATGTGAGTTCATAAACTAATAATAAAATAATGATTATAAATAATACTGTAGAATAAAATAACGACCTTAAATTGACGAATTGTCACACATTTATCGGAATTCTAGGATTTCTAAGGGAATTTAGGGCATCATGGTTATATTTGAGATGTTTTTACTAATATGGAACTTATTAGATCTCTTTTATAGTTTAGACTTGTGTCTTTCATCATTATAGAAATGTGTAGTTATAATAGTTTAAGGTGTGAGAAGCAGTTCATTCTACCAAGTAATACACAAAAAGAAAAAATTTCTAGTGGCTTTTCTACTCCTATTCAAACATAGCATATATTACACTTGCAAATTTTATGGGTTGTCATATACTGGAACATCACTTTTCTGAGACCACTGTCCATGGTACCTTAAATAGTTGCAGTTCCTTAACGATAAAGAACAGCAGTCCTATTTAAGGAACTGCAGACACTGGTCTTGACAGAATATTTGCTTTACACTGTTTTCCCTAAATCTTTGTAAACACTGATAATGTTTTTGCTAAAAGACCAGCTTTTTCCTAAATTAACCTACCTAAATTCATTGTTCACCAAAGTGACTTTTAACTTAATACTTGTTTGGATCACCCCATTTCCTTCTTAAACCTCCTTTGTTCAATATTCGTCTTCATCCCTCAAACCTTTTTCTAAACCTTGATACACAACCATGGTGTCCTCAAGATCATCAAATCCTTCCAAAAAAGCCTCATCCAAAAGAAACCTTAAGATGAAATTCAAGTTTCCTAAACTTGGTTCTTCATCTTCTCATAACCCCAAGAGTGAAACTTCTCCTATTTTCTTCTCTTCATTGCTCTCGCCACCTCTTGCTCCATGCAAGACTTGATCAACTCATGGTACTAACCTCTCACATGGTTATACTTCATCTTCATTCCAATCTAGGATGAATGTAGTGTTCTAACCTTCCACCCTACCAAATTCACCCATCTCACCTTTGAACACCATGCCTCCTCCTCCTCTTCCTCGAACAAACACTCCACTTTTGGGTGTTCCTATTTCCTGTTTCTTGGGTAATCCACACTTGTTTGACTTTTTCATGCAAAATGGAACAAATTTTCCTTTTTTGCTTAAACAACTTCCACCTGACTGATATCCTTAGGTTGGAGATGATTGTGGCTCACATCAAGTTGTAAAGCTTCTTGTTGAACCTATTTGCTAATCATCCACCTCCTTGGAGATGAATGATGATGTTCTAAAGATAAATGTTTTCAAAAAGAAAAATCAAGCCAAGGAAGACTATCTTTCAAGAACTAGTTTAGCTAACTTTGTAATAGTTAGTTTGTTTTTCATTTCTTGTACTTCCTTTCCTTCATGAGTTTTCATGAAGATGTGTTATGGATTTAGTATTAGTGTGTTTCAAATCTACTTGCTCACACTAATCAACTTTAATTTATTTAAAATTGAACCTAAATCTATCACAACCTTTAAAACTTGACTAAAATTGGATCAAAATGTTATCTAAATATTTTTGTCACCCTTTGTCAAGACACTCTTTGTAAGTGTGTTGCCTTTTGTGCAACCAAAGCATAATCTAGTGCTAAAAATGGTAAAAATCCAAGATTTGAAACTTTTTGAAAATGTCTTAGATTTTCTCAAAACCTTGTAAAATCGAATTTTCTTGTCCACTGAATACGGATCCTCAAAGACCATACGGTCCCTTATATATAAGGAACCGCAGGTTCCTTTAAGGAACCGTGAACAGTAGGCCGTTTTTGGCTCGTTTTTTGGTCTTTCCTCTGTGACCACAGTCTTTTTCAAGATTCCTTGTTTACCAATTTTGGCTAAACATTTTTTGCAAACTTTTGATTTCATTTCAAATCTTTGCCTTGTCTGCTTTCTTTAAATTCTCTTATTTTGGGAGTTCTTCTTTTTATTCCTCACAATGCCTAACTCTCCTAATCTTAACCTTGACATCTCTTTGTCACAATCTTCTTCTTCTAAGCTTTCCAAGAAACCGAAAATCTCGGTTCGAACTATTTGGGTCAAGAAAAACAAGGATCATCATGATTACTCTTCTTCAAAACCTTACAAAACTTCTTTCTCTCCCATTGCTTATTGGAATGAGACTTTCTCAATGATCTAATTACCAAAGAAAGAGAAGTTCTTCCCTCACCACCTAAACCTTGTAACATACCTTCTCTAAATGACCTATCTTCTTTCCCAAATCTCACTAGACATTGTGAAAACATTTCTTATCCATTATCTCCCTCTCCACCACCACCTTCTCATCTCGATGGTCCTCCCCCATCCAACGACTTTGTTTTACATCATGGAAGCTCGTGTGCTTGTTTTCATTTTCAACAAATTGAACTTGCTCATGTGTATGACAAGCTAAATTTTCTTGAATTTCTTCTCACTCGACCTCGTCTCAAAGTATTTGTTCTTGTGAACCAATCTTCGAATGATGCTTTATCGTCTTATATTTCCAATTAACGCACACTTTGTATCTTAATTGTTTGAGTCAACTTAAGCAATCTTAGAGGTTTATCACTACTAGAGTAGTTTGTGCTTTTGTTGTTTATTTTCCTTATGTCTTGTGTTAAATATTCATATTGTGTGTATGAATACTTCCCTTTTTTGTTCTTTCATATATGTCTAATATGAATGTTATGTGTGTTACTTCCTTTCCCATTAATTCGTTTTTACACATTGTATGGAGTAGATCATGGTTAAAACTTACAATTGTTTTTGGATGATTCCACCAATTCTAAGTTTCTAACCCTTTGACATACTATCACTTCAATTGGTTTGAATGTTTCTTCTCTACCTCTATTCCACCAATTAAACTTTGATTTTGTCAAAACACCCTACTTGGACATTCTTAGCAAATACTTACTTGTAATTTGAGATTTCTTTTCTTTCTCCCTCTCAAGTTACTTATTAAGTAGTGAGTATATATACATTGGTGTTTCTTTTTTTTCTACTAACCTTTGTGTAGCATGTCACATAAGTTCATTCTCTTGGTGTCCCAAACAAGGGGGAGTAAGCACCAAGGGGGAGCTTTTTGCAAATTCTGATTCTTTTCTTCCTCAACGACTTTTGCATCCTTTTTGCTTCGACAAAGGGGGAGAAATGATAGTGATAAACTCGTTAATAATTTGAAATATTTTGGATGTTACATAAATGAGTTTATAGTTTGTCATAATCAAAAAGGGGGAGATTGTTAATGCAAAGCAATGCCTAAAAATATTTTTAGTGTTAACTAATCTTTCTTAGTTTTGATCACGACAAATTAAAAAGACATTTATCGTCAAATACAATCATAAGACGAATTATTTGATAAACACTATCATCAAGGTGATAATCACTTAAGTATTGCACTAACATATCTTAATCATGATTAGTGATCATAAAAATGATTAATCCTAAACTTACATTTTGTCAAATGTGACAACAGATTTTTTAATAAACTTTCTTTTTAAGAAAATGTTTTATTAAAATGGAAAATGTAAATTTGAATATGGCATATTCCAAATGCCATAAGAATATCCTTTGAAGGTAAAAACTTACCTCATATATTACTTCCCCACTAAAAGAAAAATGGAGCAGAGTCTATGAGCACAGTCCTTTAAAGGGCTATGCGGATCCTTAGCGAGAAGGAACCGCATGCATATTTAAGGCATCGCGCTCAGAGAGCCGTTGGACTTTGTCTCCTATAAATAGTGGATCAAACCTGCATTTTCCATAACCTTTTTTGGACACTCTTTCTGCCATCTTTCTCTTTTCTAATTTCTAATCATTTGTAAATGATCACTTAATGTGTTAAGTATGTTTACTTATGATTATCCACTTGATATCCTTCTTTACCTTGTCCAATTAGAAGATCACTCATACACTTATGATGTGATTAAAGATGAAGCCTTGATGAAGATCCTCTCCTAAAGATCTAGTCATGTTCATCATTTGTTTTTATTTGAGTCTTGTGTAGATCTAATGTATTTGTGATTACATGGATATAATCTTGTGTAAATCTATTGTATATGTGTATACTTGGATTTGTGTTGTGTAGATCCAAGTTACATGTGTATACTTGGATATGTGTTTTATTGAGTTGTAATAGGAATTAGTTGTGAGTTCTCACTAAATTTTAAAGTGATGTAGTTGTGTCTTGTGGAGTTCTCAATTAGCTTCAAAGTGAAGAGTTGTGAGTTCTCACTAAACTATAAAGTAATATGGTTGTGTCTTGTGAGTTCTCACTAAACTCTAAAGTGATATAGTTGTGTCTAGTAAAGTTCTCAATTAGCTTCAAAGTGAAGAGTTGTGAAGATTGGTCTACATTTCGATTAGAACTCAACATCTAGCCTTGTGTCATAAAATAGTGAAGTAGGAAACATTGTGAAGATTGGTTCTAGCTTTTGATTAGAACTCGACATCTAGCCTTGTGTCGTTAAATGGTGAAGTAGGCAACGTTGTGAAGAATGGTTCTATCTTTCAATTAGAACTCGAAATCTAGCCTTGTGTCGTTAAATGGTGAAGTGGGCGACGTGGTGTAGATTAGTCCTAGCTATGATTAGGTCTTGACATTTAGCTTAGTGTCAAAAAATAATGTAAGCGACGTTGTAAGGTTTTCTCCGCCAAGAAGCAAGCTTGTGGATATAGTGGAAATATCGAGTAAGGTGTACTCGAGAAGTGGAGTAGGAACGGACATTGAGCTTCGTTGCCGAACCACTATAAATCATGGTGTCTTCCTATTAGGTTGCTTCTTTCCTTACTCTTTACTTATTCTTACTATCATGGCATTCACATATATTACTTGTCATTGTTAATGCATTAGAGTTGAACCTAATCATTATGCAACTAGCTTTCTAGTAAAAGGTAATTTTCAGACAAACCTAATTGAAAGGAATTTTAATTAGGATATAAACCGAAGAGAAACTATTCAACCCCCCTTCTAGTTTCTACATATTGTTTTCACGCTCTTTATATTGTAACTACAAAATAAATATATACTTTTGTTTATTTTGCAAGAATGTTGTTTCTATTATATAATTCAACAAAAGAATTATATAATCGTTCTTTCTCATAAGTAATGTGTACGGAATACATTATATACTTGGTGCGTGCTTAATTAATTTATTTAACCAACCACGGAACTATTATAACTTGGAACTTAAATATTTAATCAACGACTCACGTTGATGCACATATCTATCGAGAACTCAAATACACATTTTTAAGTTATTGGGATTAGCCGATTAGTTAATCCACAACACCATTACCAAGCCGTATCGATTTCCGTTTGCGCGGAGCGTATTATTGGCATCACTATTGTTCGCGCTACTACGTCGAGGTGAGTTCATACCCTACATTTTCTTGATTTAAATCGAATTATAAATGTTTTATAATTGCTCTTTGGGGGAGGTACATGCTTGGTTGTAAACCAGTTATAAACTTACTTTGTTGTCAGGAACTATTTATAAACTTGTTTGGTTGTCAAGAACTGTTTATAAATTACTTGGTTTTTATAAGCTAATTTTTAAGCTTACTTGGTTGGTCAGAAACTATATGAACTGTCTTACTTGTAAGTGCTCATTTGTAAACTCTGTTAATTGTTTTAACACTTACTAATTCTTCTACTATATGATTGATTGATTTAACGCATTAACACAAGTACACTTACTCGTTTGATTATTTGTCTAAGTCCCTATTTAACCCAAGTTGCTTTTGGCCCACTTTCATGAACCGTTAATTTCGGACGGATGACCGGTCGAAAGCGAGAATGTTATGGATAGATCTATCGGGACTGACAACCCTACCTAATTGTGGTTGTGTGGTCAAATTAGGTACACCTTCATTTGAGTCTGATTACGGGTGTCACGGGTTAGGCACCCGTTTGGGCTACTTTATATTATTTTTTGTCGGATATGTTAATGTTTCAGTGTCATGAACTTAGACAATAATAAATGCTTTATTTTATTTAGTGACTTTGTATTTGTTATATTGTCAATAAGTGGTTGGAAAATCTTGTGGTTCATAATCAATTCTGTTTTTATCAGGAAACTCTATTTATTTCAAATGAACTTTGTTTCTATCAAAAAGTGCGATTTATTATTTGTGAACTCTGTTTTACCAGAAAATCTATTTATTTCCAGTGAACTATGTTTTATCATAAACTCTATTTAACTCCAGTTAACTCTGTTTTTATCTATTAAACTATATTTCTTATCAGTAAACTACTATTTTTGTCAATACAATCTGTCTTTATTAATAAACTTTGAAATCTTCAAAGAAAGTCTATTTAACAGAAAACTATGATTTTTAAACTCTTATATTTTACTACAAGGTGTAGTGGTCGGTAAAACTTTAATTTTTTATGAACGTTTTAAAACAAACTTATGAACTCACCAAATTTATGTTGACATTTTTAAGCATGTATTTTCAGGTACTTGACTGTATGGACTATTTGGAGTCTGCTATGTGGTTTTGGCATGTAGAGGTTTTCTCCGCCAAGAAGGGAGCTTGTGGATATAGTGGAAATCTCGAGTAAATTGCACTCGAGGAGTGGATTTGGAACGAAGATAGAGCTTCGTTGCCGAACCACTATAAATCTTGGTATCTTCCTATTAGGTTGCTTCTTTCCTTAGTCTTTACTTATTCTTACTATCATGTCAATTAGATATATTACTTGTTATTGTTAATGCATTAGATTTGAACCTAATCATTATGCAACTAGCTTTCAAGTAAAAGGTAGTTTTGAGACAAACCTAATTGAAAGGACTTTTAATTAGGATATAAACCGAAGAGAAACTTTTCAACCCCCCCTTCTAGTTTCTACAATTTATATCAGAGTTATGGTCACTCAAGGTCTTTGAAGTATATTTTACTTTAAAACTTGGATTGATCCATTATCTCCTCAAATTAGAAGGTTTCGTTGTACTAAAGTTTCTCTTTGGTCAAAACTATTTTTCATTGAAAAATAGGCCTTTTATGAGTAATATTGCATCTCATCTAGATTAGTAGATCTTATACATTTTAGTATTAAACTTGAAATGTATCTACTAGTCCGTATCTTGCTTTGTGTAGGTACTCATGAAGATCTATCACTTAAGTGATTGTGGATTGAGTTGCTTACACTTGTAGAAGACTCATCTTCTTTGATTCCCAACATCATTGAATGATGATGCTTAGATGGATGAGAGTGATACTAGTCCTTGAATACTTAGTAGTCACTTCAGTCAAGATTGGGCCTTGCATTAGCTCCATGAAATCTTGGAGTGCTCTTTGCAGCTAAGGTACGTTCACGACCTTCCACACGCCCTATTGATCATTCTTTTGATCATTATTTGACTATATGGTTGTCCTTGGCATCCCTTCCTTGATATTTATTTATGGTTTGTGATTGTATTCTCATATTCTCTCAAACCTTCATTGCTTGGATACTTGACTCACTTAGGAGATGTAGAAGTGAGTTAGTAGTAGCTTAAAGTATCAAGCATGATATCTATGGTTTGCATCCATACGGTTACTAGGCCCTATATCATGCGTAATATGTGAAATTGAACTCATCTCTAGGATGATTATTTAATCTCTTGAGATACCCAATTACTCCATAAGGTGTAGTTAGGATATTACACATTAGGAATTGAAATATTCCAACGATGTTGTCATTGTAGTCCCTAGAAACGATAATTATCCAATCACGTGGGAAAGAAAGTGAATCTACATTTTGCTCATTGTCTTAAATAACATTAAGACTACTATTGAAAATGTTCTTAATCTATTTTGTACAAAATTGCTTGATATAGTTCATTACCAAAGCTGTTTAAGATTTCGCCGGAAAGGCACGTCTTAAACCACTATAAATGACACAAGCTCTTCGTTTATGCTACTTGAAGTTTGTCACTTGGTTCTTGAGCATTGACCCTGGTATTGATTCACTCCCCTTGGATTCTCTCTATTTTACATCTTTACTACGAGTAGTCGTTTCTCCGTTTCAATCTCTTTTGGTCTTGATTCCACTCGTAATCATTCACTTGACATTATCTTCTAGTATTGAAGTAGTCTAATGAGTTCCAAATGGCTTAAGATATATTTTAAGTATTTTAGAAAAATTTGGTTTTGAAAAATTCTTTCTGTTTCTTTGTTAAAAACCCGCCACTGTGCGCGGATCCTTAATTGTCATGGTGCTAAACCACGGTGCCTTATCATTAAAGCACCACGGCCCCACCAGGCGACTAAATAACTCAGGTTTTAATTAAAAACACTATTTCAAACCAACCCTCTCTTTCTCCTCCATAGAGGCGACGACTTCCCTTCATTCCACCATTGTTGATTTTTCAAAGACTCTAATTTACTCAAGATTAATTGCTTCTAAGTTTTGGATTTCACTCATCCCTCTTCCAACATCAATTAATTGTAAGTACATTCATTCAATTTCTTCTATTTTGTTCTAGGGTTTTTATTTTCAAAATTGGGGATTTTTAAAATTAATATCGAAGTAGAACTTTGCTAGGAATGTGAGTTGACATAGTTATTTAACTATGATTCCGTAGGTCCGAAATCATTGAGATTTAACTAAAACCCACTTATAGAACAATCCTAATTTTGACTAAATATTTTTAGTTATATGATGGAACTGATATGAACCCATGAACAAAATTGATAATTGCATTGTTAATGCTTACTGAAAAATGTTTTCAAAAACCTTTGTTCAAATTCATGATTGATTTTGCATTACTCATATGTACTAGTCAAAAATGAATTGAGTTCATTGAGAAGATGAGAATGACAAGGATTAACCCTTTGTTTATCAAGAATTGACTAAACACACTCTCATGAATTTGATTTTTAAGTCTTTATGTAACATAAGAGTAATTGGAACAATATTTGCTTTATGTTTAGGTACTTGATCATGCATTTGCAAACTCATAAAGATCATGAGAAAACTAGAGAATACATGCCTAATCTTTCCTCTTCTTGTCGATTGCGTTCCCTTCAAAATACTTTTCAATCTCTAGAGACTCGTAGTTTTCATGAAGGACACATTATTCCTTCTAAGTTTCTTGGACTTGACTTCATTCGATTCATACTCAAATCCATCGACTTTGATTGCTTGCTTGATATTGATGAGCCAATCTTTCCTTCCTTCCTTTTGGAATTCTTTAGCTCATACACATTAATGTGCATCAATAATGGTTTATCCATAAGATTTTTTATCAAGGGGAAAACCTTTGTATACTCTTTTGAAGAATTTGGTGAAATTCTCAATGTTGCATACAAAGGTCAATGTAGGTTCACTGATGCTTGGATTATAAACTCTTTAGAATCAACCCCTATTGATATGCATTACGTGGCCGAGCTACCCTCGGCTTCAACCATCTCTTGTTCTATTGCTAAACCTCGTGAACATCATATTCTTAGTAAACTTGAAGGAGAAGTTCGTGCTCTCACTCCTTGGGAATTACTCACTATCGATCTTAATGATTTTATGATCCCTTGGGCCGAAATCATTAAGTAAAATGCAATGTGTCTTGGTGGTGATCGCAACCATGTGCTTGCTTGTCTTGCACATATGTTATATTGTGTTGCAACTTCCACTCCATACAACCTTACATTTTTCATGGCTAGAAGAATAAGATCTGTTCTCAGCGGGTCTCACTCTAGTCTCCTTTTTTCTATGATTCTCTCACGGTTTCTTAGAAAAATTCTTCTTGACTTTCCACCTTTAAATGCTTCATCCTTTCACTTCGTGGATCGAGTTATGCTTCCCATTGAAGGAAACCTCTCACTTGAACCCAAATGGAAATGTATCTCAAGACAATTCTCTCAACTCTAGAAGTAATTTGTCATCTACCATCTCTCAATTGTCTTCTCTAGAAATTGATTCCGACTATGAATTCTATCTCAAGCATCGTCTTCTAGGAGATCTAAGGGGTGATCAAGACAATGGAGAAATGTTAGTGAATGAAAGTGTGTTGAAGAATTGTTCATGGCTGTTACTACGTGTGGCTCTTGGACTTATTTATTTTTCTTGTCCTTAGGATTTGGTGTTCTCTAAATAATACTTTGTGTTTGGATTGCTAGTTATTTTAATCTTTATTCGTTCATGCTATCGATCTTTCGATTTATATGACTTTGTGCACTTTTGTGTTAGTTAGCTCTCTAGATTTTGGTTAATAGTCAACTTTGGCCTGATATAGACTTGTGAAAAATCTGGGGATTTGTAAAATACTGTGTAACACCCCCATTTTTACCTTGACGTAGCGGAATAATTTTTTAGGGGTATTACTTCATGATATGAAAGCAAAGTGATAGAAAACAGCTCAAAAGAGTGTTTAAATAAACTTCGTTTATTTTTTAAAAATTTATCATTCAAAATTTGAGACTTACAATAAAACATCTGTACATACAATGTACATGATAGGTTCTTGAGATCTAGAAAATAGGTTTGAATGAAAAAATCTTCCAAGATTATATCTCTCCACGTCATTAGTATGCTGTTCCATGCTATCAATTTCAATACCTGAAATATATGCTTAAACTCAACACAAAGGTTGAGTGAATTCATAGGTTTTAAAATCAATTTGAATACAAGATCCTTTTCTGAGCTACGTTGTTATTTGCTCGTAAGTTTAAATAAAATGATGATTTAATTGCACTAAGCTCATGATACCGCGACTAGACATAGGAACCAACAGTTTGCCCTTATGAGGAAGTGTGCCAAACTATCCTGATTAGGAAAATAAAGTATGTCTGTTTGACCATTAAGGTGCTAGAAAGTGCGACTTGCCCAGACAGGAGATGTTTGTCTCCAATAGTACTAGTTATGATATTAGCGCTCATTCCGAGAAATGATTAGTGATTCATTATTAAAAAGTGACTTTCATAGGCAGCAGTAAACATAGTATCAATGAATCATATCAGGAAAGCATACCAAGAACACTTGTATTCCATTTTTAGCATATATCCCCCTCACGGGTTTTGAAACTATTTGAAAGTAGTACACTTTAATGAGGCTATGAACTCACCTTATGTCCAGTAATCTTGTTGGGTTTATGTCACACATATCAACTTGAGCTAACAAACAAGAACGTGGTCTCACACCAACCTATTTTAACATAATTGGTATGGTATTACGTTTTTCATCTTTTGATCAATCTCTTTAAGTATTTTGTTATTTCCTCTAGTTATTATTTGAATGTAATTCTAGCACCATTGTCCGGGCCATCATATTCAAAAGCCATTCAATAAACGTTTGAGGAGCGAGGGCACTTTAAATCGTAAGCCAAACCACTCAGTCAGAACATAATATCGAGATGGAACATCTTTGTACAAAGCTCCCTACTAACATGATACTTTAATTACTTCCACATATTCATGATTAATCTTCTTCAGTTTCAAAGTTGGCAAATATAGTCCTTTTGGTTATGCTTTGGCATATTTACACTTTTAACCCCTAAAGTATATAGTTTCATAAATTGCAATTTAAACCTTCAATATTTAACCTTAGGGTCTAAAACTTTCCAAAATTTATTCTCATAGCTTATAATTTCATAAAATGACACTTTTTGCCCAAAATGATAAATAGTTTCAGAATTGACAGTTTTAGTCGCTGATCTTGTAAAAATCACATAACAAGCTCAAAAATGATCCAAATGATCTAGGATTTGAAAACAAAGTTTATGAACACATTTAAATTCACAATAAGAACATTTATTCAGAATTATAGCTTTTGAAATGGGTTTTTGCTTATTATTTCATGTAAATTACAAAACTAGGGTTTTAAGACATCTTTAACTTATAACTTTCATTTAAAATGATGAAATAACTTAGTTTCTTTTAGATTATCTTTCTAACATAATTTTGTCATTATAACAACTCAAAGTAAGCATTATAACAAGATCAAATCTTGGTTAACATAGATTTTACCTAGGTAGCTCCAAAATGGCTCCTTATGGCTTCTTATGAACATAACTTGCTATCAAAGCTTCAAGAGATTCAATGGCTAGCTTCTAGACCTGGTTTTTGGTCTTATGGGATAACTAAGACGTATATAGAGGTTTAAATAGAGAATGGGTATGAGATAAAAAGTAAACGGGGTGCAAGTTCAATTGAAGTGCATACGCCCCTATTTATACTTGTTTTCACCCTTAGCCTCCAAGTTATGCATCTAAGCATGTAAGATAGATATAGGAGTGACTAATGAAGGATAGTGAAGATCTACACAAGTTTATAGGTCATAGCTTAGTCCTAATCCTTTGTTGAGATTGTATTTATACATAGTCTCATCGTTCAAAAAGGGCTTTAAATGCATTAAATATCATCAAAAATGCCAAATATATGCTTGTGTTTGTTACTTGTGTGTTTTAGGTATGGATATTGATAAAATGACAAAAGATCACAAGAAACATGCGAAAACGAACATGGGAAACGAAGCCGTACAATGAACCAAGCCTTAATGAGGATTTTCTAACCCTTGAAGAAATGAAGATTATGCAAGAAGGGTCCTCCAATATTGAATAATTGACACTTTAAGCCCTTGTTTATTCATAATCACAAGTTTGGTCCTTAAAGTTTGTCAAATTTACAAAAAGGGCCCTCCACTATGAAGAATTGGCAAGAATGGTCCCTCAACAATCAAGACTTGTCAATATTAGTCCTCCAAAAAGTCAATCATACAAGTCAAGACCATAATCTATGAATAAAATGCCAAAACAACCCTTCAAGAATCAAGAATTGGCAAGAAATATCCCTAAAAATACTTTGGAAAAGTATTTGGGATAAAAGTGTGAAAATGGAAACTTGTTTAACAAAGGATATATGGTTTTGGTTTATTACAACAACAAATGAAAAATAAAGAAGAAACAAGGGACTGAAATGGGCAAACAACCAAACCTCCAACACCCACTCTTGGCTTGACACGTAGCCCACTCACCCACATCAACCAATCAAAACCCATTCTTCCTCCACCTCAGCCATCCACTCACACCAGATTTAACAAACCTTAATTAATATATTAATTAAGGCGCTAAACACCCCATTCTAAAACAAAAACGGATTAAACAGTTGTTCTTGGTGTCTTGATACAAATTGGGTATTTGTTAATTACCAACAATTAAACCCTAATCTCTTCCAGATTAGTGATTAGGATGGTCCTAATCATAACCCAACTTTGAAAACCCATGCCACATCATCACCTTGGTCACATGTTAAACCCTCCCTACACGGTTTTGGGAGAAAAAGCCAAAACCTGCCAGCCATCCAACGTCCAATATCCTAGCTTGAAACTTAAGCTTATTTTTAGCCCTTGATGCAATTCCTTCACACTTTATAACTTCATAAACTGCCAATAAGTTTACATGATCAAGCATAAAGCCAAAATCCTCAAGGGCAAAATGGGACTTCTACAGCTTTAGGGTTTACGTTTTTTCTGTTCCTAGTTAGTCATTGTATCCTATAAAAGGCATAGAACCTGCTTCATAGCAGTTTGCTCTTAGTTTTTCCTTTATTCACAATTTTGTAAAGCCTTGTTCATGTTGAATGAAAAGTGTTTGAAATTGATGATGAAATCCAAGTGCCAATCGTTCTAGCTACTTGTTTATGTTCTATGTTTGCTAATCTTGAATCTCAAAACGTTTTTTCAAACCTTGTGTAAGAAATTGTACAAGAGTTCAAAATCTGATATTTTGCTAAGGCTTGGTTTAAACCTTGGAATTCTTGGGCTATAAGTGGATATAGCACCCTGATAAAGAGTTATCAAGGTGTTGTGAGGCTTATAACTTGGGGATAATCAAGTGTGGGAACAAGGTTACATTAATTAGATTTAATTTCCATTTGTCACCTTTCTATTTTTCATTTTATTGTTCTAACTTTGTTCTATCTTAGCAGCTTGATATTGGAAGCTTATGCCTTGTTTTGCTAGGCACATCAGCTCAAACATACATGGGTGTGGATGTACATCCATGAGGTTTGAACCCTTAATCTTAAAATCTGTCAAGAAAGTGGATATTTGTGATATTTGAGTTCTAGTTGTGTATGTGTTGATCTTGTGCTCCAAATCTTGCTGTTTGTGTTTAAGATTGATGTTTTGATGCTTATATATGCATGTGCTAACTTGAATCCAACTTTTGATTTGAAAATCTTGATTTGAAAATATAAAGGGGTGTTTGGGTCAACTGCATATTGAAGTTACTTTGTTATTGGTTAAGTGTTTGCTGTTGTATGGTGCTAGTTCTTGTTTAAGAAGTGCAATAGAGTGATAATCTGCAAGTTGTATGCTTTTGAACACATAAATCAATCATATGCTTATAAAATCTTGATTAGTTGATATATTGGACTGTGATTTGGTACACAACTAGTTCTAGGATTAGACTTAGGGTAAAAAGTGATAAATAATATCCAACATAACCTGTTAAGAAGATTTAAGTGTATGAATTTAGCTGTGTGGTCAAGTATATCAGCAAGTGTCAAAACTGCATGTTCTTTGTTCATCAGAAACTTTTGAGTGCTTGAATCTTGATCTGGACCTTGAACCACTGCATGAAACTTGTTAATTTATGTTCATTTGAATTAAATATAGCTTGTGTATGCTTTTGGTTCAATTTGGTTGGCTAAATCTTGCTAAAAGTGCTTATTAAGTGAAAACTGCTTATTGTTCATATATGGGCTAGGTATGTGAATCTTTTGATTAAACTGTATTAATTGGCTGATTGGAATTGTATTTTTGTTGCTTATATTGACTCCTTATGATTAACTGGTCATTTAGGTGCCTTTGCTTAACTTGAATCCACAAAAAAGCCACAAAAGACAAAAAGTCAATTTGGTCAAGCAGGGGAAAAGTTCCCACTGCTCAACCTCCAAAACTAGCCCCTGCTAGTGTAAAACATCAAACAGCTTATTCATAAGCCATTTTGGCTTATCTAGACTTGCAACAACTTATTTTTTGTGATAGATCTTCCTCATTTGACCCATTGATTTGATCTGGAGCTTACTAGGGTTTGACTTTGACTTTTTACTAGAAAACTCATTAAGTTGACTTTAACATAAGTGCTTATCTGCTTATTCTGGCTTATTGCTTGTGCTTATTTGAAAACTTTTTGATTATTTTGCTTAATTAAGTCATTCAAAAGTTTTTGAAAGTTGAATCAGCACTTGAGGTGGTCTAGAACTCAAAAACGACTATTTTGTCGTTTTGTGAAGAGAGTCTTGGCTTATTTCAGGCTTATTTCTTGTGCTTTTTCCAATTTTCTTTTTACAGATCTCTTAAGTAACTCAAAAGAAGCTTGTGTGTCAAATTTTAGCTTATGGCATCAGCTTATAGCTTAATGGGCCAAAAAGCCCATTATGAATAAGCTGCTTTGAAATAAGCTAGCTTAAACACATTTTCAGCTTTTGGGCCTTCAGAGTTTTGTTCTTAAATTCAATTTTTAAGTCAGCTAGGAGATTTTGGGCTTATTTGGACAACATTTTTTTTATTAGGCCATTAAAAACCCATTAAGGGGTCTGTTTGAACTTTTAGCCCATTTCAAGAACCAATAGGGGTATTTTTGTAATTTCAACTTCATTTCTGTTTTATTTAGGTTAAAAACTAGTTTCCAACTTTTTAGAATTTTTTATAAATTTTGGATTTTTATTAATATTTTATTATTATTTTATTATTAAAAATTAAAATTTAGATTTTTCAAGTTTTTCATTTTTCTTAGATCAAACACATTAAGTTAGTAATTTTACAATTTTTAGAATAATTTTATTGTCATTAGATTATTTTTTGAATTATTTTAAGTTTTAATAGTTTTTAATTGTTTTTAAATAGTTTTAATTAACTTTAAAATTTTCAAAAATAGTTTTAAATTTAGTTAAGGTATTTTAGAGTTTAACAAGTTAGAAAATCTCATTTTGGGCTTTTTATTAATTAATTTGATTATCTGGGCTTTAATTAGCATTAAAAATTATTATTTAAATAAATAAAAGGTTTGAGTGATTTTTGATTTTTTGTAAACTCTAATTACATTTTTAGGATTTATTGCAATTTTCTAGAAATTTTAGGGTAAATTTTTAATTTGGTCACTTTTTACGGTTTTACGTGCACGACTATTCGTCTTAGTTTAATTCATCGTAACCGTCATTCTCTTCTAATCTCTTTTCTTCTTTTCATTTCTCATCAATATAATCACAAACCATTAATCAATTCTTAACACAATACACATGCCTCCTTGAGAACGATCCCCATTTTGGGTCATTTACTTGTGGTTTTCCTAAATCACTTGTTAATACTTGCCCTATTTACCTCCTTTTCCTAAAGGTGTGTAAAATCACTACATCATTTTTTCACCGCTGCCGGGGAGGCGGGTTGTGTTTTGATTTGAACAATTGTTGTTTTTATATAGCCATAATAGCTAATTGTATTAGTAGCACTCTACTAATACGTATTATCGGTTTTCGTTTTTTGTGTGAATACTATTACTATATTGTATACGTAGAACAATAAATTCACAAGTACTCCAAAAGTGTGAAAACAAAACCTTGATTGGGAGGTCATTACTCAATCATTGTATTCGAATCTCAAACAAGAAAGATTGGCAAAATAGATAAACACTTTCGTGAAGCTTAATTTTGAAAAACACAAACTATAAGGTGGGTATAAGGCGGGTATTATAAAATATACCCTAAGGAAAAAGGCTCTTATGTGCTTCGCGCCGCCTCGTTTCCCCGCTTGCTTGTGCGTGTTTAGATAAAAAGGGCTAATCGAGGGTTTGCCAAGCAAAGTATTATCTAAGTATCATATATATTTTATTGGTTTCATTTGATTAAACCCTCTTGAACGTTTTGGTGTTCCACCAACGTTCTAAAAGTCATCGAAGGCGTTCACTTCACGTGATCGTTTTCATTCCTTGAGGCTTCTTTAATCAAGAGATTTGATTAATGAGGAGATTTGTAGATTTTTGTCTACCTAATACAATCACAAAAATCCAAAAAAGTAAAAACAATAAAAAACCACAAAAAATTGGAAAAATTAAAAACACCAAAAAGAATCTTCTTTGCTCATCCCCACGTTGTACGTGACGTTTATGCTTACTCGTAATCAAGCAAGACGTGCACGTAAACGAAAAAACCGAAAGGAGTCTACACCTACTCCTAATCTTTCTAGTGAGGAGTCTCCTATTGACGAACCTATCGTAGAAGAAGAACCAACCATGGCGAATCGTACTATGATGGAGTTACTTCATGTTAGAAATACGTTTTGTGTATTAAGAAAGTCTCGGTCACTCCAACAATATAGTTATAGGCTCGTAGTATTGGTTAAGTAATATTTATGTTTAGCCCAACCCATGAGCATGTTCATGGGCCGGAGGCCCAAGTCCACTTAAGGACTTGGGGTATATAAACCCCTTTCCACCATAGAAAGGGTTGTTGGTTGTTTAGTTTGTTTTACACATTAATAAAATTTTCTTTGTTTCTCTCTCTAGTTTCTCTCTCTAGAATAACAACAACCCTCTTGATTAGTTATAAGATTATCATTGTTCTACAATTGGTATCAGAGCTACAACAAACAATTAGTTAAGGAACTCTTCTAACTCTCGACAACAAGCTACAATTCAAGATGGCAGAGTCATGGTGCAACCACTTCAGGGGAGACCAAGTTCATCTACTGCTGGTGCACGTTCATCTAACACTGCTGCTACAAGGGGTAATAACACTGGCAAAATGGAGATGATTATATGTTATAACTGCAAAGAGGAAGGGCACATGGCTCGAGAATGCAAGCATCCCAAGAGGAAAAGGGATAGCACATGGTTTCAGGAGAAGATCTACTTGGTGAATGCTCAAGCCCAAGGACGTGACCTCGATGAAGAAGAGTTAGCATTTCTCGCAGATCCGGGAGTTGCAGACATTGACGGTCTCACAGAAGCCATCACCAACAATGCCGCATATCAATGTGATGATCTGGAAGCATACGACTCTGACTGTGATGATCTCAATACCGCCAAAGCACCTCTCATGGCATATCTTTCACTCTATAGAGCTGACATAATTTCTGAGGTACCAAATACTGCCACGGATTCTAGTATTGTACCTTATCAAGTTGAGCAAGTGTCTGAGTATCTGGAACAGCCTCTGGTGGTTAGTAACTCAAACGAGGAGACAAACAATGATAGCAATATCAATGCAAGTCCCCAGACTTTGAGTGAACCACAACCGGGAGCTATTACGACTACAAATTCGTTTGCTCAACTTGATTTGGTTATGGTGTCGGCATCTATGCTTATCCAAATGAATAATGCGGTCCTTGAAACCCTTTGTGTTAATCAGACTTTATTTGTCGAGCTTGCTTTGCATAAGGAAAAGGTTAAAACCTTAGAATTAACTCCAATGTCCACTACCTTAACCAATCCTGAATTTGATAGGTTTAGGAAAGTCCAAATGGATAATCTGCTAGAAATTGAGAGTTTAAGAGCAAATCTTTCAAAAGAACTTAAAGAAAAAGAGTCAGTCGTTAATAATTTTCAAAAACTACAAACGGATTTCGAAATTCTCGAGTCTAAAAGGGTTGAAACGGAAATTAAGGTGTCTAAGAAAGTTTAAAAGACTGAAAATTTTCTTTTAAAACAATACTCTGCCTCACATTTAGTACACTTGTTTCATTCTTCTTTTCAAGAGTTCAATCTATCGCGTCTATTAGACCTACCACCTAACCCGGGGTATGCAAAGCAAGCATTTAACCACAACCCACGACTTTATGATGCAACCAAGTTAGGATTGTTCTTAGATCCGATTGTGTTTTTAAATGAATCTGAGAGCATGTCACTACATGAAGAGAATCGGTCAAAAATACTTCCTACATATCCTGAGTATGATTATGCACAAATGAATGCATCATATGCAAAAATAGATCTTGGAACTCTATTTAATATGCAAAAGGAATTTATCCATACACCCGCTTACATGCCTACTAGAGAAAGCCTTAGTATACTTCCTACACTTGTTAATTCGGACGAACCTAAGGAAATTCCTAAGAATCTTCCACCGGTAAGTATGGTATTGCTAAGCTTGGAAGAGATTGAGCGATACCTAACCGAGTTTGACAAGGTCATCCTGGAATGTACGACTTCAACGGCTCAAACCGCTGAAGAATAGGCTTTCGAACACATGAAAATGGTGTTTGAGAAAGAGATCGTTCTTTTTGTAAACAATATTAAAAATGGAGTTTATTATCTCGCGGGAAATCTAAGTTTCGAAATGGGTGAAGTTCAATAAGTTTTCTATGAAATGGATGATGCTTATGAACAACATTTAATTGATAAAGAAAAGATTTTATCCGAATATGACCGATTCTTAGAACATATAGTGTCTCTCGAAGTGATGCAAGTTGTTACTATTGAATATCCTCATGAGATTTCATCTACTATGAATAAATGTGATGATGTGCATGATATATCTGTGAATATTGTTGAACCTGTGAATACCGTAGATAATCATTCTTGTCACGAATCTAACGATGATTTTTTAAAGCTTCAAGATTCTTATAACACACTTTCAAAACATTTTAATGAGCTTCAACAACATTGTATATCTCTTGAAATTGAAAATCAATCTAAAAATGAAACTCTTTCAAAAACAAATGATTGTGAAAACTCCGTTGAGACAAGTGACAAGATGATTCAGGTGGTTCAGGCATTAGAGGAAGAAATTATGAGACTTAAGAGAGAATCCGTAGAAGAGAAATTGGAACTAGAGGCTGCAAAGATTAAAAATCATGCCCTAGAAGATATTAATTATATGCTAGGGGAGTTTGATAAAGTAAAGCAGGGTTTTTCACAAACTTATGGTTCATTAGAAGATCACTTCGCTTTTAATGCGGCATAGCAAAAGTCACTTGTTGACCAACTGAACCGTAAGTGCGAGGAAATATCTGAAGTAAATATTCAACTCATAGACAAAAACATGGTTTTGGCTGAATTAAAGGAGACACTTCAACTCAAAGGACAAGAAGTTGTTGATAATCCAGCTACAATCTCTACCCGACCTCTAGTACTCCAAAAACCAACAAGGTGGTGATCACTAAGTACCCGTACCATAAGAACAATCCACTATCATATAAGTCCTATATGGAGCACGCAGTTGAGTACGCGAATTTTGCTAGGGGAGAGTTAGATGATCTCTGTGAACTTAAACCTTGGAATAGTCACTATTACCATGCTCACGCTTTCATTGAGAGGGTAGAACAATGCTTAGAGCACTTAAAGTACATAGGACTATCGGGTTCTGCATCACTTAAACAACAAACCACCACCATTGCCATGACTTCATTCAATAAGAATCCAGGATCTAAGCCTATATTAAACACACCCATCAAGGCTAAATCAAAATCTGTCACTAATGTTCCCTTGGCTTCTACAGGAGTAATTGTATCTACTAAGGCTAAAGGATCTCAAGACAAGAAGAATAGGATCAAGCCTTCCACTAGTAGGAATGCGGAGAAGAAAGTAGAAGTTCACTCTAGGAATGTTATTTCAAATTTGAATAAAAAGAATCATGTAACTAAGACTAAAGGCCCTGCGTTTGTGCAGCAGCCTAAGCAAAATGTGAATTCTAATTTGAGATGTTGGAATTGTAATGAATGCATGTTTTCTAAGCATCATGATGTGTTCCTTGTTGATCACGTGAATGAAATGTATGCAATTAGGAACAATCTTGAATTGATTCCAATGGGGAAGAAATTCACCCAAGTTGGTTGGCAATGGAAACCCACTGGTAGGACCTTCACTGCTAATGGAACTATGTGCCCTTTAACTAGGATCACATCCACGGAAGTTAGGTCTCAACGTCCTTTAAATAGGAACACTAGCACTAAGAAATGGAAAAAGCGCCCTTTAACTAGGTCTGCCCCCACTATTGTGCCTACCAGTGAAGAAGTACCTCAGGATCTTAGACAACTAGAATCTAAGCCGGCATTTATGAAGCAAATCTGGAAGCCTAAGAATTCTCCGGTTAGCAAATCTAAGATAAATATATCTGTACGTGCTTACACAGAGGAACTACTAGATTCTGATACATCGTCTTTGTCTGGTGATATTTTCAGGTGGTCCAAATCATCCTCTGGTACTTGGACTCAAAGCATATGACCGGAGATCGCTCGATGCTTAGAAATTTCGTCAGCAAGTTTCTGGGAACGGTGAAATTCGGCAACGACCATATTGCGAAGATCATGGGTTACGGTGAATATCAAATTGGGAATGTTACGATCTCAAGGTTATATTATGTGGAGGGACTTGGTCATAATTTATTTTCAGTGGGACAATTTTGCGATTCAAACCTTTAAGTGGCTTTTCGACAACATACTTGCTTTATTCGCGATCTTGCAGGAAATGATTTGTTAAAGGGTTCTCGAGGGGATAATCTCTACACACTGTCCATTCAACACATGATGGCCGCCTCTCCTGTATGCCTTCTTTCCAAAGCATCTAAGACCAAGTCATGGTTGTGGTATCGTCGGTTATATCATCTTACCTTTGATGTTATAAACCATTTGGCTAAAAACGAACTTGTTCGTGGTCTTCCAAAACTTAAGTTCGACAAGGATCATTTATGTTCCGCGTGTTCTTTGGGAAAAAGCACCAAGAAATCATACAAATCTAAAGCTGAAGACACCAACCAAGAACCACTGTATCTTTTGCATATGGATCTTTGCGGGCCAATGCGTACGGCTAGTGTGAGTGGTAGAAAATACATCCTCGTCATGGTGGATGATTTCTCAAGGTTTACATGGGTAAATTTTTTAGCATCCAAGGATCAAGCACCAATGTATATTATTACTTTCTTAAAGATGATCAAGTACGTCTTAATGCTACTGTTCGTCGCATTCGCACTGATAATGGATTTGAGTTCGTTAATCAAACTCTACGAGACTATTATGAAGAGGTCGGTATTTCACATGAAACTTCTGTTGCTCGCACTCCACAACAAAACGGTGTCGTGGAAATACGTAACCGTACACTAATGGAAGCTGCTAGAACTATGTTAATATATGCGAATGCTCCTTTAATCTTATGGGCTGAAGCAGTGGCAACCGCATGTTATACCCAAAACCGCTCCATCATTCGTAAATGCCATGGTAAAACTCTATATGAGCTACTTCATGGACACAAACCTGATATTTCATTTCTTCATGTATTTGGTGCACTGGGTTATCCAAATACTAATAGTGAGAATTTGGGCAAACTTCAACCGAAGGCTGATATTGGAATTTTCATTGGTAACTCACCTGTAAAGAAAGCTTACCGAATTTATAACCGTCGTCTTGGAAAGATAGTAGAAACTTTGGATGCCGATTTTGATGAGCTGACAGCGATGGCTTCTGAGCAACACAGCTCTGAACCCGCCTTACATGAGATGGGAACCGGTACGATTAGTACCGGTTAGTTCCGGATTAACTGCCAACAATCCTACTTCTCCATCATTTATACCACCTACAAGGCCCGAGTGGGATGAGTTATTTCAACCTATGTTTGATGAATTCTTTGATCCACCTAGTCATGATTCTCCATAACCTACAACAGTAGCTCCGATTCCCGAAGTTGTTGCTCAAGATAATGGAAATCAGTCCGAGACATCTACTGTTACTATTGAACCAGATGTCCCATCCCCCACCGATTCACAAGCTACACCTGAATCATCACCCCCACTTGTTCCTAATAATGTTGAAGAGGATCACTATGATCATGATTTGGAATTTGCTCACTTACAAGAGCTTCCTTTCTTTGGTTCACAAATACCTGAAAACCCTAACGGTGCGTCTACCTCAGAGGAAGCTCCTGCAATCGTTCACTCCCGACCACCACAAATTGAAACTCACAACACAAAATGGAAAAAGGATCACCCAATCCGCAATATTATTGGTGACATCAATCGACTAGTCTTAACTCGCCACTAACTCCAAGAACATGCATTATATTGCTACTTTGATGCACTTCTTTATGATACTGAACCTAAAAACTGGCAACAAGCCATGACTAAATTATCTTGGATTGAAGCCATGCAAGAGGAACTTAATGAATTTGAACGTCTTGAAGTGTGGGAATTAGTTCCTTTACCCAGCAACGTTGAAATCCTTACATTGTTGTGGGTATATAAGGTTAAACTCGATGAGTTAGGTGGAGTGTTGAAGAACAAAGCTAGATTGGTTGCTAGAGGTTACAAACAAGCTTTGGGTATTGACTTTGAAGAATCCTTTGCTCCTGTGGCACGATTGGAGGCAATTAGACTATTACTTGCTTATGTTGTTCACATGAACATGATCGTCTACCAAATGGATGTTAAGATGACATTTCTTAATGGTGAATTAATGGAAGATGTCTACGTAAGCCAGCCAAATGGATTCGTCAACTCGGAGTATCATAATCACGTATACAAGCTCAAGAAGGCTCTTTATAGGTTGAAACAAGCTCCACGCGCTTGATACGATCTCCTATCGTCGTATCTCATCTCGAAAGGCTTCTCCAAAGGCAAAGTGGATCCAACATTATTTATTCTCAAGGAGGACAACGACATGATACTGGTACAAATTTATGTTGATGATGTAATTTTTGCTGCCACTACTCAAAGACTGTCTGACAATTTTGAGAAAATTATGTCCACACGCTTTAAGATGTCGATGATGGGATAAATTTCATTTTTCTTAGGGTTGCAAATTTCTCAGTGTTGATCCCAAACTTAGATCGATTTAGCTTGTGTAAACGAGATTAAATCAAGTTAAACATGTAGAGAAACTTTGTTGTGTATAAGACAATTCAAGTATTATGCGGAATTAATACTTAAACAAGAACACACAAACAATTGTAAAACAAACTTTAACTTGATTGATCATACCAAACTTGTGTACAATGAAAGTGTTAAACTTATGAAAACTTATATGAAACAAAACCTAAAGGTCTTTTTTATAGACATAAGAAGCCTTATACAAGAGTCTACGTATCAGCTATTCTAGGTAAAGATACATATAGAAAATACATTGTTGATTCTATGTTTACTAGAAACAAACTAGAAACATAATACGCGTAGACTATATCTTTCTATCAGTGCTTGACTTCAACCTATCAACGCTTGACTTCTTCCTGTCAACGCTTGATCTGTCAACGCTTGTTTTCTTCTTATCGAAGCTTGTTTTCTTCTTGTCAGCGTTCAAGTGTACTGGCTACATTTTATTCCCAACAATCCTCCCCTAAACGTGATATCTACTCTGGCAATCATGTTTCTGAATAAAAATTAAAAACTAGGAGGAATCTTACAAATCTTATCATATTGGTAATAAACATGCCTAGTCAAATCTTTGGCCACATCACTTGAATAGTCAATCTCCAGTTGTGTTGTCTTCATCTTCTCCAAAACTTCTTTAGACATGGGATACTCAGCATCTACGAGAAGATACTCAGCAAACTTTTTAGAACTCAAATAATACACACTAGCAGCTGAATACAAATGCCATTGAAGTCCACTGATATCATCCTCAAGATCCTTCCAAACAGGATCTTCTTCTTCTGGTGCACACATTCTCTTGAATGTTGACCAAAGCTTTATTCCATTAACTAAAGTAGGTGCTTCAGTCTCATACTTGGCCAGCAGTAACCTCCAAAGGTCTGCCAAGTCTTCCTTATCCATACTTGCAAAGAGAGACATAAGAGTAGTAAATGTGTGTACCTCTTTCCCATATCTGCCAATCATCTAAAACCCACTTGCATCTTCTTCATAGCTAATGATAGGGTTTTTGGCATCAAGAGGTAACACTTATACCATATCTGAAGCTTCCATGGGTGAGAGCTTAATGCTCCTTCTAAGAACAGCTTCACTGGGATTCAGTTTATTTAAACCTTTAGGGAATTCAAGTGGAACTCCCTTCTTTAAAGGCCTTGGAACAATCATTGTCTTTTGAATCTCCATCTCTTCTACAAGTTCTTCTTTCCTCTCATCTGAAAGAAGTCTGATAGTGTTCATTTCATGCACTATTGCCCAAATGGGATAAGCCTTATACTCCAATTCTTCAAATGATAATCCCTGCAATTTCTTGAAGGTCCATCCAGTTCCATGACATCTGAGTAACATGTAGTAAAGCTCCCTTCTATCCCTCTTCAGTAGTGGGAAAACATTGCTAGCCTTATGCTTCAGAATTACCTTTCAGTCTCTTTGAACTCTTAGAAGAATCTCTAATCCCCAAATTTGGTCTGAAATTGTCAAATCTGGATTCTCCATAATCCTATTCTCCCAAGCATGGTACATCTGAGCAACTTCTGGCATATCATAATCTACTTGCAATTTTAACTCTATAAGCTTCTCTCTTACCAAGTCATCAACATATTCAAGTCTTTCTGGTTGTTAAATTATCATAACACTTGAATCTGAACTCCCTTCATCACTTCCTTCTTGTTCCTCAGAAGTAACAACAAATGGTGATTCTCCAACCTTCTTCATTTCTTGTTCCATAAGTTGTGCAGCCAACCTTGAATCAAACTCTACTTGTGCTGCATCCTTTGGAACTTCTACTTCTACCATAATTCCTTTACACTTATCTAATGGATCAATGATGGGTAAAGATGATGATGGAACCTGTGAAGACACTTCTTTGATGATAGCTGATGACTAGAATACATCAACCATATCTGCAGGTCTGTCAACGCTTAACTTCTGTGTATCAGCGCCCAACTTACTCTTGTCAGCGCTTGGGGTGTCAGCGTTCAAATTTTGCTTGTCAACGCTCACCTCACTTGTCTCAGCGCCTCTTCTGAACTGCTCCATCATAGCTGTAAAACACAAGTTCAATTTGTAGGAGTAACCAAAGATGTATCAAAACATGGTTGCTTCTTCAATTCAGTGAGGGCTTCAGCAACACCCAAAGATTCTCCATCATGTGAGCCTTTGTCACTCACATGGATCTGCTCATCCTCCCCTTTGGAAGATTCCTCCATACCACGCCTGGTGTTAGCATCCTCCAAAATAACAATCCTCTCCCTCAATTGCTTGAGTTCAAGGCCTTGTGAACTGACTGTTTGTACTAGGTCTGCATTTTGCTTTTGCCAGCTAATGCAAACAGCCGTCAATTCCATCATTGTGTATGGTTCCAATCTGCCCTCCTCTAGAATGGGTATTTGACCTCCCAAAGTAGAGTCATGGGGCATGGATGAGGTCTTAAAGATGTTAGGACTGGCTTGGCCTGCATCTATGCTAGCACCAATAGTCCCAGCCTCATCCATAGCACCAACCACACTTGTGGTGGTGGTTCTCTCTGCAACATGGCTAGGACCACTAGAGGAGAACACTCCAGTAGTCCTTGGGCGTTTAATCAACCTATATTCACAGGGTGTAGAAGATGATGTGGATTGGGTGGTAGTTTGAAGGTTAAGGAGTTTTTGGGTCTGTGAAGGAAAGGTGTGAACGTTTGGACTACTGGTGTCAACGCCAACATTTAACGTGTCAGCGTTGAAGGATTCTTGGTCAATTTCCATGTGTTGAGGTGAAGGTAAAGGGTCTGGTATTGGGTCAAGTTGTGGTTGTGGGTCTTGTTGAGGTTGTGCTGCCGCAATAACAGCTAGCATAGCTTGGGTGAGGGGTAATTCATGGTGAGGGGGTGAGTTCATCTTACTAAAAATAGCTTTCTTTTGTACAGGGATCTCATAAAAATCATCGTGATCCCTTATGCAGTACCTTTGTTCATCCAAAACCATTTGTAAAAATCTGGGATAAGCCAAAGTCATCTTATTCCCCTTATTTTTACACATGCCATCAAAAATCAGTTTAGAAAAGTTATACTTTTGCCCATTTGTAATGCACACAATTGCACTCGCAATGGATCTTTTAATTTCATTATGTGCAGTACATTTAGGACTCAAACATTGAAGGATGACATGTATGAGGTACTTCCAGGCTGGGGGAAATTCTTGTTTATGATATTTATTTAAAGTACCCTCATCAGGGAAAGGATACCCCAAAGCCCGAAGTCCTTGTTCTATCTCATTAATGGGGAGAGTGGTTATACCATCTGCATCATTAAGATGCAAATCCTGGTGAACCAAGGCTTCAGTAACCACCCAAGTACGCCCATGAACAATAGCTGTTAATGTAGTCACATTATTAAGCATTAAGGAACTAACAGTGTTCCAAAACTGTTTAATATGAGTGACAGGGATGAGAGGAGCATGAGAAAGAGCATACCGTAATGGATATGCATTCAAATACGCCACCATCTGAGTGTATTGTGGAAACAAAGTATCATCAGCCTCCAAATAAGCAATCATGTTGTGCTGACTCCTGAATCCCAATACCAAGTCACTTGGATTAAACTTTGGTGCCATTGTTGAAGAAAGTTTTTTGTGAAATATAGATGAAAGATGAATTATAGGAGAAAAAGTGTTAGACAAGAATATGATAGTACCCTGTTTAAAAATAGGAGCCAAATATATAGGAGAGATAGGCACATGTGACTGGTCAAAAATAAGGCAAGTATTTTCAAAATATAATGATGAAAATATTGAAATGAAAATAAGTTATCTTGTGCACTAATTAAAAGTTATCTACTCAAAAAATTACGGCCCCAAAATTCCTCAAAAATAACAACTGGGTTGGTCTCAATGAGTGTCAACGGTCAAAAATAACCCATCATCGCCAAATGGCTATATCCTTGTCAACGTTTGCAAAAGCCATGTCAACGTCTAAATTGGTCACAACAACGCTTGGAAAAATATTTGTCAGCGTCCAAAAATAAAAGTAATAAAAAAGAAAAAGGACCTTAACAAAGTAATTTATCCTAGTGAAGATAACCTATAAACTGAAAATTATTATAGGGCGGCAAGCACTGTCCAATTATGCACACTTGCTTATGCAAGATAGACATAACAGTCCTCTAGTGTCCCTTGCTAACAAAAATTCTTAACAGTTAAGGTATCTCATAAAATCCCTTGTAACTCCTAGGTAAACCCATTATAAGTCATTCCCAAGTCTCCCAACAGACCACATCTAATTCTAGGCCAAAAAGGTATTGGCAACATGCATAGTATATCAACTTTGCATGCTACAGTGCCTCATGAGATAGAAAACTAACTCATACTCACCTGTTGACACAATCTAGAATTGTGATAAGAGTATTATACGAATACCCAAAAGTCCTAAAGGTTCCTAAAACCTCCCCTTAAACTGTGATACACAAGTTGCCAAATAATATGCATGTAAATAAAAATTTATGTCAAGATAGGAATATAAATATTCCAACCATCATCCATAAACTTAAACATGCTCCAATGATTCTCTAAGGATCCATAAGCAACTCTGTATCCAATGGTACAATGCTAACAACGCCTCCACACTTAGATCAAAAACCACAAAACTAACATGTTGCTGACAACGTCACGATAACACTTATCGGCGTTAAGATAACCTTTGTCAGCGTTAGACACATATAGTGGAAAATCTAACTTCTCAAAAACACCAATAACAATGCATATCATGTACATACTTTTACAAAAAGATCCCAAAACACATATTAAGTGAGATTGATCATTCCAATACTTGTCACCAAGCATTGAAATCTTCTAGTATCAAAAGGTTTAGTTAATAAATCAGACACATTTTCTTTTGTGTCAACCCTATCTGGTTGTATTAAACCCTTTTCAAAACAATCTCTTATAAAATGATGTCTAATTTATATGTGCTTTGTTTTAGAATGATGTACAGAATTTTAATAATGCATAAAGTACTGTTATTGTCTACAAAAATCTTGCTATGCATGAAATTATACCCATAATCCAATAGCTGGTTCTGAATCCATAAGACTTGTCCACAACAAGCAGCTGCTGCAACATACTCTGCTTCAGTTGTAGAATTGCCACCACTGTTTGTTTCTTGCATTGCCAAGATATCAACCTACTCCCAAGAAACTGACATCCACCAGTTGTGGATTTTCTATCAAATTTGTCACCACCATAGTCACTGTCTGAATATGCAATAAGCTCCAATGGTGAATCTTTTGGATACCATAATCCCAGGTCTGGATAACATCTAAGGTACTTAAAGATTCTCTTGACAGCATGAAGATGACACTCTTTGGGATTCACATGATGGCGTGCACATGCACACACAACAAACATAATGTTAGGTCTTAAGGCTGTGAGATACATCAATAAACCAATCATTGATCTATAGTGCCTGACATCCACATCTTTTCCATCTCCAACTTTTCCCCAAGGGTGTTCTCTATCCATAGGAGTACTAGCCCTTTTATCATGTGGAGAAAAGCCAAACTTCTTCAAGATTTCTGCTACATATTTATCTTGAGAGATGAAGATACCAAACTCTTTCTGCTGAACTTGTAACCCTAGAAAGAAGTTCATCTCCCCATTGCACTCATCTTGAACTTGTCTGTCATAAGCTTGGAAAAGTCTTCACTCATCTTTGGGTTTGATGAGCCAAAGATGATATCATCCACATAAACCTGAACAAGTAAGACATCCTTACCAGTCTTCTTTGTAAATAAGGTCTGGTCTATGGTGCCCCTTTTGAATTCATTTTCCACCAGATAGGTGGACAATGTGCCATACCATGCTCTTGGGGCTTGATGAAGTCCATACATAGCTTTCTTGACTCTATACACCTTGTCTTGATGCTCTGACTCTACAAAACCAGGAGGCTGCATAACATAAACCTCCTCTACAATTGTGCCATAAAGAAAATCACTCTTCACATCCATTTGATAGACAGTAAAGCCCATGCAGGAAGCATAGGCTCGAAATATCCTTATAGCCTCAATCCTTGCAACTGGTGCAAAGACCTCCTCATAGTCTATCCCTTCCTCTTGTGTATATCATTGAGCCATTAAACGTGCCTTGTTTCTGACCACAATGTCGCTTTCATCTTTCTTGTTTCTAAGAACCCATCTTGTCCCAATAGGTCTGACATGTCTGGGACAATCAACCAACTCCCAAACATCCTGTATAGCAAATTGGTGAAGCTCATCCTGCATTGCTTCCACCCAACTTGGTTCTTTGAGAGAATCAAAAATCTTCTTGGGTTCCTGTTGTGACAGAAAACAGGAAAACAAACATGCTTGAACAAGAGGGGTATCAACCTTCTTGTGAATATTGGCAATAAAACCTCCAAGATTCTGATGAGATCTTCTAGTTTGAACAGGAGACATCACATCACCAATAATTAGAGAAGAGGGGTAATCCTTCATTGTAGAAGTGATACCTCCTCCCTCAAAAAGTCTGTTGTCTTCAATCTCATCTTCCATGTTACCAATATCTTTTTAAGACTCTCTTCCCTCAATATCTGTATGAACCTCACCATTTCTGTTTGAAGGTTCACCTTGTTTAAAACTGGAAGAGAAAATATGGTCAAAAGAGTTGTCAACGCCTGAACCAAGGTTGTCAGCGTTTGAGCCATCAACGCCTGAATTAGAGTTGTCAACGTTTGAGCCATCAACGCCTGAATTTGTCTTGTCAGCGCCAGATTTCCTTTGTCAACGCCTGATAGATCATGCATGTTGTCAACTGGTGATACTTGGGGACCACCATTTTCCTTTCCAGCAACAGCAGCAGCAGCAAATGCATCTGTCCATATGGGAATAGTGACATACTCAAGTATGGGTGATGATTTGTCTGCTTGTGATCCAACCTCTTCATTAACTTGTTTACCTGAAACATCAACAATTGGTTCTTCCACAACATTTAAAATTACCTTCACAATGTTTGAATTAGTAACAGGCATATAATTCAAAGTCCTAGATAGAGGTTCCAAGTCAAATAACCAATTTGGACCACTTTCAGGATCACTAGGTTTACTTTCTAAAAACCTAACATGTACTTTTTCAAGTATACGTTTTTCCTTCTTAATGTAAACCCTATATCCTTTACTCTGCACTGAATAACCCATGAAGTAGCCTTCATCACCTTTAGCACTAAATTTACCTAAGGCATCACTAGTATCCAACACAACTACATGACAACTAAAAGGTTTAAGAAAACCAATATTAGGTTTCCTGCCCTAAAGTAACTCATAAGGTGTTTTGTTATGAATCTTGTTGAATAATGCTCTATTTTGAACATATCAAGTTGTATTCACAGCCTCAGCCCAAAAAGCAATAGGAAAGTGAGCATCATCCAACATAGTCATGGCTGCTTCTATGAGGGTTCTATTCTTTCTCTCAGCAACCCCATTTTGCTGTGGGGTTCTGGCCACACAAAACTGTCTAGTAATCCCTTTCTTGGCACAAAACTCATCCAACAGTTTATTTCTAAACTCACCACCATTGTCACTTCTAAGCATCTTAACTTCATTACCAGTCTTCTTTTCAATTTAGTTAATAAAGAAAGTCCAAGTAAACCTAGAAAATCATCAGTAATGACAAAGCAGTAAGATTTACCATTCAAGCTTTCTATATTAGTTGGACCAAACAGGTCCATATGCAGCAAGTGAAGTGGTTTAAAACTAGAGTGCACCTGTTTAGACATAAATTAGACCTTGTGTTGTTTGCCTTTAAGGCATGCAACACAAGAGTGGTCATTATGGAAAGCCTTTTCAAGCAAACCATCAACCAAGCCATGTCTCACAAGTCTGTTTATATTTTTAAAGTTAATGTGCCCTAGTCTCATGTGCCATAGATTACTCTCATCAACTGAAGCCTTAGCATAAAGACATGACAAGTAATTATTCATCCTAATCCCATTAAGATTCACATTATAAATGTCATTATGCCTAGGTGTTCTATAATCAATGAATTTCTCATCTGGTATTTAAAATCCTTGCTCAACACCAAGCATTCAGTATCAGTGAAAAGAACCTTATTTTTGTTATCACAAACTTGTGATACACTAAACAGATTACAGTCAAGTTCTTTTACTAGAAACACGTTTTCAAAACGCAAATTGTTGGTGAGAAGAGTTCCTTTGCCTGTGATAGTTCCATATTCGCCTCCAAAGTAAACTTTGTCACCATCCTTAATGGGAGTGAAGTTTGTGAGATAATCTTCCTTCCTAGACATGTGCCTAGAACATCCATTATCCCAATAGCCAATTATCATTAACCTGCTTTTGAATGCCCTGCACATAAAGAAAACAAATTAGTTTTCTTTAGGAACCCAAGCCCGAGCAGACTTGGATTCATTTGGTTGTTCAACAAGAACAGACTTAGTCCTCATAACAACCCCTTGTTCATCCCTTTTTAGATTGAACACCCAGTTAACCCCAAATGGTTTTGTTATGACCTTTGAAATACAATTAAATCTGTTACAGGTCATAGAAATTCCATTTGAATTAGGGTTTTGATCTTGCTTAGGTCTCCATGTCAAGATAGAAGAAGCTTTAGACCCCTTTCCCCGTGGTTGCAAATATTTACCATTATTTGGTCTGGCAACGTTTCTGTCAGCGTTTGATTTGGTCTTGTCAACACTGAAATTACCCTTGTCAGCGTTGAACCTAGGGTTTGCTACAAGAACCTATTGTCTATTTGACCATGTATTGGTCTTCAGAAAAGGTCTTTGTCCATAAGTATTAGACCCTTTAGTAAAGAATGGAGATGGTCTAACAACTTGTGGACTTTGCTGAACAAAAGTTTTGGGTTTGACAGTGTTTGACTTTTTGTTAGTGTTGACCTTGGAAGCGTTGACACACTTATAGGCTAAATGTGAAAAACTACCACAAGTATAACAGGCTTTTCTAGACATAAGTCTAGGTCTAGAAGAAAAGAAACCTGTTCCATTATCACTAACTTGGATTTTTGTTGACATAGTTTTTCTATACATTTCTGCATATTTAATGCTAGGTTTTCTAACAACGTTTGAGCCAAGGTCAACAGTCTTGCCAGTGATTGGGTTTGTTACTTTGATAGGGGTAGACTCATTTGGACTATCACTAAGCATGCCACCCTTAAAAAACAAGGTAGGATTGGCTTTCTTCCATTGGTCCAAATCCGTCAGCTTCTGCCTATATTCTTCTACTGGGGTAAGAACTCTTGGTGGAGGAATAAATTCCTCTTCTTGGAGTTCTGGTAAACCAGTCCAAGATAAGTCATTTCTTTGGACACCATAGAAGTCCCCAGCTGGTGGTGGAACACCAGCATACTCTTTCATCCCAATCCCAATCATATCCCTAGAATCCCTTTGTTTACTTACATATTCTCCTAGGGTTTGTGAGGCTTTATCAAATCTCTAAATTTTAAGATCTACATTATCCTTATTCTTGATAGCCTCATCTAACCTAGCAAGTAATTCAGCATTGACCCTCTCCATGATGTTTCTAATATCATTACTAGCATTTAAATCACGTTTTAAGATATTGATTTTATCTTTTAGGTCAAGCTCCATTTTCTTATACTCAGCTACTATCTTTTCAGTTTGAGTAAGAGAAAGTTGATAGTTAGACAACTTGCATCTTTCATTACTTACATCTGTTGACAATCTTAAAACTTCTTTGTTAAGTCTTTCAGTATTTAGACGACAACCCTTACTAAAAAAGCATCATCATATACCTCATTGTCTGATGAAGATGAGGAGTGTGCCATGAGAGCATAGTGAACATGCTCTTCTTCTTCTATCTCAACAACCAAAGCTTTATTCTCTTCCTCATCCTTAGCCAAATAGCTCCAATCCCATCCAACACCATCAATTTCTTGCATTGCAACCATGGCCTTGGGATCCTGAGCCTTAACAATTTGGCTTGAGGGTTTTCCAGCATCAGATCTTCTTAGAGATCTGCATTCTCTCATAGAGTGTCCTATACGATGATAATTGTAACACTCAACCTTGGATTTATCAAATCCAGCAGTGTCCTTTGCATTAAAAGTCAACTTCTTCTTGAATCTTCTATTCCATCTGTTTGCTCTTATACTTGCAAGAGCCATATTCCACTTTATGTCCATCTCCTCCAAGTGCTCATCACTAATTTGCTCAAGGTCCTCATATGTAATCACTGAACCATTGGGCAATGAAGCAATGTATGCACACACAGTATCTAGATCAATACCATCATGCTTAATTCTTGGTGAGTCAATTTTGTATGTGTCAGCGTCTGAATGTGAGGCGTTGACAGGGAATGATCCAGCGTTGACACAGGTTGATCCAGTAACTGGGTACATGTATGACTCCTTTTGATCAAATTGACCTTCACTATGTGAAAATAAGGCCATGTTTCCATTTGTATACTTGCTTCCATGATCCAAAAGAGTTTCATTCTCTATCAGCCTCAGTTTATTGTAAACATCATCAAAAGTAGAACTTTTATGAATGTTATTAGCAATTATAGACCTTGCTTCAATCTTCCATGCATCACCAAGGCTTTTAAGGAAAGTGGAGATAATATCAACATCACCAAGCACTGTTCCCATGAAGGATAGCTTGCTTGTGATGTCCAGAAGTCTGCTTCTCACACTACTTAGCTTCTCATTAGGTTGAGCCTTAAAAACAGCATACTCATGCAAGATTTGCTTCTTTTTCTCTTGCACAGTATCAGCATTACCACCATAACCAACTTTAAGAGCTACCCAAAGATCTTTTGCAGACTCATAGCTTCTGTATTTATGCTGATTTTCTTGTCCCAAAGAGAGTTTCAGAATGCTTAGAGTTTTCATATCAACCCTTCTCTTTGCTATATCCTCAGTTGAGAAATCTCTACCATCTTCAGGTTTTTCTCTTCGTTCCTCTTTAGTAGAACCTTGAATAGCTGTTCTTGCAACAATGGCAGCTGCAATCTTTTGAGCCTTATTGAATGTGTTTCCATATTCAATAATTTCCCATACAGTGTACTCATGGATTTGTAGATATTGCTCAAAGTTAAACTTCCACAGCTCAAAATTGTCTGGGTCTAGCATGGGAATCTTGATGTTGTGGTTTGAGGAGGAGGAGGAGTTTACTTATGGGGTAGACATGATGTTTTTAGGGTTTTGTGAAAATTAGGGTTCTTGTGCTCTTTAGATCAAAGTTTCTCAACAAGCTCTGATATCAATTGGTATCAGAGCTTAAGGGGAAGTGTTTTTGACATCATCAACTAGGGGAAGATTGTTGGGTCGAAATTATGAGTTGATGCGTCAAAAACAACAAAATAAGAAGACAAGGGCTAAAGAGTACAGGTTGCAAAAGAACAAGCCGTTGGAGTCTTTTTATTGTTTTAGCTTTCTGTGTAAGCTATATTTTCTAGTATATAAAGAAAACATAGACGTAGGTTTTACATAACAATTCATTCACAGTGTAAACTTACAATTGAGTTCGTGTTCTAGGCATGGGATTTAATGCATACACGCCTAGAGATTATTTGTTTTATTGTTTAATACAAGTAATCATTGGGGAAATTCATCTTGTTCATAACATCTTGTTCTTATATCTTGTTCTAATTCCGCTATGTTTGATTACATAAGAACTTGATATAATCCTAGATAAATGGTCTAAACCATTGAGTCTAACGATCCATAGACTCCACAAGTTCCTCGTCGTTGAAACGTAAGGTGATCTTTCTAGCATGAACATCGATCAAAGCCATAGATGTATCTAAAAACGAACGACCTAAAATGATAGGAACTTGAGGATCCGTGGGAATATCGACAACGATAAAGTCTACCGGATAATAGAACTTTCCCACTTTCACAAAAACGTCTTCCGCCAATCCACATGCCGGAATCGTGAAATGGTCGGCCAACTCAATAGACATTAGCGAAGGAATAAGATTAGGAAGATTGAGCAACTTGAAGATTGCAAGTGGCATCAAGTTAATGCTAGCACCAAGAACGGACAAGGCATAGCATTCTTCCATATCTTGGATTGCACAAGGGATCAAGAATTTACCGGGATCACCGACTTTTTGAGGTATGCGATTAAGATAAACCGATGAACAACTAGACAACTGTTGCAATTTCTCCTTGTTCAACATACTCTTAAAGTTAGCGTTAAATCGAGGCATCATGACGAAAGCATCGGCGAAACTCACATTAAAGTACAAATCACGAAACATTTTCATAAAAAGCTCAAATTGGTAATTGTCGCGCTCTTGACGTTTCTCCTTTCTAAGACTCGATGGATAGGGCAAAGGTGGTGTGGGTTGAGGCATAGGCATAGCCTTTGGAATCTCGGGTTCCAAATGTGGTAATGGGTCAACCGTAGGTGTGGCATGAGCGGTACTTCGTGGGATTTGGACATGCTCCTTTTCGACCACCACCTCGGGTTCTTCCTCAATTTCATCCTCCGTAGGAGCAATTGGTTGAGGAGTCGGTTCCTTAAGTGTCTTACCACTACGTGTGGTAATCACTTTCATCTCTCCCTTAGGGTTCGATATGGTGTTACTAGGAAGACTACTCGAAGACGGTTTGCACATAATTGCCTCAAACATAGATGAAATTTTGTCCTCAAACATGGATTGCCTCTTCTCGGCCTTAATCATTTCTTGCTTAATTTCATGTTGCCCTTGTTCCATTTTTTGTTGGTTTTGTTGTAACTTAGTTACATTTCCTTCATATTTTGTTTGTATGGATTTTAAGCTCATTTGCTAACTCAGTTTTCAACTATTTCTTCAAGTCGTTCTTAAACTCGGATCTTAGGCTAATGATTTCTCTTTGAATGTAGTCAAACCTAGCATCGTTTCCATTAGCGTTTTCAACAAATTCATTTGGAAGATCTTTCAAAGTTTGCAAACTCTTGTTGTTGTTTTGAAAATCACTTTGGTTTTTGTTTAAAACTTGATTATTAGCCCCTTGATTACCATAGTTTCCTTTGTTGTAATTGTTTTTTAAACCAACTTGATTGTTTTGATAGTTGTTGTTAGCATTTTGATTTGAACCAAAATCCGGTGGAGTCAATTTATTAGAGCGGGTAACTTGACCATTTTGGTTGTAAGTTCCCGTGGCCGCGTAGGCACTCGAAGTGTTACCACCGTTGGTAATGCACTCGGAGAAATCATGACCTCCACCACAATACATACAAGAAGCCTCAACCGCTTTAGCCGTAGCGGGAGCACTTTGTTTTCCAACTTTGAATTCAATCAAAAGTCCTTTAAGCTTATCAAAGATTTTGTTTTCCAAGTTCGCCTCAATTTGGCAAGCATCGATGGTATTAGACAAAGAAGGTGAAGCCGAAGACGAAGCCTTACGAACACTCGACATGCGATGAGGACTATACACCTTAGATCTATTCTCAATTATCACCAAAGCTTCCTCAACCGTTTTACACAAAAAATTACCACCCGCGGCGGCATTTAGATAATCCCTTTCATGATCATTAAGTCCATTGTAAAACGTGTCAATTTGATGCAAGTCGGAAAAACCGTGATGAGGACACTCATGTAACATTTCCTTAAACCTATTCCAAGCCGTTGAAAAACTTTCATTAAATTCTTGTGAAAATTTTGAAATCTCGTTTTTCGAATGCATAGTCTTAGAGGGCGGAAAAAATTGGTTCACAAACTTTGAAACGAGATCCTTCCACGTCAATATAGAATTGGGTGGCTCTTTCTATAAGCAAATTTTAGCGGGCCCCGCTAAGGAATACGGAAAAAGAATCATCTTAATCGAGTCATTAGCAACATCCTTAAATTTGCAAGTGGCGGTAAGACGATTGAATTGACGGATATGGTTGTGTGGGTTGTCCTTTTCATCATCACGGAATTTGTTGTTTTGGATCATCGACAACAAACCCGTTTTCACTTCAAAATTCTCCGCAAGGATAGCGGGAATTACAGTAGCCTCTCCATAACCCTTAATGGGTGCTTGAAGTAACTCCATCATCGTTCGATTCTCCATGGTTGGTTCCTCTCTTACGATAGGTTCGTCAATAGGAGACTCCTCACTAGAAAGATTAGGAGTAGGTGTTGACTCCTTTCGGTTTCTTCGTTTACGTACACGTCTTGCTTGGTTGCGGGTTTGCATAAACGTCACGTAGAACGAGGGGATGAGCAAATAAGATTCTTTTTGGTGTTTTGTATTTTTCCAATTTTTTTGTGGTTTTTGATTGTTTTTACTTTTTTTGGATTTTGTGATTGTATTAAGTAGACCAAAATCTACAAATCTCCTCCTTAATCAAATCTCTTGATTAAAGAAGCCTCAAGGAATGAAAACGATCACGTGAAGTGAACGCCTTCGATGACTTTAGAACGTTGGTGGAACAACAAAACGTTCAAGAGGGTTTAATCAAAGAAACCAAGAGAGTATATATGATACTTAATAATACTTTAGGCGGAAAAACCCTCGCTTAGCTTTCAATCTCAAAATACTCACAAGCAATGCGGGGAAACGAGGCGGCGCGAAGCACTTAAGAGCCTTTTACCTTAGGGTATATTTTGTAATACCCGCCTTATACCCACCTTATAGTTTGTATTTTTCAAAATCGAGCTTCACAAAAGTATTTATCTATTTTTGCCTTTTCTTTCTTGTTTGAGATTCGAATACAATGATTGGGTAATGACCTCCCAAGTCAAGGTTGTGTTTTCACACTTTTGGAGTACTTGTGAATTTATTGTTCTACGTATACAATATAGTAATAGTATTCACACAAAAAAACGAAAACCAATAATACGTATTAGTAGAGTGCTACTAATACAAATCGATATTATGGCTATATATAAAAACAACAATTTCCAAATCAAAACACAACACGCCTCCCCGATAGCGGCGCCAAAAATGATGGTTGTAAATCTACGTCTTTTAGGAAAAAAACGTAATTTGGGCAAGTATTAACAAGTGATTTAGGAAAATCACAAGTTATGACCCAAAGTGGGGATCGTTATCAAGGAGGCTTGGTATGTGTGTTAAGAAATGATTAACTTTGTTATTATATTGATTATGAGAAAAGAAAATAGAAATGAGATAAGAAGGGAATGACAGTTACGAAGACGAATTAAACTAAGACGAAATGTCGTACACGTAAAACCGTAAAAATAGAAAAATTAAAAATTTACCCTAAAAATTCCTAGAAAATTACAATAAATCCTAAATAATGTAATTAGAGTTTACAAAAAATCAAAAATCACTCAAACCTTTTATTTAATTAAATAATAATTTTTTAATGCTAATTAAAGCCCATAAAATCAATTTAATTAATAAAAATCCCAAAATGAGATTTTTTTAATTGTAAACCTCTAAAATGACCTAACTTAATTTAAAACTATTTTTGAAAATTTTAAAATTAATTAAAGCTATTTAAAAACATTTAAAAACTATTAAAACTTAAAATAAATATAAAAATTAATCTAATGACAATAAAATTATTCTAAAAGTTGTAAAATTCCTAACTTAATGTATTTAACCTAAAAAAATATAAAAACTTGAAAAATCTAAATTTTAATTTTTAATAATAAAATAATATTAAAAATCCAAAATTTATAAAAAATTCTAAAAACTTGCAAACTAGCTTAATTTAACCTAATAAACACAGAAATGAAGTTGAAATTACAAAAATACCCCTAATGGGCCTTCAAATGGGCCAAATTCCAAAACAGACCCTTATTGGGCCAAAATAAGCCCAATAAGAAAAATGTTTATAAAATGGCCCAAAAGCTCCTATCTGACTCAAAATTTGATTCTGAACACAATTTTTCAAAGGCCCAAAAGCTGAAAATGTGATTTAAACTGGCTTATTTCAAACAGCTTATTCTTAATGGGCTTTTTGGCCCATTAAGCTATAAGCTGATGCCATAAACTCAAATTAGACACACAAGCTTCTTTTGAGTTACTTAAGACTTCTGTAAAAAGAAATTTGAAAAAAAGTCCAAGGAATAAGCCTGAAAAAGCAATAAGATATCTTCACAAAACGACAAAATAGTCGTTTTCGAGTTCTAGGCTATTTCAAGAGCTTTCAAGTTTCAAAAGCTTTTAAATGACTTAACTAAGCTTAATCAACAAAAAGTTTTCAAATTAGTTCACTCAATAAGCTGAAATAAGCATATAAGCACTTCTTTAAAAGTCAACTTTATGAATTTTCTAGCAAAAAGTCAAATTCAAAGTCTGATAAGCTCCAGTTCAGACAAATGGGTCAAATAATGAAGATTGATCACAAAAAATAAGTTGTTGCAGGTCTAAATAAGCCAATACGGCTTATTAATAAGCTAACTGAAAATTAACACTAGCAGGGGCTAGCTTTGGTGTCTAAGCAGTGGAAACTTTTTCCACTGCTTGACTTGTTTGACTATTTGTCTTTAGTGACTTTTTTGTGGATTTAAGTTACACAAAGGCACCCAAATGATCAGTGGATCCTAAGGAGTCAATAACAACAAAGAAATGACAATCACTAACAGCCAATTAGTACAGTTAATTCAACTAAGTACCAGACATGTACCAGACTTGAACAAATAAGCAGTATTGTTTCAATAAGCACTTATAGCACAATTCAGCCAGCCAAACTTCACCAAATGCATACACAAGCTATATTAAACTTTAATGAACAAGTTTAAACAGGTTTCATGCAATGATTCAAAGTCTAAGTCAAGGTTCAAGCACAATAAGTTACTGATGAACACTAACACAAGAAGATTTTTACTTTGCTGATGCACTTGACCAACAAGCCAAATTCAAACACTCAGATCTATCACATATGTTGTATAAACAATGATTTAACAACTTTTAACCCTAAGCATGCATATATTCTAGATATTACAAAAATCTTAGGTCAAAACAGTCAAAATCAATGAGATATAGCACAATGTTTGATTCAAAGGTTTAAGCCCAATAACTTGTAGCAAATAGCTCTCAAACAAGCATATAGCAGATACAAAGCACAAACCCAAACTTCCAACCACAAAATAACACACTATGATCTAAAACAGGTAATCCCAAACACCCTTTTAAATTTTCAAATCAAAATTTTCAAATCAAAATTATATTCCAAGGTTACCCAAGCCCAAATCAATACAATAACAGATGTAATATGCAGATTTAAGCAAGATTGAGCCACAAAATCAGCAAGAACACAAGCAGCACACAAATTCACCAAAAATTCAACTTTTTAACATATTTTGAGTAGAATGGTGTGTACCTCATGGATGTACATCCACACCCACGAATTTTGAGCTTATGTGCTAGCAAGAACAAGCACAAGCTTCCACAATAAAGCTTGCTAAGATTCAACAAAGTTAGAAGCAACATATCAAAACAGAAAAGTGAAAAATTCTTGATTAATGCAACCTTAGTTCCCAACACTTGATTATCCCCAAGTTATAGGCTTCACCACACCTTGATAACACAATATCAGGATGTTATGATCAGCTTTATAGCCCAAGAATTCCAAGGTTTGAACAAGACTTAGCAAAATATCAAGAAAAGTGGAAAATGTGCAAACGTTTGCACACTCCTTTTGAAAACAGGTTTTAAGATCAAAGACTAGTAAACATCAAACAACAATAAACAGATAATAAGGTTGGCACTTGATTTTTCTTCACCAAATTCAAACACATTTCATTAACTGAATATATGATTTACAGATTTATGAACAATGGAAAATTCAAGAGCAAAGAAAAAATGAAGCACCCTAAGGCCTTTATATAGGCATACAAGTGAACTATGAAAGCTAAAAAACATGAAACCCTAACTGTGGAAGTTCCAGTTATGCCCTTGAGTAGCTTGAAGTTTCTTGAACATGTGACTTTGTTTTGGCAGTTTATGTGAGTTGGCAGTGGTGAAAACGTATCCAAGGGCTTCAAATAAGCTTAGAAAGTAAGCTGAAATGTGGGGCGTTGGATCCTTTTGGCTCCTTTGTCTTCTTCCTCAAAAGTGTAGCAGGGGAGTCACAAGGGGACAAATGTGGTGATGTGGCAAGTGATATTAAGGTTGGGATGTGATTAGGGGATCATTAATCACTAATCTGGAGAAGGTTATGGTTTAATTTCAAGCCATTAACAAAAACCCAATTGTGTTCTTGGATGAATAATGGTTGAGTTTAATCTGTTTTAGGGGTGATTAGGATTTAAATTCATGTTAAGGCGCCAAGATTAAGTAATATTAAACCGGATGAAGTGGAATGGTGAGGTGGAGTGAAGGTGAGTTGTGATTAGTTGTAAGGGGTGAGTGGGACAGGTGTCAAGTGGGGAGTGGTCTAGGTAAGTTGTGATGTCTGCCAGGTTTAGTCCCCCTTCATTCAAATTCCTTTCACTTGCAAATAAATACACCACAATCCGTTTTCCTTTGTTAGCCAAGTTCCATTTTTCACACTTTTGCCCCAAATACTTTTCCAAAGTATTTTCAGGGGTATTTCTTGCCATTTCTTGATTCTTGAAGGACTGATTTGGCATTTTCTTCATAGATAATGGTCTTGACTTGTTTGTTTGACTTCTTAGAGGACTGAAATTGCCAAGTCGTGATTGATAAGGGACCATTTTTGCCATTTCTTCAAAGTCAAGGGTCCTTTTGGTAATTTTGATATCTTTAAAGGACCAAACTTGTAATTTCTTGTAACTTGAAGTTCTTCATGGTATGTTTGACTTTGAGGAGGATTAATATTGACATTTTAGTTTTGTTGAGGGATTAAAATTGCCAATTCTTCAAAGTGGAGGGCCCTTTTTGCAATATTGACAAACTTTAGGGACCAATCTTGTAATTATGAGGGTACAAGGGTATAAAGTGTCAAATCTTCAATATTGGAGGACCCTTCTTCCTAAATCTTCAAATCTTCAAGGGTTTGTGTCACACCCCAACATGGCGAAATATGGGGCGCGACGTATGTATATCATCACAACATGGCGTGTCTATAGAGATAACTAAATGAAATGGAAATGTCATAAAATGGTGACACAAATGTCATGACAATATCTCCACTAAATGCAGGAGTCTAGGCAAGTAGGTAACAGTCCTATCCCTTACCGAAGATAAACAATTACCACAAACAAAACATCATAAAGGTGTCCACAAAGTATCACTTATTCAAAATGCAATCCTAATGTCTCCAAAGCTAGCCACTTCTATTCTCAAGCTTAACCACATTCTCAACTGAAAGAGACACTAAAACACGTCAACATAATGTTGGTGAGAGTCATAGGTTTAGACTCCAACCGAAAACAGATTATAATAAGCTGTGAACAACCATAAACCACTACACATATGTACAATGTGCTACAAATATGCATTAACAACTAACATTCAAGATCAATCATTCCAAACAAAATTCAAGGCTCCTAGCCTTACCAAACACCATGGTACCATAGGCGTCCATACACCTATGTACCAATCCCAAGGCCCCGCCTTGTCAATATCCATTGGTCTCATAGATGCTCACACATCTATGTACCTCCCCAAGGCCCCGCCTTGTCAACATCCCCTTGGTACCAAGTCAAACCACAATAACTGAGACGATACGTGTCCCCAAATCCAAATCATAAACACAATCAAGAATCACATAGCAGTTAATCATATAAGCGCACACACAAGTCCATCACAAACCATAAAAACATTCACAGCATTAGTTACAAAACCATACAGTGTCTCTTCCATCCCATCTAGAAGTGAAAATCATTAAAAGATATGGGACTATGAAACTCACCTGATTGAGCTTCTCCAAAAATCCGCGCACTAGCAAAAAGTTAACAAACAAAAGCACACAATTAAAACATGAACCAAACACTAAGATGGCTCAACAACCTATGACGGACATCTAACATTCTCCCATATATATACCTCATTTATATTCTCTAAGCATCTCATTACACTCCTCTATAAAGCCCTTAACTTAGTTTACTTCATAACCCGTCTCGTTAACATTTTACCCAAAACAGTCCTGGTTTTTAGGTCTCCAAACTATATACCAAACGCCCACCTAACCATACCCATGACCTCTGTAAAGGAAACCCTATGCCCTTACATATGTTAGCTAACGCCTCCATTTTGCCCCACCCGTAAAGCTACGGTTAAGACCCCGATATATATATATATATATATACTTTTGTCTATCCGGTTTTTACTGATTTTAAACATACAAAAAGTTTGTTATGATTAGGGGGTCTTACCCTAACCAATTTGCTTAGCCCTCCTCCAGATCTCTTATTTAATATCTAAACCAACACCGATGCTCATTAGAGGGCTCAAGTGTACTCCTAAGTACCCCAATCACCTTAAAATATTAAATTAAACCCGACTGATTTCAAAACCATTTTGACCTCCGACTGTTGTAACCTGTTTTTGACCCACTTCCCGACCTCCAATTTAGTTCTCGTTTCTTTCATTTGAAATAAAACTCAATTACCTTTCCAGGGATACTTGCATCGCAAAATAAGAGTTTGTATAACTCTATATATGGTCAAAACAATTGACCTAAAATTCTGCCCAGTTTTTAAAAAACGATTTTAACATAATTAGTCTAATTAATTACCCATAACTCCACTAATTACAAGCCCTAATTCACCTAATCATTATAATATCATTAATTTACAGATTTTTATTTAAACTCTAACCTAAATCCATCATAAGATGATTGAGAAAGAATTAAAACACTTTAATTAAAAAGGTTTATAAAGATTTACCTTTAATTTATGAAAACCCCAAATTTATGAAGAAACCCAAAAAAGCCTCTTGTGACCGTCGACTTTTCTTTTCTCCAAGATTAATGATGTGTTTTGGTTTATAACAATGCTTTATATAATTAACATACTAATACTAGCCCAATACAATGTTTTCTTTTTCTCTTTTTTCCTTTTCTTTCCTTCCCCCTTTTTTAATCGCATATACCGACCTATGCACCCATAATTTTGTTTTTTTATTTAATTTATTAATATTTGTAATAATAATATTACCTTAATTTTCCTTAATTTATTTCAGCTCCTAAAGCCTCCAAAACCTCAAAACCGTAAAACTAGTCAAATTTACGCGTATACCGTAAAAGACGTAAAAATATACAGTTTTATAAAACTCTTGAAATATGAAATAAACAAATTAACTAAGTCCTAAATGACTTAAAACCATCCTGAAAAATACTCCCGTGGCTAAATACCTCTTCCGAGACCCCTAAATGCAAAACCCTAAACTGTAAAAATACGATTTTCTATAATACATATACGTATACGTAAAACCACTAAATAACACCATCTCATTTCATAGTCACTACCATGTGAGCTCATGAACATGAAATCATCATACATCGTTTCACTCACATAGTACCCCGTACCCGAAACGATATCCAAACCACAATCTATACACATCAATTAGCACATAAACACGTAAAGACACGTAACTTGCACAAAATAAAACTAAGTGACAAACCTCAAAACCGCGGTTATCACATCACTCCCTCCTAATAGAAATCTCGTCCCGAGATTTACTCCTTAGGATCAAACACACAACCAACAAATCACATGAGGATACTTGTTTTAAATGAACTCTTCTCATTTATATGTGTACTTTAGTTCAAGTCTCAAATTACCACATATACTAACTACCAATATTTAAATTCATACCCAAACTCTTGACCACACAGCCAATAAATCTCACAAATGACTCTTTGATAAAACAAAGACTCTTATTAACACAAATCCCGAATAACCGTACATGCAAATATGCATTCTCAAACAACATTTACCAATATCATTACATGAAATATATCATGTATACCACTCATTTTCCCCAGGTAATTCTATACTCATAAGCTACTGGCCCGATCTTTCCAAGGATCATAAATGGACCTACACAACTCTACATCAAATTTTCCATTTTACCAAAACATACCACCCGTTACTATCGGTGAAACTTCCTACATACCTTTGTCACTAAACTCTAGTGGTTTCCTCCTTTTCTACATAGCATCTCTTGTTTTCTCTCATCCTTTCCACACACACCTTTTCCACATTAGTAGTATCTTTAACCAATTTTAGTCCATCTTAAGGACAACTCACCCTATCCTTCCATATAGTGCCTCAAATGGCATTCATCGACTTCTAGTATGACAACTATCATTATATTAAAACTCAGACATCGCTAACGAGTTTCCCACCTCCCTCTAAAATAGTCACCCAAGCTCTCAACACGACTCCTATACTTGTAGCAATTTCTCACTTCGTCGATCCTTTTCCTATTAGCTTGATATACTCGTATCCAATCATGTTCATCAACTCCCTTTAGTCCGTACCCCTAGACTTCTTAAAAATTCCAATTTCCTACACAAGTGACCTATGACGGTATTTCACATATTCATTAGTTCATCATAATAAGGCTCTTTCAATCCAAATCAACTTATGATCTATACATATCACCAAAAGGATGGTTATCTCAGTTGGTCTATCGACTGCCATCCAAACCCATGCTACAACTGCTTCCAGTAAATTTGGATAGCTCATTAGTAGCACTTATACACATCTTTCTCACTTTTCTCCATGAACAATTTTTTTTCTTGATATTCAACACTTCCTTTATACCTACACAATGTCTTACCTTCAAGGTCACAGTGCTCCTCTTCTTGTATCAGTTAGACCAAACCCTTCGTCTCTCATGACACATCACGTCTGTAACTCCTCATCCATTCGATTATCGATACTAAGCCTTCCAATCCAACAATATAGATCAGTGCCATCCCTCTTCTTTTTCAAAACTACAACAATATTAGCCTACTTTATGCTTTATTCTACTCATTAGGCTCTACCGAAACATTTTTTTTACCTTCGGTTCCTATCTCGACCTCTTTCATTCATGCTTCGCTTCTATTTACACTTCCGTCTTCTTCCTCAATTCATACCATACATCACGATGTGATGCTTCCCGTCTATCAATTCATCTATACACCAAAATTATCGATGTAACTTCACTTCTTTTTCTCACGACTAGTTATCCTACTCCCTCCTAATAGGAACAGACTAGAGTTTCCTGTGATTCCATGCGGATCACACTCTCATCTTATACCCACATTAGTTTCCATTTATCTACTAAGACATGTTCTAAATTATTACTCAAGTCTCATACTTCTATTATGATCTTGCACCTAACATGAGGTACTTCTAGTCATCATCTTCTACGAATACTTGGTTCTCTCCTTCCATGGTTCTCCCTAATTCCAACACTATCCCGTCCAACAGAAATTACATACTTCATTCATCAAATCTATGGAAATCACTAGTGCATTGGATAATGCATAGATATCTCTTCCAAAGATCTTTCATAACACCTTCACAAAAACGACTCTCTAATCACTTCTCCGTGAAATTATTCAGCTCAGTTTTACTACTCATCCCTCGATATTGATTGCCACAAAGTTATATCCGCGTAATTACTTGACTCCCTTTGTTACTTCCACGAGTTTTAAATCTCCCATGTTATGTATTCACTTCATCACGATCCAGTGGTTCAGCTCTTTGTAGCTCCACCCCGGTACTCGATCTGTCTTCCTTCGTCACGAACCATACGGATATTCCCTTCAGAGTGCTTGTCACCTTTCCAGTCCTAACAAAATCTGTGACTCCTTCCAAATCTCTTGCTTCCTTTAGCAGCCCGCACGTAGTCCTTTCAGCTCCTTGCTTCATGATGTAGCTCTTCACGCTCCCCTTCTCGTCTCTATGATGTTACCTAGGAACTTCACACTACCAAATAGCTTCTAACTTCAACTCATCTACCACAATATTTCTAAAGGTACTTCAACCCCTCAATGGCTCACTCTTCCTTACTTGTTGTAATCACACTTAATCAGCCTCCTACCAATTATTCTTTAACATCCATGTTTTCCTTCACGTGTCTACCAATACCTTGCCTCCATAACTATACTAATTCCCTTCCGTGTTATTTGCCCAATCCTTAGTAGAAAATTTCTACTCTACCCTCACATCTGCTGGTACTTTCATCAATCTCCTAATGGTACTTCAACCAACTTCTCATAGCATGACATCTCGTTCTCACGACCAGTCAACTAACTTTACTTACTCCCTTATTCCCGTAACCAATCTAAGTTCTATGACTCCAAAAATCTTAATCATTACTTCAGCACAACCTTTAAACCAAAATACATCTCTCTATTCTAATATCTAACCGTAAGTAATACTACCAAACTCTATCCTCTCATCCTAACGTTTCCACAACCGCATAACTAAATCAACCATGACCTGTACCAAAAGAATTTCCAAACGACCGCGTCCCATAAAAAATATAGGGTAAACCCAAAGATCAACCATAATGAACCAAAGCCAAAACAACTGAAAACGTAACAATGTAATCCGAAAGATCAATGGAGTGTGCCAACAACGAAAAATTTAGACTCGTCACGATTAATATTACCAAATTTTGATACCTTAGAAAATTTTAAACTGTCTCCCCAATTAGTTACTTCTTATAAGAACCAAACTCCCATACTACTAAAATCAATCATACTTATTTTTAACCATAAACTCATCCTTTATCTTCATCATTTTATCAAGATATCAACTAGTTAGTATACTACAAACTTATTCTAACCCTTATCTCGCTTACCCATATTAAATTTATTTCACTTGTTATTATGAAATCAATACATGTTTATAAAATACAGTGTGTTTTTTTATTCTATTTTATTATTATTATTTTATATAATCCATTTAGGCTAGTTATAACTAAACTACTACACGTTTACAAGGTGTGGTGTTATTATTATCATTTCTATAATAGAATCTCCCTTTTTACTCTTTCCGTCTTAGTTAAATACTTCTAAAATTTTAACTCCACTTAAGAAAATTATTGTAAAATTTCTTTACCCTTTTAAAATGTATGATCACATGTTACACATAAAACTAATCAAATTATTTTCAAGACAAAGTTTTTTTATTAGCTTACTACCACAAACTTAAAAAAATATGTAAGCTACGATATCATACCATACACCTATAAATTATTTTCAAAATCGTTTTCCTATAATTAGCCATACTTATGTGCAAGAAAATTTAGTGTTTCTCATTAATTAAAATACATACCCGAATGTAAACACACTTCAAAAAGACTCAAAACATCGTTGGAACTCCATCAAACTCCATCACCATAAAACACGAACAACACTAGGTACGTTCAAGTTATAGTAACTACTGAACGACCATTTATCATAACTTAACGCATACTAGTATATATACATCCGCATATATATGCCTATTAAATCACCCAAAACATACTCGTTACCATACATGTCAGATCAATCAATCGCGTCATACACTCGTTTTCCCATACGAGTTATCACCATCTTACCACAAGGCATATAGCCCATCACTAAAACCATTCCATATCGTGTGACCCCATAATCACACAACACGAGTATAACCCAATACATATAACACACTAAAAAATAGTCATACCGTAGGCAGCCGTTACATAAACCCATATATTATAAATAAACCCATATATTATACATAAACCCATATATTATACATATACCCAAAATCCACATCTCATCATATACAAGCATGTACTAACCCTCTTTCATGCAATCATACTTGAGAACCCATTGAAGTTGTGGTAGTTGTATAACTATGTTGGCCACCATACTTATACAATTACCCTTTCCCCAATGCACTCCCTCCTATGATGACACTTATAAGAATCAATACAACATATAACACATAATCCATCTACTCACATAAGTTCATAACCACATAACCAATAAGGTCCAAAACTCCATCTATTAAAATAGCATAGTCAAACTTCTTGCAATATATAAATCCATAGTCTAGCTAAAGCAACATAGACAAGCTCCAAAACAACATCATAATCAGTTATAAGTCACGTTGCCCATAAGAGTGGAAATAACTTAAAATCTTTCCTATCCATATACTCCTAATAACTCGAATCACCACCTAATTCTTAGGGAACATGACTTAAACATCAAAAGAAAAATACTATACATTAGGTGCACAAAATAACTCATCAATTATTATGAAAGTAATTCGTATATCAAAAACAAAACAGAAATTAGCATGTGACTAAGTATGGACGACTATAGTTTAATCCATACTAGTCAAAACTCACATAAAACGAATCAACAATACTCAGAAAATACAATCAAAACCGTACACACATATTCCTATGGCGCCTATATGCAAGGATCCTTAAGCTATAGACTAGGCAACCTAATTCTCTATAACCATTGTCTCTGATACATTTCTGTCACACCCCAACATGGTGGAATATGGGGCGCGACGTATATATCATCACAACATGGCGTGTCTATAGAGATAACTAAATGAAATGGAAATGTCATAAAATGGTGACACAAATGTCATGACAATATCTTCACAAAATGCAGGAGTCTTGGCAAGTAGGTAATAGTCCTACCCCTTACCCAAGACAAACAATTACCACAAACAAAACATCATAAATGTGTCCACAAAGTATCACTTATTCAAAAAACATAGAAATAAACTAAGAAGGAACGAGGATCTCCTTCTAGCCACTTCTATTCTCAAGCTTAACCACATTCTCAACTGAAAGAGACACTAAAACACGTCAACATAATGTTGGTGAGAGTCATAGGTTTAGACTCCAACCGAAAACAAATTATAATAAGCTGTGAACAACCATAAACCACTACACATATGGACAATGAGCTAAAAATATGAATTAACAACTAACATTCAAGATCAATCATTCCAAACAAATTCCAAGGCTCCCAGCGTTACCAAACACCATGGTACCATTGGCACCCATACACCTATGTACCAATCCCAAGGCCCCGCCTTGTCATTATCCATTGGTCCCATAGATGGTCACACATCTATGTACCTCCCCAAGGCCCATCCTTGTCAACATCCCCTTGGTACCAAGTCAAATCACAATAACTGAGACGGTACGTGTCCCCCGATCCAAATCATAAACACAATCAAGAATCACATAGCAGTTAATCACATAAGTGCACACACAAGTCCATCACAAACCATAAAAACATTCACAGCATTAGTTACAAAACCATACAGTGTCTCTTCCATCCCATCTAAAAGTGAAAATCATTAGAAGATATGGGACTATGAAACTCACCTGATTGAGCTTCTCCAAAAATCCACACACTAGCAAAAAGCTAACAAACAAAATCACACAATCAAAACATGAACCAAACACTAAGATGGCTCAACAACCTATGATGGACATCTAACATTCTCCCATATATATACCTCATTTATATGCTCTAAGCATCTCATTACACCCCTCTATAAAGCCCTTAACTTAGTTTACTTCATAACCCGTCTCGTTAACATTTTACCCAAAACAGTCCCGGTTTTTAGGTCTCCAAACTATAAGCCAAACTCCCACCTAACCATACCCATGACCTCTGTAAAGGAAACCCATTGCCCTTACATATGTTAGCTAACTCCTCCCTTTTTCCCCAACCTTAAAGCTACGGTTAAGACCCCGATATATATGTTAGCTAACTCCTCCCTTTTGCCCCAACCTTAAAGCTACGGTTTTGACTGATTTTGAACATATAAAAAGTTTGTTATGATTAGGGGGTCTTACCCTAACCAATTTGCTTAGACCTACTCCATATCTCTTCTTTAATATATAAACCACCCATGCTCATTATAGGGCTCAAGTGTACTCCTAAGTACCCCAAACACCTTAAAACATTAAACTAAACCCGACAGATTTCAAAACTGTTTTGAACTCCGACTGTTGTAACCTGTTTTTGACCCACTTCCCGACCTCCAGTTTAGTTCTCGTTTCTTGCATTTGAAAGCCAACTCAATTACCTTTCTAGGGATACTTTCATCGCAAAACAAGAGTTTGTAGAACTCTATATATGGTCAAAACAATTGACTTAAAATTTTGCCAAGTTTTTTAAAAATGATTTTAACTCTAATTAATTACCCATAAATCCACTAATTACAAGCCCTAATTCACCTAATCATTATAATATCATTAATATACAGATTTTTATTTAAACTCTAACCTAAATCCATCATAAGAAGATTGAGAAAGAATTAAAAAATTTAATTAAAAAGGGTCATAAAGATTTACCTTTAATTTATGAAAACCCCAAATTTATGAAGAAACCCAAAAAAAACTCTTGTGACCGTCGACTTTTTTTTTCTCCAGGATTAATGATGTGTTTTGGTTTATAACAATGCTTTATATAATTAACATACTAATCCTAGCCCAATACAATGTTTCCTTTTTCTCTTTTTCCTTTTCTTTCCTTCTTTTTTTTTAATCGCATATACCGACCTATGCACCCATAATTTTGTTTTTTTATTTAATTTATTAATACTTGTAATAATAATATTACCTTTATTTTCGTTAATTTAATTCAGCTCCTAAAGCCTCCAAAACCTCAAAACTGTGACAATCCGTCAATTTATGGTTGATACTTTATTCTCAATATTTATTTGAAAACATTATTTTAATGTTACAATATGAACTCACTTATATTTTTGGGAAGAAATTTGGATTTACGTCTTGAAGTAGCGTCGACTACGCCTAAACCGGAGGATTCAACGTTACGTGCTTACGTTTACATACACCGTCTTTGGTGACAGTCCGACATTTCAGAAAATAAATTTATCTGAGAATATTATTTTGGAGTTTTAAATTTGTGTTAGTTCATAAATTCACAAATTTACGAGAAGAGATTAGGACTTACGATTTTATTTTAACGTCCTTTACGACTAAACCGGAAACCCTAGGATTACGTATTTACGTTTTCGAACTCCGTTTTTGATGAAACAATTTTTATGGGATTCGTTTTATGACGTTGATTCATAATTTATAAAAACGTTTTTCGTAAAACGACCCGAGGGCACGTAAATCGAGGAAACTAGAATCGAGGAGTACACGTAAATAAATGGGGATGAGACAAGTGGGACACTTGTCCCACCCACAAAATCGGCCAACATGTTGCTACAACACATCTATGATGTGTCAACACCTTAACAAACTAACAACACTTGTAACTAAAGCTTACAAGTTAAGCTAGTTACCTCTCAAAACCATCAAACTACTACCATTCTCTTCATTCATCCATGCAATACCACACACAATTCCTCTCATCCTACTCAAACATGCCGTCCCATATTACCCTTTAAACATCAATTTTGATCAAAATCAACCATGAAATCTCATGTTATTTACACACATGTTGAAGCCCCTTTGAAACCCTATTGATTGGTGGTGTTTATAACATCCAAGGAGGAGTTTTCATGGTGTCTTGAGGCTGATTTTCCACAAGGTTTCTATGAAGAATGGTGGTCATGAAGGTGGTCTTGGTGCATCATAAGTTTCTCCATCCAAAACCATGTCAAACTCATAACCTACATCAAGTTGGTGGTATAAAGATTGTCCTCCTCATCTTCTTGTTATTTTGATTATGTAAACATGTATTTTATTTCCTATTGTATATTTATATGATGATTATATGATGATAAAAATGTTATGTGGGGATTTGTTGTTGATAAATATGATTAAAGTGGTGAAAAACCATAAGAAACAAGGTTAAAAGCTTGGTTAAATTTGTTAGCTGTATAAAACAGTAAAGAAATAGGTCATGAACTGATAAAATGATGAAGTAGAATGGATTTACAGTAAGCTATAGGTCTTGTACACATGTGAGAGTTGGCCATGCAATGGAATCATTGTAATGAGTGATATATGATCAAAACAAGTTTAAGGTATAAATCTAAGGTTACTGTTTTGGACGATTTTTAGAAAATACTTAAAGGACGATTCAACAGTAGCTATAGCAGAATTAATGTAGAACATATCATGTAGTTTATGTGATAAAAATTTGAGCTTCTATCTCCATATAGAACTCAAGATATGGCAGTTTTGGTGAAAGTAAAGATAAAAATCAGATTTTTGGAAATTAAAGTATAATACTATTATATAAGCACTCAAATTTTAATAGTATAAAATATAAATTAAAACCCACTAACTCATGAATTCTATTTATATAAATATGTAAAATGATAAATAAGTGTATAAATTATAAAAATGGTAACTTGTTAAGTTTTATAAGTTATAAAACTTTAAACATGATTTTTACGACTTTTTCGGCTATTGCCGTAAAATTAACGTTTTTGTTAAATAAAACTTAGATGGTTGGACCCGTCTAATGAAAACTTTATAAAACTTATATACTGATATATAGACATGTACAACAAGTAAAAATCAATAAAACCCGAACTATAGGGCATACGGACATTAACGAGCTAAGTAAACATAGTGGACTAATACTTAAGCTAATAATTGGACTAAATGAGATAAACACTCCTAAAAAGAACTTATTGGGCTTAACCCATTTGGGCCCAACATGGAAAGTATACATACTGATAAAATAAGTATAACAAGGATTAAAACAAGTTAAGGACTTATAATAGGCTTGTTGAACCTAAAACACGTAAATAGGTAAAACGAGAAAACTAGTATAAAAGTTATTGACACATAACACAAAAATGAGTAAATGAGAATATGTAAACCCACTTGATCATCATATATATATAATCATCATATGTATACATAATTGTTATTTTTATAAAGTCATTGGACATGAGTCTAAGACGAGTATTATTTGTCTAGGTTTCCGTGATTGAAGCACGTACCGTACATCCAAATCGCCGATAATCGCCTTCCCACATCAACGTGAGTTCATAGCCTCGCACTCTTTTAAATGTTTTTATAAATGTTTTATAAACCCGCGAGGGAGATAACATGTTAGTTTTTATAAAATAGGACACCATTTGTCCCGATTGTTTGTTTATTGATTTTGGACCCGAATGATTGAATGACCCGACTGTATGACCCGATAAATGAATAAAGGACCTGATAGATGAAATTAAATGGATTATTAAAGTTAGGTTATGTCACTAAAAGTCCCATTAGCATGAATTGTGAACTACCGGGATTTGGTAGACGTTTATGCATTTAATAGTACTATGTGGGGACGATCACCCCAGTTCGCGCCTTGACGGTTGATCCCCGTCGTGCCACATTGATTGGTAAGCGAATTTATGTATGAGAAGATTTCCATAGCGTGACCTTTGTGACGACACGGTACTTTAGATGGGCAAAATTGGTATCGGGTTAGCTACCCGTTGTTGGTTTAGTAAGGTAACAATGTCATGCGGCTTATAATAATCCAAAAACTAACGAAATACTATTAGACGCTTCGAATTACGATGTATTGCCTGACTAGCAATACTGGGTCATACTATTGATATTATGTTTGTGTTTTGGTTTTCGTAACCATATTCATATAACGGTTTTTATTTTCATACAACGTCATAAGACGTATTGTATGATGTTTTTACGACATTGGCTCGTATAATAATTTTTAAGGCTAATGCCTATATTATGATTTTCGATAAGGATTTATATAAAATGATTTTGGCTATTTTATGGCCTATTACAAAGATTTGTATAAAATGATTTTGGCTATTTTACGGCCTATTACAATGATTTGTACGAATTGATTTTTGGTACTAATTTTATACCAAAGTTATATTGATGGATTTTATTAAACTCTATGAATTCACTCGGCGTTATCGCTGACCTTTTATTTTAACATGTTTTATCTCAGGTACTTGAAGGTAATTCTCGGGAAGACAACAAGAATTCATGGCCCGCACTTAAACAATATTTTCCATTCAAATATTTTGTAAAACTTTGTATGAAATGTAATGACTTGGGACCGATATAACTTTGATATTTATGAATGGAAATGATTTATTATTGAACGACGCGATTTTTTTATGCGTTGTCTATGATGTGAGTAATGTGCTATCCCGTAACACCAACTAGTCTTCCGCTGTACTAAGTTGTATAAATTTGGGGGTGTTACAGTTTGGTACCAGAGCTCTCGTTATAGAGAACGAAAGATTTTTAAAATCAAGGTTTTGAACAAAACATCTCAAAATCTTTTAACTATAAACATTTTTCTAAAAATGTCTAAAAATATTTTGACTATAACGGTGCCGAAGAATTCCCGAGTTACCGACAAGGCCAAGACTGAGAAGTGTTATTTTAATGTATATATAAGTTGGATTATATATATATGATGTAACTTTATTACATGATTGTCTGCTGATTATTTTGATTTTTAATACGAGGTATTTATACGACGTAGATTGTCACAAGTAACCCTAAATCCCCTAGTAAATTAATCTAAGCTATTCTCGTAGGAATTCTAGCTATCCTAGATCTAAACCAAGTTGTGGATAATTATGATCCCAACAAATGGTTGATATTCGTAGAAATTTAGACATTAGTTGATTGTGATATTGAAAAAGAATTGGCGAGATTAAATCTGATATCGATGTCATGACGATCTTTCCTTATAGAGTGGAGTTTGACAAAACGTTACCACCTAGAAAGATGTCATCTGATTCGTTGTCATCCAATTCTTAAATTGAAATCGAAAGGGTGAATGTTGCACTTGAGGCTGTCATTGGAACCATTACCCAAAGGCCTCATGCCACTAATACCTTTCCGAGAAGTATAATTGAATGTGTGAGTCATTTCATGCTAGTGACTCATTTTATAATTGTTGTTGTAAGAGCTATAGGATTGGAAGTTAAGTGTTGATTATATCGAGCTTTTATCACCCTTTTAAGGCCTAAGAATGAAGATGAAACTATTGGAAAAGGAGGTAGGATATCGAATTAAGTACAAAATTTGTTGAAACTTGAATAAAGTAAAATTTAACTCGTATGGAATATGAGATTGATAAGAGGAAGTCGTTAAGTTCTGTGATTGAATTATAAGGTTTTAATTGATTGTTAGTTTGTGTTAAGTGTTGTTCCTAGGCCATTGTCCATCAATGAGGATGCCCAGAGTCCAAGAAATAAATTGAAGAAATCTTCTTCCGAATTGAGACCGATGGATCTTCTGGGACATGTGGAACACCTAATGACTCTTGTAGATTAGTATTCATTGTGGTATCTTTTAAGAATCCCTAACTTAACTGAGATATCAGTTGGTAGGATGAGTTCTGAGAATTGTATGACATAGTGACGCGTAATGTGTTACGGTACAATTTTGACTTGTTTGTGATTAATGAAAAGACTACCTTTGATTGCTAAATTCTACATGTATCGATAATATCTATCTCTTATTGCTTCATCCTAATGCTCGCATTAGTGATGCAACCATTGAACAAGTACTCATCTTGATTTGAGTTCGTTGTGAATTATTCTTCGTGAGTGCCATCGAGGTCATGAACCTCATGATTATTTGGCTAAGCTCATTTCCTATCATATCGTAGTTAGTTCTTGGTTAAAAACTCTTCATCACTCTTTTGCAGATCACACATTGTTTTTATAAAGTTGAAACGGTATCCTTTGAGAAAATTTAATTTTCATCACAAAAAGGATTATTCAAAATGAGATTTATAAGTAATTGTTATCGAATGAAGTTGTTTATAAAACACCTTGGAAAGACTTAATTGTTTTCATAATAAAGAAAATCTTTGTAAATTTATTCTTGATTCTTATCTAAGAATTAACCATGAAAATGATTTTATTATAAACGTGATGATAAAATTTTGACGAACTGAGTATTGCATTGTTAATCTTGAAATTGTATATAGTTGCGCGCCTACATACAATTTGGAATGGACCATGCAAGGCTGATTAGTAGTCACCATAAAACTGATTAATAAACGCTACATTTTCTTTGAAGATTGTGAAAGAATAAATTTTAATGAGATCTGCAAGAAGTGAAAAATAAGGACATAATGTTAGGGACACCTACATATGTGCCTGTAGCATCTATTCTTCTGAGTCGAATTTACTCATCTGTGGAAATTGTCTTATTTGACAATTGACAATTCTTTCTTGTCCAATTCTCCCGTAGTGAGATTCTTAGGAAAAGTATCTGATTACCGAGTGTTGATACCCGACTGGGTGTATTGACGTTCTTATCATTCCTTATGATTTGATTTCATTTGAATGACCTGGGTAACGATCCGAGGAGCTTTCGAATGCGTACTCAAATGATGAGAACATGGGATATATTCATATTCATTAAATGTTTTCGTCTGTATCTGATTTGAAATTCTCTCGCGCAGATTATGCGTTGACCTTACTCTTTTAATAGTAGTTGTGTATCCTAATATCCCTGAAATTGTGAAGGATTATGAATTATTATTAGTCTTTTGAGAAGTTCACATCTTATCGACGGCAACAAAACTGAAAAGTTGATAGTTCTAGTAGAATGGATTGATTGATTATGACATGACGACATTGTCTTAATTGATGGGAACTCGAATAGAATTCCCCTAAATGATAAGATGTTGATTATCAAAAGTGATCTAAATAATTCTTGATGGATGACCATATCCTGCATTTAGACTTGAAATTATACCGCAAATGGTTGTGAATTAGTTATAGATAATTTAATCTAGAGGAACCTAATATGTATTTATTAAAAGATGTTTATCTTATCTGAAACTTTAGGAGGTATTTGTTGGTGAATTACCTAGACTTTCGCCATTAAGGCAAGTAGAAATTGGTATTGATTATATTTCCGGTGCTGCACTTGTGGCTTGTGCACTGTACGTCAGCACCATCTAAATTAAAGGAATTACCATACAACTGAGAAAGTTGTCGGAGAAAGATTTTATTATACCAAGCCTGTCATCCTGAAGAGCTATGGTGTTATCTTTCCTTATATTTATAGATTACTGTGACTGAGTAAATTGACAATCGAAAACGATATCCATAACTCGAAATGGAAGAATTTTTCGATCATTTACAAGGTTCTAGCAGATTTGATCCATAGCATGGTTATCATCAACTTCGTATATGCGAAAGAGATTATCTATTCCAATCACCTCATCCGGTACTTGTAATGAACATTATGAGTTTCACGTGATGACGTTTGGATTAACTAATACACATGTAGCATTCATAAATTTGGTGAATCACGTGTGTAGGCTGTAATTCGATAAATTCATGCTTGCGATCATTAAGGACCGTTTGTTTATTTATAAGAATAAGAATGAGTTAAATTTTTTTTATAAATTGACCTGAATTGGCTGAACCATGAAAACCTGTATCTTAAATATTTAAGATGTGATTAAAGACTTAATACTTTACATGATTTAACCGTGTGATTAGTAGATAATGGAATATAAATTGACTCTTCAAAATTTAGAAGTCATTTAAGACTTTGAGTTATACTAAAAAGAATGGGCAAATATGTTTTGACGAATGTTTTAACAAAGGATTTTTAAGGGATTATTCCCTTATACACAAACCATTTAACTAAACTTCTGTTTAGGGGTAAATGTTTGTGTATACCTCAAGATAACTTAAGAAGGATTGAGTAAAACCATTTATACCATAACCTGAAAACTTAAAACGACAATTTTTGCTTTTCAAACTAAGAAAACTTTGACCAAAGTATAAACAAAGGTTTTTCGAACATTTACGAATCTTATTAAATATTTTCGATAAATCAACAAAAATCTTGTTAATTAAATTCAAATTTATTTTAAACATTTTATATAATTGGTCGAACTAAGAAATTTAAAACTTATACGCTTCATAAAAATTAACTAATAATTATTTAATTAATTATGATAATTATCGACGCTTTAAACGCTGGATTGAGAAAAAAAAAACTGATAAAAATGATAAATGAGACGAAACTGAAACTTAGAAAATATGAAGAAAGGTGAACATAATTACTGACGCATAATATAGAAAGAATATCCGAGTGAATTGTGGACATGATAATTATATCATCATGAGAAGTGAATATAAATACTGACGCATTATGGAGAAAAGATAAAAGAACCAGATAGGACATGTTCCTTAGTAATGAAGGTGCAAAATAAATTGTCGAACGATATAAAAATAAACAATGTTTGTGAAAAGGGTAAAATAAATAATAAAAAGTGATTCGCGGCTAATGTGAACCATTAAAATTAAGAAGCCAGTAGCGTTAAATGTTTTTAAGGCCACTTGTGGTTGCCTAAATATAGAGATTGTGAGATATAGTTATGTTGGAATTTGTAAGTATAAGTATTATATGTATGTCATTTTTGACTAAAAGTATCTTTGTCTGAAGAAGTTTTACTGATGATGAATTATGAAGGCAGACATCGCCTCATACATTAGTTAACGTCTAGCTATTGCAAAGGTCATCATCTGAATTTGATTCGATTTGGGTCATCGTCGACAGACTGACCAAATCTGCTAAATATCATTCCCGTTAATGATAAATGCAAAAGAGTTGTGTAAACATGGTGTGCCGTATCGATCATCTCTATCAAGATCCTCGCTTCGCATCGAATTTCTTGAGATTTTCTCAGAAGTCATTGTGAACGAATCTTGATGAGAGTACTATGTACCACCCCAAATCGAAGGGACGAGGTAAAGTAACGATACAAAATACTATAAGTGCTGCTTTATGTTTGAACGATTGACCTTTGGTGATAGACTGTAAAATCGTTTTCCTTTGGAGAGATTATCATTGATAATTATCGTATTAGGATTGAGATCGAATCTTGTTAAGATCTAAATATTAGAGCATCTGTAAGCAAAAGTTGAGATGAAGACACCCGACATACACCCACCGTGAGTTGGACATGTCTTTTAGGTTTAAGGTTTCCCTATGATGGCGAACCTAACCTTGCAAAATACCCGACCCGCGAGATCTGAAATGATTGTTGAAATTAGGATTTGATTATTGACAGCCGGTGGTGGGCTAGAGGTTATGTGAATGTGGAATGTAGATCTTGAAGTGCCAAATGGGTAGCGAAGTTATGCCACAATTTTTAACCTTGGAAAAATGAATTCATGATCTGACAAATCATGGGATATAAGTCCCCGTTGTATGGGACCATTGAGATGATGTAAAATTTGGGATTGAAAGGCATATAAGCTGGAGCTACCCTAGGACTTCAAGAACTGCGTGAATTATGTTTCGTAAATCGAACTTGATGGAATATCTATCAAGTGAGAATCTGATTGTTTGTTAGTAAAGTTTAGATCGGCAAAAAGTTGCATTCATCAAAAACCCATGAATATCATGGATAGAGAAAGTAAGTCAACATTAAGCCTGATCTTATTCCCGTAGTTATGTTTGATGAAACTCGCGTATTGTAATGGATTACACTTGTGAGAAAAGACCGAATGTGGAGGAAATACCCACATGGCTTTAACTCTATAAGAAGCGAGTAGTAAGATGATCTTTGAGGACAAAGATCCTGTTTAGGGGTAAATGCTGTGACAATCCGTTAATTTATGGTTGATACTTTATTCTCAATATTTATTTGAAAACATTATTTTAATGTTACAATATGAACTAACTTATATTTTTGGGAAGAAATTTGGATTTACGTCTTGAAGTAGCGTCGACTACGCCTAAACCGGAGGATTCAACGTTACGTGCTTACGTTTACATACACCGTCTTTGGTGACAGTCCGACATTTCAGAAAATAAATTTATCTGAGAATATTATTTTGGAGTTTTAAATTTGTGTTAGTTCATAAACTCACAAATTTACCAGAAGAGATTAGGACTTACGATTTTATTTTAACGTCCTTTACGACTAAACCGGAAACCCTAGGATTACGTATTTACGTTTTCGAACTCCGTTTTTGATGAAACAATTTTTATTGGATTCGTTTTATGACGTTGATTCTTAATTTATAAAAACGTTTTTCGTAAAACGACCCGAGGGCACGCAAATCGAGGAAACTAGAATCGAGGAGTACCCGTAAATAAATGGGGATGAGACAAGTGGGACACTTGTCCCACCCCCAAAACCGGCCAACATGTTGCTACAACACATCTATGATGTGTCAACACCTTAACAAACTAACAACACTTGTAACTAAAGCTTACAAGTTAAGCTAGTTACATCTCAAAACCATCAAACTACTACCATTCTCTTCATTCATCCATGCAATACCACACACAAATCCTCTCATCCTACTCAAACATGCCGTCCCATATTACCCTTTAAACATCAATTTTGATCAAAATCAACCATGAAATCTCATGTTATTTACACACATGTTGAAGCCCCTTTGAAACCCTATTGATTGGTGGTGTTTTCAACATCCAAAAAGGAGTTTTCATGGTGTCTTGAGGCTGATTTTCCACAAGGTTTCTATGAAGAATGGTGGTCATGAAGGTGGTCTTGGTGCATCATAAGTTTCTCCATCCAAAACCATGTCAAACTCATAACCTACATCAAGTTGGTGGTATAAAGATTGTCCTCCTCATCTTCTTGTTATTTTGATTATGTAAACATGTATTTTATTTCCTATTGTATATGTATATGATGATTATATGATGATAAAAATGTTATGTGGGGATTTGTTGTTGATAAATATGATTAAAGTGGTGAAAACCATTAAGAAACAAGGTTAAAATCTTGGTTAAATTTGTTGGCTGTATAAAACAGTAAAGAAATAGGTCATGAACTGATAAAATGATGAAGTAGAATGGATTTACAGTAAGCTATGGGTCTTGTACACATGTGAGAGTTGGCCATGCAATGGAATCATTGTAATGAGTGAGATATGATCAAAACAAGTTTAAGGTATAAATCTGAGGTTACTGTTTTGGACGATTTTTAGAAAATACTTAAAGGATGATTCAACAGTAGCTATAGAAGAATTAAATGTAGCACATATCATGTAGTTTATGTGATAAAAATTTGAGCTTCTATCTCCATATAGAACTCAAGATATGGCAGTTTTGGTGAAAGTAAAGATAAAAATCAGATTTTTGGAAATTAAAGTATAATACTATTATATAAGCACTCAAATTTTAATAGTATAAAATATAAATTAAAACTCACTAACTCATGAATTCTATTTATATAAATAAGTAAAATGATAAATAAGTGTATAAATTATAAAAATGGTAACTTGTTAAGTTTTATAAGTTATAAAACTTTAAACATGATTTTTACGACTTTTTCGGCTATTGCCGTAAAATTAACGTTTTTGTTAAATAAAACTTAGATGGTTGGACCCGTCTAATGAAAACTTTATAAAACTTATATACTGATATATAGACATGTACAACAAGTAAAAACCAATAAAACCCGAACTATAGGGCATACGGACATTAACGAGCTAAGTAAACATAGTGGACTAATACTTAAGCTAATAATTGGACTAAATGAGATAAACACTCCTAAAAAGAACTTATTGGGCTTAACCCATTTGGGTCCAACATGGAAAGTATACATACTGATAAAATAAGTATAACAAGGATTAAAACAAGTTAAGGACTTATAATAGGCTTGTTGAACCTAAAACACGTAAATAGGTAAAACGAGAAAACTAGTATAAAAGTTATCGACACATAACACAAAAATGAGTAAATGAGAATATGTAAACCCACTTGATCATCATATATATATATAATCATCATATGTATACATAATTGTTATTTTTATAAAGTCATTGGACATGAGTCTAAGACGAGTATTATTTGTCTAGGTTTTCGTGATTGAAGCACGTACCGTACATCCAAATCGCCGATAATCGCCTTCCCACATCAACGTGAGTTCATAGCCTCGCACTCTTTTAAATGTTTTTATAAATGTTTTATAAACCCGCGAGGGAGATAACATGTTAGTTTTTATAAAATAGGACACCATTTGTCCCGATTGTTTGTTTATTGATTTTGGACCCGAATGATTGAATGACCCGACTGTATGACCCGATAAATGAATAAAGGACCCGATAGATGAAATTAAATGGATTATTAAAGTTAGGTTATGTCACTAAAAGTCCCATTAGCATGAATTGTGAACTACCGGGATTTGGTAGACGCTTATGCATTTAATAGTACTATTTGGGGACGATCACCCTAGTTCGCGCCTTGACGGTTGATCCCCGTCGTGCCACATTGATTGGTAAGCGAATTTATATATGAGAAGATTTCCATAGCATGACCTTTGTGACGACACGCTACTTTAGATGGGCAAAATTGGTATCGGGTTAGCTACCCGTTGTTGGTTTAGTAAGGTAACAATGTCATGCGGCTTATAATAATCCAAAAACTAACGAAATACTATTAGACGCTTCGAATTACGATGTATTGCCTGACTAGCAATACTGGGTCATACTATTGATATCATGTTTGTGTTTTGGTTTTCGTAACCATATTCATATAACGGTCTTTATTTTCATACAACGTCATAAGACGTATTGTATGATGTTTTTACGACATTGGCTCGTATAATAATTTTTAAGGCAAATGCCTATATTATGATTTTCGATAAGGATTTATATAAAATGATTTTGGATATTTTATGGCCTATTACAAAGATTTGTATAAAATGATTTTGGCTATTTTACGGCCTATTACAATGATTTGTACGAATTGATTTTTGGTACTAATTTTATACCAAAGTTATATTGATGGAATTTATTAAACTCTATGAATTCACTCGGCGTTATCGCTGACCTTTTCTTTTAACATGTTTTATCTCAGGTACTTGAAGGTAATTCTCGGGAAGACAACAAGAATTCATGGCCCGCACTTAAACAATATTTTCCATTCAAGTATTTTGTAAAACTTTGTATGAAATGTAATGACTTGGGACCGATGTAACTTTGATATTTATGAATGGAAATGATTTATTATTAAACGACGCGATTTTTTTATGCGTTGTCTATGATGTGAGTAATGTGCTATCCCGTAACACCAACTAGTCTTCCGCTGTACTAAGTTGTATAAATTTGGGGGTGTTACAAAAACCGTAAAACTAGTCAAATTTACGCGTATACCGTAAAAGACTTAAAAATATACAGTTTTATAAAAACTCTTTAAATATGAAATAAACAAATTAACTAAGTCCTAAATGACTTAAAACCATCCTGAAAAATACTCCCGTGGCTAAATACCTCTTCCGAGACCCCTAAATGCAAAACCATAAACCGTATAAATACGATTTTCTATAATACATATATGTATACGTAAAACGACTAAATAACACCATCTCATTTCATAGTCACTACCATGTGAGCTCATGAACATGAAATCATCACACATCGTTTCACTCACAAGGTACCCCATACCCGAAACGATATCCAAACCACAATCTATACACACCAATTAGCACATAAACACGTAAAGACACGTAACTTGCACAAAATAAAACTAAGTGACAAACCTCAAAACCGCGGTTGTCACAGTTTGTCTTGGGAAATTCTTCATTAGTGTCACACCCCACCATGGCGGAATATGGGGCGCGACGTATGGATATCATCACAACATGTCGTGTCTATAGAGATAACTAAATGAACTAAGAAATGTCATAAAATGGTGACACAAATGTCATGACAATATCTCAACATAGCAGGAGTCTAGGCAAGTAGGTAAAAGTCCTACCTCTTACCCAAGACAAACAATACATAAACAAAGCAAACATATAGGTGTCAACACTATCACTTATTAAACAAACAAAAGAAACTAAGAAGGAACGGGGATCACCTGAAAGAGACTAAAACACGTCAACATAAAGTTGGTGAGAGTCATAGGTTTAGACTCCAACGCCAAAATCAAACCATAAGCTGTGAACAACAACCACTAACAAAAGAACATATGGACAATGTGATACAAACATGCATTAACAACTAATATTCAAGATTTAACAAACCAAACCAAATCTAAATCCAAATCCAAGGCTCCCAGCCTTACCAAACACTGTGGTCCCATAGGCGCCCATACACCTATGTACCAATCCCAAGGCCCCGCCTTGTCATTATACATTGGTCCCATAGATGCTCACACATCTATGTACCTCCCCAAGGCCCGCCTTGTCAACATCCTCTTGGTCCCATAGATGCTCACACATCTATATACCTCCCCAAGGCCCCGCCTTGTCAACATCCCCTTGGTACCAAGTCAAATCACAAAACAATCATGAATCAGTTAGCAGTTAATCACATAAGTATGCACAAGTCCATCACCAAACACAAAACATTCACAGCATAATTTATAAAAACAAGACAATGTCTTTTCCATCCCATCTGGAAGTCAAAATCATTAGTAGACATGGGACTATGAAACTCACCTGATTGAGCTTCTCCCAATAATCCGTGCACTAGCAAAAAGCTAACAAACAAAAACACAAAATCAAAACATGAACCAAACACTAAGATGGCTCATCAACCTAAGATGGACATCTAACCTTCTCCCATATATATACCTCCTCATTTATATTCTATAAGCATCTCATTATACCCCTCTATAAAGCCCTTAACTTAGTTTACTTCATAACCTGTCCCGTTAAAATTTTACCCAAAACAGTCCCGGTTTTTAGGTCTCCAAACCATAAGCCAAACGCCCACCTAACCATTCCCATGTTCGTTTGAAAGTCCCAATATAATCGTAAGTACCCCAAACAACCCAAAACGTAAAAAGAAAACAGGCTGATTTCAAAACAGTTTTGACCTCCGACTGTTGTAACCACTTTTTGACCCACTTCCCGACCTCTAATTTAGTTCTCGTTTCTTGCATTTGAAAGCCAACTCAAATACCTTTCCAGGGATCTTGGATCACAAAATAAGAGTTTATAGAACTCTGGATATCATCAAAACAATTGACCTAAAATTATGACCAGTTTTTAAAAAACGAATTTAATTAAATTAACCTAATTAATTATACATAAACCCTAATTAAAACCTAAAAACAATTTTCAATGATAAAAACCTATTAATTACATCATTAATTACAGATTATTAACAAAATCTAATTAAAATTTATGAATTTCAAACCCTAATCCATCATATTAGGTTACATACATAAATTAAACGTTAATTAAGCATAGTTTTAGCGCATACCTTAAACCATAATTGAATAATTGGGTTTTCTTCATCCACCATTGTTAATCAAGACTCATATTAGGTTTGGGAGAAAGAAAAATCGTTTTGGGGGCTAAAGGGAGTAACATGGGTAATTAAAACTAACCAGGAAGCCTAATAGTACTCAAACTGGGCTCCCCTGCCTTTCCTTAAGCAAAATTTGGCCCAAAACCAAGCCCAACATCCTATGGCCGACTTTTTTAACTATATTACTGTAAATTAGCTATTAATTATTATTACCTTAAATTTCCTTAATTTATTCAGCTCCTAAAGCCTCCCGAATCTCAAAACCGTAAAACTAGTCAAATTTACGCGTATACCGTAAAAGTCGTAAAATATACAGTTTTATAAAAACTCTTGAAATATGAAATAAACTAATTAACTAAGTCCTAAATGACTTAAAACCATCCCAAAAAATACTCCCGTGACTAAATACCAATACCTCATCCGAGACCTCGAAATGCTAAACCGTAAATCGTAAAAATACGATTTTCTATAATACATATACGTATACGTAAACCACTAAATAACACCATCTCATTTCATAGTCACTACCATGTGAGCTCATGAACATGAAATCATCACACATCATTTCACTCACAAGGTACCCCGTACCGAAAACGATATCCAAACCACAATCTATACACACCAATTAGCACATAAACACGTAAAGACACGTAACTAGCACAAAATAAAACTAAGTGACGAAGCTCAAAACCGCGGTTGTCACATCACTCCCTCCTAATAGAAATCTCATCCCGAGATTTACTCCTTAGGATCAAATATACCATTAGCAAAAAACTGAGGATACTTGTTCTAAACGAACTCCTCTCATTTTCACGTGAACTTTAGTTCAAGTCTCAATTATCACATATACTAACCAACAATATTTAAATTCATTGCCAAACTCTTGACCTCACAGTCAATAAATCTCACAAATGACTCTTTGATAACACAAACCCTTATTAACACAAATCCCGAATAACCGTACATGAAAATATGCATTCTCAAACAACATTTACCAATCTTAATACACGAAATATAACATGTATACCACTCATTTCCCCCCAGGTAATTCTATGCTCATAAGCTATTGGTCCGATGTTTCCAAAGATCATAAATGGACCTACAAAACTCTACATCAACTCTTCTATTTTACCAAAACATACCACCCGTTACTATGGGTGAAACTTCCTACATAACTTTGTCACCTAACTCTAGTGGTTTCCTCCTTTTCAACATAGCATCCCTTGTTACTCTCATCCTTTCAACAAACACCATTACCACATTAGTAGCCTCTTTTACCAATTCTAGTCCACAATGGGGACAACTCACCCTATCCTTTCATATAGTGCCTCAAATGGCATTTATCGACTTCTAGTATGATAACTATCATTATATGAAAACTCAACCATCGCTAAAGAGTTTCCTAACTCCCTCTAAATAATCACTCATCCCCTCAGTGAAACTCCTAAGGTTGTTTAAATATCTCACTTGCCCATCCTTTTCCAGTTAGCTGGATACACTCATATCCAATCATGTTCATCAACTCCCTTTATTCCGTACCCCAAACTACTTAAAAATTCCAATTTCCTTACAAAGTGACCTATGACTGTCTTTCACATATCCATTAGTTCTTCCAGTCCAAATTAACTATGATCTATACACATCATCAAACGGACGGTTATCTCAGTTCGTCTATCAACTGCCATCCAAACCCATGCTACAACTACTTCCATTAAATTTGGATAGCTCACTAGTAGCACCTATACACTTCTTTCTCACTTTTCTTCATGATTTTTTTATACCCAACACTTCCTTTATACATGCACAATGTTCTACCTTCAAGGACATATTGCTCCTCTTCTTGTCTCAGTTAGACCAAGCCCTTCGTCCCTATGGCACATCACACCTATAACTCCTCATCCATTCGATTATCGATACTAAGCCTCCCCAAACAATCAGTATAGGTCAGTGCCATTTCCTTTTCCACACTACGACAGTATTAGCCTACGTTGTGCTTTATTCTACTCATTAAGCTCTACCAAAGTTTTACCTACGGTTCCAATCTCGACCTATTTCATTCATGCTTCGCTTCTATACACACTTCCTTCTTCTTCCTCAACTCCTACCATACATCACGATGTGATGCTTCCCATCGTTTCTTCCCTTGCCATAATCCTTCATAAGGCATTCCATACATATTAGGCTAACTTTTACGCAAAACCCTCTATTCCATCACATCCGTACGCAATCCTTCCAACTTCTCAACCACGTGACTTCTCATTCCTCTTGAACTATGAGATGAATTAGTTAGTCTATCGACTATCACCCAACTCTCATCGTACTTATTCCTCCACCCCATTATGTATCCCTTTCTCCAATTTCATCCTATCGCCCTTTCTAAGCTACTCTTATCTATGTAGGAAGTATAGTCTACGTCCCTTTTCTCCATATGATTATCCAAGCCACGCAACATACCAGTTGATTCGTTCTCTGCTTTAGACAACTCAACTCGTGCAACCTACATCCTTCATCCAAACCACCCTAATACGTCATCCATATAGTTCAAGTTCGTCTCAGCTTCACTTCATTCTTCTTATTCTATGTCTCATCAACCATGCTTGCCTTTCCCAGATGGTACTTGGCCTTGCAATTTTCTTTCATCACTTAACTCCACCCATCACCTTTTCCAAATGTTCAATCAAGATGATTAAATATGTGTTGGAGACGTTCATGATCTGTATAGATCATTCTCTACGTCTCGTACCCCAAATGCCTCTAGCATTCTAGGCAGATATAACAATCCAGCTCCACTAACTAATTCTATCTAGTCATCTATACGCCAAAATTTTCCAAGTAGCTTCACTTGTTTTTTTTTCTCACAACCAGTTCTCCTACTCCCTCCTAATAGGGACAGACTAGAGTTTCATGTGATTCCATGCGGATCACACTCTCATCTTATACCCACATTAGTTTCCATTTGTCTACTAAGCCACATTTTGAATTCGTATTCAAATCTCATACTTCTATTTTAATCTTGCACCCAACATGAGGCATTTTCAATCATCATCTTCTAGGAATACTTGGTTCTCTCCTTATTCCTACACTATCTTGTCCAACAAAAAGTCCATACTTCATTCATCAAATCTATGGAAATCACTAGTGCATTGGATAATGCATAGCTGTCTCTTCCAAAGATCTTTCATAACTCCTTCACAAAACCGACTCTCTAATCACTTCTCCACGAAACTTATCTAGGTCAGCTTCACTTCTCATCCCTCGATATTGATTGCCACAAAAATTCTATCCACATAGTCACTCGACTCCCCTTGTTACTTCCACGAGTTCTTAATCTCCCATGTCATGTATTCATTTCATCAATCCACCGGTTCAGCTCTTTCTAGCTCCACTCTGATACTCGATCTGCCCTTCTTCGTCACTAATCATACGTAAATTTCCCATCATAGTGCTTGTCACCTTTCCAGTCCTCGCAACTTTTATGACTCCTTCGAAATCTCTTGCATCCTTCTTGCAGCCGACACGTAGTCCTTTCAGCTCCTTGCTTCGCGATGTAGCTCTTTACGCACTCCTTCTCGTCTCCATGATGTTACCTAGGAACTTCACACTACCAGTAGCTTCTAACTTTAACTCATCTACCACGGTATTTCTAAAATTACTTCAACCCCTCAATGGCTCACTCTTCCTTACTTGTTGTACTTCACCGTTAATCAGCCTCCTACCAATCATTCTTTCACATTCCTGTTTCCTTGACGTGTCTGCTATTACCTTGCCTCCATAACTATACCAATCCCTTGCGTGTTATTTACCCAACCTTTCCATTAGTATAAACTTTCTACTCTACCCTCACATCCGCTAGTACTTTCATCAATCTCCTAATGGTACTTCAACCAACTTCTCATAGCATGACTTCTCGTTCCCACTACCAGTCAACTAACTTTACTTACACTCTTATTCCCGTAACCAATCTATGTTTGCAAACTCCACAAATCTTAATCATTCATTCAACACAACCTTTAAACCAAAACACATTTCTCCATTCTAATATCTAACCATAAGTAATACTACCCAACTCTATCCTCTCATCCTAACGTTTCCACAACCGCATAACTAAATCAGCCATGACGTGTAACAAAAGAATTCCAAACAATCGTGTCCCAATAATACATAGGGTAAAACGAACCCTAGCCAAAACAAATGAAAACAAAACAGTGTAATCCGAAAGATCAATGGAGTGTGCCAACAACGAAAATTTAGACTCTTCACGATTAGTATTACCAAATCTCGATACCTTAGAAAAATTTTAAACTTTCGTCCCAATTAGTTACTTCTCATAAGAACCAAACTCCAATACTACTAAAATCAATCATACTCATTTTTAACCAATAACTCATCCTTTATCTTCATCATTCTATCAAGATATCAACTAGTTAGTATACTATAATCTTATTCTAACCATTATCTTGTTTACCCATATTAAACTTATTTCACTTGTTATAATGAAACCAATACATGTTTATAAAATACACTGTTTTTTTTTCATTTAGGTTGGTTATAACTAAACTACTACACGTTTACAAGGTGTGGTGTTATTATTATCATTACTATAATAAAATCTCCTTTTTTTTACTCTTTCTGTCTTAGTTAAATTATTCTAAATTTTTAACTCCACTTAAGAAAATTATTTTAAAATTTCTTTACCCCTTTAAAATATATTATAACATGTTACATAGAAGACTAATCCAATTATTTTCAAGACAACTTTTTTTTATAACTTACTACTACAACTAAAAAAAATGTAAGTTACGATATCATACCATACACTTACAAATTATTTTCAAAACCGTTTCCTATAATTAGCCAGACTTATTTGCAAGAAAATTTAGTAGTTCGCATTAATAAAAATACATACCCGAATTTAGACACACATCCAAAAGACTCAAAACGTCGTTGGAACTCCATCAAACTCCAGCACCATAAAACACGAACAAACACAAGGTACGTTCAAGTTATAATAACTAGTGAACGACCATATACCATAACTTAACACATAGTAGTATATATACATCCGCATATATATACCTATTAATTCACCCAAAACATACTCGTTACCATACATGTCAGATCAACCAATTGTGTCATACACTTGTTTTTTTTTCTACGAGTAACCACCATCTTACCACAAGGCATAAAACCCATCACTAAAACCAATCCATATCGTGTGACCCCATAATCACACAACATGACTATAACCCAAAACAATAACACACTAAAAAATATCCATATCGTAGGCAACCGTTACATAAACCCATATACTATACATATACCAATAATCCACATCTCATCATATACAAGCATGTACTAACCCTCTTTCATGCAATAATACTTAGGAACCCATTGAAGTTGTGGTACTTGTATAAATATGTTGGCCACCATACTTATACAATTACCCTTTCCTCAATGCACTACCTCCTATGATGACACTTATAAGAATCAATATAGCATATAACACATAAATCCATCTACTCACATAAGCTCATAACCACATAAACAATAAGGTCCAAAACTCTATCAATTAAAATAATATAGTCAAACTGGAATACATAAATCCATAGTCTAGCTAAAACAGCATAGATAAACTCCAACATAACATCATAATCAGTTTAAGTCATGTCGCCCATAAGAGTGTAAACAACTTAAAATCCTTCCTATCCACCTACTCCTAGTGACTCGAATCACCACATGATTCTTAGGGAACATGACTTAAACATTAAAAGAAAATACTATACATTAGGTACACCAAATAACTTACTATGGTGAAAGTAATTTATATATGAAAAGCAAAACAGAAATTAACAGGTGACTAAGTATGGGCAACTACAGTTCAACTCATACTAGTCAAAATTCACAAAAAATAAAATTTAGGAAAATATAATCAAGACTACACGTAATCCTATGACGCCTATATGCAGGGATCCTTAAGCTATAGACTAGGCTAGGCAACCTAATTTTTCTATAACCAGGCTCTGATACCATTATGTCACACCCCACCATGGCGGAATATGGGACGCGACGTATGGATATCATCACAACATGACGTGTCTATAGAGATAACTAAATGAACTAAGAAATGTCATAAAATGGTGACACAAATGTCATGACAATATCTCAACAAAGTAGGAGTCTAGGAAAGTAGATAACAGTCCTACCTCTTACCCAAGACAAACAATACATAAACAAAGCAAACATATAGGTGTCAACACTATCACTTATTAAACAAACAAAATAAACTAAGAAGGAACGGGGATCTCCTTCTATATGCAATCCTAATGCCTCCAAAACTAGCCATTTCTATTCTCAAGCTTAACCACATTCTCACCTGAAAGAGACACTAAAACACGTCAACATAAAGTTGGTGATAGTCATAGGTTTAGACTCCAACGCCAAAATCAAACCATAAGCTGTGAACAACAACCACTAACAAAAGAACATATTGACAATGTGATACAAACATACATTAACAACTAATATTCGAGATTTAACAAACCAAACCAAATCCAAATCCAAATCCAAGGCTCCCAGCCTTACCAAACACCATGGTCCCATAGGCGCCCATACATCTACGTACCAATCCCAAGGCCCCGCCTTGTCATTATACATTGGACCCATAGATGCTCACACATCTATGTACCTCCCCAAGGGCCCGCCTTGTCAACATCCCCTTGGTCCCATAAATGCTCACACATCTATGTACCTCCCCAAGGCCCCGCCTTGTCAACATCCCCTTGGTACCAAGTCAAATCACAAAACAATCATGAATCAGTTAGCAGTTAATCACAAAAGTATGCACAAGTCCATCACCAAACACAAAACATTCACATCATAATTTATAAAAACAAGACAGTGTCTCTTCCATCCCATCTGGAAGTCAAAATCATTAGTAGACATTGGACTATGAAACTCACCTGATTGTGCTTCTCCCAATAATCCGTGCACTAGCAAAAAGCTAACAAACAAAAACACAAAATCAAAACATGAACAAAACACTAAGATTTCTCATCAACCTATGATGGACATCTAACCTTCTCCCATATATATACCTCATTTATATGCTCTAAGCATCTCATTACACCCCTCTATAAAGCCCTTAACTTAGTTTACTTCATAACCCGTCCCGTTAACATTTTATCCAAAACAGTCCCGGTTTTTAGGTCTCCAAATTATAAGCCAAACGCCCACCTAACCATTCCCATGTTCGTTTGAAACTCCCAATATAACCCAAAGTACCCCAAACTACCCAAAACATAAAAAGAAAACAGGCTGATTTCAAAACTGTTTTGACCTCTGACTGTTGTAACCTATTTTTGACCCACTTCCCGACCTCCAATTTAGTTCTCGTTTCTTACATTTGAAAACCAACTCAAATACCTTTCCAGGGATATTTGGATCGCAAAATAAGAGTTTATATAACTCTAGATATCATCAAAACAATTGACCTAAAATTATGACCAGTTTTTAAAAAACGAATTTAATTAAATTAACCTAATTAATTACACATAAAACCTAATTAAAACCTAAAAACAATTTCCAATGATAAAAACCTATTAATTACATCATTAATTACAGATTATTAACAAATTCTAATTAAAAGTTATGAATGTCAAACCCTAATCCATCATATTAGGTTACATACGTAAATTAAACGTTAATTAAGCATAGTTTTAGCATATACCTTAAACCATAATTGAACAATTGGGTTTTAATCATCCAACATTGTTAATCACGACTCATATTAGGTTTGGGAGAAATAAAAATCGTTTTGGGGGCTAAAGGGAGTAATATGGGTAATTAAAACTAACCAGGAAGCGTAATAGTACTCAAACTGGGCTCCCCTTCGTTTCCTTAAGCAAAATTTGGCCAAAACAAAGCCCAACACCATATGGCCGACTTTTTTAACTATATTACTGTAAATTAACTATTAATTATTACTACCTTAAATTCTCTTAATTTATTTCAGCTCCTAAGGCGTCCAGAACCTCAAAACCGTAAAACTAGTCAAATTTACGCGTATACCATAAAAGACGTAAAATATACAGTTTTATAAAAACTCTTGAAATATGAAATAAACTAATTAACTAAGTCCTAAATGACTTAAAACCATCCTAAAAAATACTCCCGTGACTAAATACCTAATCCGAGACCTCGAAATGCTAAACCGTAAATCGTAAAAATACGATTTTCTATAATACATATACGTATACGTAAACCACTAAATAACGCCATATCATTTCATAGTCACTACCATGTGAGCTCATGAACATGAAATCATCACACATCGTTTCACTCACAAGGTACCCCGTACCGGAAACGATATCCAAACCACAATCTATACACACCAATTAGCACATAAACACGTAAAGGCACGTAACAAGCACAAAATAAAACTAAGTGACGAACCTCAAAATCGCGGTTGTCACAATTAGGGCTTGGTTCAATGTGCGGCTTCGTTTCCCGTGTTCGTTTTTGCATGATTCTTATGATCTTTTGTCATTTTCTCAATATCCGTACCTAAAATACACAAGCAACAAACACAAGCATATAATTGGCCAATTTCATGATATTTTATGCATTTAAAGCCCTTTTTTGGACGATGAGACTATGTATGAAAGCAGTCTCATCAGAGTGATCGAGCTTTACTTTGTCCGATCTGAGTATCAATTGGCAGATATTTTCACGAAGGCTTTAGATCGCACTCAAATGGAATTTTTTGCCGACAAGCTAGGATTGAAAACTTTCTCGCCCGAGACTCTTAAGGAACTTGCAGATGAAGCGAAATAATAGTGGTGGTAAACTATTCTCCGTATCCTTGGTGATCATCTGTATATATTGTTTATATTTTTATCCACAAAAGCAAAATAAAAAAATATAAAACCATATAAAAACCATAAAAATTGAAAAATTTAATAAAAATCAAAAAATATTTTTACTTTATTTTTCAAAGGCATGTCTTTTGGTACGATAATATTTACGACCTTAGAAATGTTGATTAATATTGACACGGCGCCATAAATATAGTTCGTACAAAAGTTGTAAATATTTCATAAAACATGCCTATATGGCTTGTAGTTATTTCTGACTGCTACCCCGCTTTTCATATTAAAGTCAAGTATTTCTTATGAAAGCTTTGGCTCCACATAGGGAATTTATTTTCTCGGGCATGGTTTACTTTATAACCATGTATAATATTGTGTTTACGTTATAACACAATCTAACATGGATATATGTACGCATCAGTGCATTTATTTGTTAAAACAAAAGAAATCTTGTTTATATGAAGTTATCATCTCTACAATCATAGCAATCTACAACTGGTATCTACATACTCAACAACGACTACAGCTCTTTCGATAGAACACGGGTCAACAATTGAGGGGGAGAAATTGTCAAGCATTCAGAATCTTCGATGCCGAATGTGCCAAGTTCACAAACTGGTGTCAAGACAAAAATACGAATCGAACATGTGGTGTCAAGAGATGACTTCAGATGTGACGAGGCAACCAACATTTACCGACAAGAACCATGTGATAGTATCATATGATGTTCTCATGAATCAGGTCCAACCTTGTCAATTTGTTCTTATATGGTGAATATGTGATTTATTTTACAAATCGGTATCATATCTCACACATTGATATCATGAAGATAATTAGATTTGCATTTTTCTTCCCAAATTTTTCTTAAAATGTTACTAAATCAATTGATATTAAAAACATCGACTGGGTTAATATTTTTAATATGGGGGAGAAAATGTGATTTAATATGGAAAATGATTAATCACAAATGGTTTGACTTAACGTGATAGCTCATCCCAACATGTGCGAAATGTTTTCGAATATCGTGGCATATGTTAAGGGGGAGCAAAATAGATTTGCTATACCAAAATGGATTTTCATGGTGACATATTAATACAAAGCTTTTGGCCGAGTATCAAATAATTTCGTTGTTCCAAATCTTTTCGAATTGATTACCGGTTAAGAATGCGACTCAATTTTCTTTTGGTGAACAAGAGGATGTTTTGTTTTGATTATCTAATTCTAAACATAAAGGCCAATGATTGTCGTTTAGTAAAAGTAGAAGTTTTTAGAAAATTAAACTAAAAGTTATTTAAAAAAAAGACTTAAAATATAAAACTGGTAAAACTTCAAAACATAGAAGCTCAATCTATCGGAATTCAACAAGTCCCTTCTATCGCAATGCACCAAAATTAGAAGCATCAGAATAATTAAATGCTAAGCTATCGGAATAATAAAGGTGAAAGTCCATCAGAATCTTGACCTGAATACCCATCGGAATAACAAAGTCAATAGTGTTGGAATGTGGTGTTATCGCAATGTCCAAATCGGAATGTTTCAGATCGGAATAATCTAAACACCTCTGTCACAATGTTGTCTATCGGAAAGTACAAATCAGAATACAAGGATCGGAATGTAGAGAACTAAAATTGGGCAGAGTTTCGATTCAAGTTAACCTTAAGTCCCGTCGGAATATGCGATCGCAATGAGCGATCGCAATCCCAGATCAGAATAAGGGGTTTAAAACCAAACTATCGCAAAGTAGAACCACAATGGGTTATTGCGATAGACAAAATAAGCCGTCGGAATGTCTGAATCCCCAATATTGCGATGGAATGCAATAGTAATCCAAAATTGGTGGCAAGCTGAAAACTAAATAAGCACGTATAATAAGCTACCTTACCCAAACCTTAAACAGCTCAATAAGCTTAATTTGACAACTTTCAAAACATAAAATCATAGACTTTATAAAAGAAACTTTTGAAAAGATTAAACCTTTTAAGAATCCGAAAAGCAATAAGCTAAAACGTGAAATAAGCCAATAAGCATAAAGAGCTTGTAGCCTAAACCGTATGAAGCTTGTGAGCACAAAAAGATGAACCTTTTTTAAACACTAAAACATCAATTCAAAAACGAATGAAGAACTATTCGGATCAAATTTGAAGTTTCGGATCAAAGAATAAGCAAAATCAAGAAAGGTGGAAAGAGATTAAAGAACTAATTCTTAAACTTGAACTTAATTAATGAAATCAAAATACAAATAGCTTAAACTTGAAAGATTAAAAGAAAGAAAAGATGAAAACTTAGTGAGAGAAAGTTTGGAACTTTCTCTCTCTAAAAACTAGAAAGGAAAAAATGAGAAATACTAAATTAGCTAACCACCCTCCTAATGTGATTAGGAGGGTATTTATAGGCTAAGTGGGAAGTGCATGTGTGGTGTGCTTCCTTCTTTCTTTTCTTCTCGACTCGGTTTAATTCTTTGTCTTTTCTTGACGTCGTCTCGGGATTTGAACTTGTCTTAATAATTTTCTTCTATAATTTAGACTTGAGTTCTTCGACTTCATTAAACTTCCGTCTTTAGACTTTTCTTCGATAAATCTTCAGAATAGGTCTTTGACATCCGTTATTTAAGCACTCTTGATCTCTTGACTTCGTCTTTTCTTGTTTTCTTCGATAAAAGCCCGTGAAAGCCTGTGTTTTCTTCATTTTTCATCTTTTGGTCCTAAAACACAATAAAAATAGAAACCACACATAATTTCGACTTTTACGACATAAAATACACGTTTTGGTCTTGTTATTATTAGAAATAAGTGGTAAAAAGATAAGTGTTTTCACACTTATTAAATCCCCTACACTTGACCATTGCAATGCCCTCATGCAATGCATTAATTTTAAAGCATGGTTTACATTTTCCCTCATAAATAACCCACCTTGGCCTTTATTAAATACTAAACATTTAAGGAAAATAAAAAGATAGAAATATATACAAAACAAGTAAAGAAATCAAAAACTTACTTTGGGGTTTTGGCTGCCATGAACGTTTATCATCCTCAAGTTTCACGTTCCCCATACCAAGCTTAAAAACAAGATCATTGTTATTATAAGTTAGCAAACTAACACGAATTCATGTGGGCCAATTATTAACTTAGACTCCCTTATTCCTAGGTGTATCTCTAATATTTTATTTTTGTCTAGAATGATCACGAGGATTTATTGTTTGACTTATTTTTATAGTTTATTAAGGCCGAAAATAAAGTGGAACGATTTAATCAATAGTTAGCTAAAGGACAAAATCTTTTAAAACTGCTTCTCGGGACCTCTTAAAGTTCATATCTTGGCATAACTCGCTTCACGATTTGAGACCTTTCTCTTCATAATAGGAATTTCTTCACTTGAACTTTTTGAGAGATTCTTCATCTTTGGACCACGACTTCCGTTAATTTTTCTCCAATCTTTATTTTGGACTTTGATATACAACGATCAGCATCCTTTTAGGACATGGATCTATTTATCCTCATACCTTGCTAGGGTCTTTTCGGATAGACTTCTCCATGATCTTTATGGGGTTATTTACTTTTCGTCGTGTGTCTTGATCCTTCATATTGATTTTCGATAAATGATTCTTCACATCACTTTTGGATCTTTAGCAACAAAATATTGCCCTCATGTCTTGTTAGGACCTTTTCTGACTCGCCAATCTTCGCATCCCGCTTCAATAAGTTATGTCTTGGCTATGAACTCTAATTAATACCGAGCAACTTTTAAACGATCTTGTGCTAGAAGCTAAGTAACTTTTCAAATCGTACAACCTTATTTATTGCAGATAAATTTATTAACAAGCGATGGGAGAATAGGCTCATAATTAACTCTCATAAATTCATGAAAGAATACCAAACTTATATTTGACTCTATCATCTCTCGTTCTCCACAGTTTAAAATCTCAAGGAATGAGACTCGTGGATGCTTAGCCAATTAAATCAAAATTTTGGGTTTTCGAGTCATCTATAGGATCTTGCAAACTCTTAGACTTTTTTAAGTTTAGAATTCGCATTTTAAAGTTCCCTTGATAAATGACTCTTTAGGATCAATTATAGGAACTTGCAAAAAGTTCTTATTATTAACCCGTAAGAGTTAAGACTTTCGCGTTTTAAAGTTCCCTATATAAAAGCCTAGCAAAACTTGACTTAAACACGTTAAGGATACTAGCTAGAGTAAACTTAGATAAGTAAACTCGGGTTGAGTCAAAATATTCACGACTTTGAAAAATTAAAAACCAATTTATTGAAAATTTATTCTAGCAAGGAAAGAAAATAACCATAACAAAGGAAAATACAACTATACAACTAGGCCAAAATAGATTAAAAATTTTGAAAAATGTCGAAAAATCAAATTTTCCGGTTAAAATGAGGACAAATTTATGGAAAAGACCACTTACTTCAATAGAAATCCCCCCTAAACTTGATATAAACATTCTCCTCAATGTTTAAGTAGGTGTGAGTAAACTCCCCTACACTTATGACATTGTGCACTTTGTTTAAATCTTGCTAAGGAAAGGACAACTATAGTGATTTCAATGTGAATATATAAAATATGAAATATTGAATCACGACAGTTTAGGATAGAACCGGGAAGATGGGAACACGGGATCATGGTTCGTCAAAAGTCATTGAGGTGCACTTTGAAGCTTGAATCCCTGCACAGAAGAAGAAACAAGACAACAAACACATACGAGGCTCCCCCTACACTTATTATGAAAACGGTAAAGGATAGATCACGGGTTGCCTCCCGAGAAGCGCTTGTTTTTTATAACCGAGTCACGAGCCTGACTCGACCCAAAACTAGTTCATGGGAAACGTGGTGAGGGATGGAATCATCTCATGAGATATTTCCTCACCAAAGTACAACTTCAAACGCTGGCCATTCACCTTAAAATAGGGCCCATTTGGCTGAGAAATCTCAATGGTGCCATAGGGAAAGGCTTTGGCGACGGTGAATGGACCAGACCAGCGGCTCTTCAACTTTCCCGAGAAGATCTTCAACCGAGAGTTAAAAAGTAAGACTTGATCACCAACGTGGAATTCTCGGTTCTTAATTCTGGCATCATGGATGATATTGGTCTTCTCTTTGTAGATCAGTGAGTTCTCGTAAGCTTCATTCCTTAGTTCATTAAGCTCGTTTAGTTGAATCTTCCGAAGATCACCGGCTTTGTTGATGTCGAAGTTATCCCACTTCAAGGCCGAGTATGCCTTATGTGTTCCAGCTCGATAGGGAGGTGGCATGCTTTCCCGTACACAAGACGATAAGGTGTACAACCAATCGGAGTCTTATACGCGGTACGGAAAGCCCACAGAGCATCATCTAACTTATCAGCCCAAGCGGCACGATGCTCTCTCACAGTACATTCCAGAATTCGCTTCAATCCACGGTTGGAAATCTCAGCTTGACCATTGGTTTGGGGATGATATGTGGTGGAAAGACGGTGATTGACACCATACTTAGCCATGAGTCTTGCAAAATTATCATTGCAAAAATGAGTCTCGCGGTCACTGATGATAGCACGAGGAACACCGAATCGAGCAAATAATTGCTTCAAAAAGTTCACAACCACCCTCGCATCGTTCGTAGGGAGAGCCTTAGCTTCAACCCATTTAGAAACATAGTCAACGGCTACGAGGATGTACTTGTTCCCTTTAGATGATGGAAATGGCCCCATAAAGTCGATGCCCCATATATCAAAGATTTCACATTCTTGTATGAAAATTTGAGGCATCTCATCTTTATGTGTGATCTTGCCTTATCTTTGGCAAGCATTACAATGCTTAACCATGTCGTGAGCGTCACGATAAATGGTGGGCCAATAAAATCCAGAGTCGAATACTTTCTTCGCTGTGTAATTGGGACCAAAGTGACCACCGGTGGGTCCTTTATGGCAAGCATCAAGGATTTGTACCACTGCCGGCCCATCAACACATCGACGAATGATAAGATCCGCACATTGTTTGAAAAGGTAGGGGTCGTCCCATAAATAATGTTCAATATCTTTAAAGAACTTTTTCTTTTGTTGGGACGTTAACCCTTCCTTGAGAATTCCACTCGCTAAGTAGCTTGCAATGTCCGCAAACTACGGGGTGTTATCAAGATTGGAGTTGATAGACATTAAGGCCTCACGGGGAAAAGAGTCATTGATCTCTTGATTCGGATGATCCCCTTGATAAGGATCCTCAAGTCTACTTAGATGATCTGATGTTAGGTTTTCGGCTCCCTTTTTGTCACGATTTTCAATTTTGAATTCTTGAAGGAGCAAAACCCAACGAAGAAGTGTTGGTTTAGAATATTGCTTAGTCAACAAGTACTTCAACGCGGAATGGTCGGTATACACGATGGTGGTGGAAAGGACAAGATAGGGGCGGAACTTTTCAAAGGCATACACTACAACTAAAAGCTCTTTTTCGGTAGTGGTATAATGCAATTGAGCCCCCGTCATTGTCTTGCTAGCGTAATGGATTGGTTGGAAGTGTTTATTCACTCTTTGGCACAAAACCGCTCCAATAGCAAAGTCGCTAGCATCACACATCAACTCAAAAGGTAGCTCCCAATTAGGGGTAACCAAGACAGGTGCCTTAGTTAGCTTATCCTTAAGAAGATTGAAGGATTCAAGACACTCTTTGGAAAAGATGAAAGGAGTATCTTTTTCCAAGAGGTGGGTCATCGGGCGAGCGATTTTAGAGAAATCCTGAATGAAACGACGAAGAAGCCCGCATGACCCAAAAAACTTCTCACACCCTTCACGGTTGAAGGTGGAGGTAATTTGGCTATGACATCCACTTTAGCACGGTCCACTTCAAGGCCGGCTTTAGAGATTTTATGTCCCAGCATAATGCCTTCTTTTACCATGAAATGGCATTTTTCCTAATTCAGAACAAGGCGAGTGTCTTCACACCGCTTAAGCATGCGTTCCAAATTGGCAAGGCACATAGAGAAGGAATTACCATAGAACGAGAAATCATCCATGAAGACTTCCATGGTTTCATCAACCATGTCATGGAAGATAACCATCATACACCTTTGGAATGTCCCAGGATGCATTGCATAAGCCGAAAGGCATTCTTTTGTAAGAAAATGTGCCGTAGGGACAAGTGAATGCGGTTTTCTCTTGGTCTTGGGGATTGATGGGTATTTGAAAATACCCGGAGAAACCGTCTAAAAAGCAGTAATATTCATTACCCGCTAGACGTTCAAGCATTTGGTCCATGAAAGGAAGGGGAAAATGATCCTTTCTCGTAGCATCATTGAGTTTGCGATAGTCTATATAAACTCTCCACCCTGTAACGAGACGAGTAGGAATCAACTCCTTGTTTTCATTGGGTACAACGGTGATTCTGCCTTTCTTAGGCACACAATGGACTGGACTAACCCATGGTGAATCCGAGATAGGATAGATCATACCCGCATCAAGAAGTTTGATAACCTCTTTTTTGATAACGTCATGGATCTTGGGATTCACCCTTCTTTGGCTTTGAATAGTGGGTTTAAAATCGTCCTCCATGAGAATTTTATGTGTGCAAAAGTGAGGATCAATTCCACGAATATAGGAGATGTTCCAAGCAATTGCTTTCGTATGATTCTTCAGCACGGCGATAAGTCGTGATTTTTCTTCTTCTTTCATGTCCTTAGCGATGATGACCGGTAACTTCTTGTTGTCTTCAAGGAAAACGTACTCGAGATGAGACGGTAGGTCCTTAAGCTCTAAATCCGGAGGATTTTCGAGGGACGGCGAATTCAAAGTCGGATCATCGATAGAGATATCTTAGGAGATGGTGGAGAAATATGGTCCTCATTGAGAAGTTTCTCAATGGTAAGAATGTCTTCATCCCAATTGGAGGGAGAATCGTCATATTGCAAGTCCACATCTCCCAAAGTTGCTTCAAACTCTTTCAAAAGGAAATCACTGTCTCCAAATGGAGTTAGTGAGGGAGCAATAGAGGAAACGGTCTCAACATTGGGTGGGGAAGAAGAACCACATTTACAAGCGTCTTTGAAATGTTCTTCACAAGCCTCATCGAGAACGTCAATGAAATTAACACTCTCGTTTTCAGAAGGTTGCTTAGAAAGCATACCCATGTTAAAGACGATTTTCTCGTCACCAACTCTCATGATTAATTCGCCCGCGGCTACATTAATGAGAGTGCGACCGGTTTTCAAGAATGGACGTCCAACGATCAATGGAACACGGGGGTCCATCTCGTAGTCAACGACAACAAAATCTGCCGGAAAGGTGAATTTTTCGACACCGATGAAGACATCTTCGGCTATCCCCACTGGATAAGCAACCGTACGGTTAGCTAATTCCAAGGTCATTCGGGTGGGGACTAGGTCGGGTAGACACAATTGTTTCCAAACGCTTAGAGGCATTAGGTTGATACTAGTACCTAGATCGGCTAGGGCCATACAATTCTCTACTCCGGGGAAGTTACAAGGAATCAGAAAACGACCTGGATCTCCTAACTTAACTGGAAGTTTTCGTAAAAGAACGGCAGAACAATTCTCATTCAATTGGGTATTGGCGATGTCGAGCAATTTTTCCTTATCACCTAAAAGATCCTTAAACATCTTAGCATATTTAGGCATGTGATAGAGAGCCTCAGCAAAGGAGATATTAAAATTCAGTTGTTTAAACATTTTGAGAAAGTTAGAAACCTAAATATCATCCTTTTTCTTCAATTTCTCTTTCCTCAACCTTGAAGGATAAGGTATATTGGGTTGAGATGAAGGCTTTGGAATGGAATTCTCACTCACATCCGTAGGTGGTGGAGGGGTGGAAGTAGAAGGTGGAGGAACCGGTTTTGGAACCGAAGGTGTGGTATAAACTTGAGGTATCGGTGGGACATAAGGTGCAGACGAAGGCATAACGGGTGGTATATCACAAGTAGAAGGAATCTCGGGTCCTTGGTTAGTTGGTGAAGAAGAAGGTTCAACGATGATCTTACCGCTCCTAGTAGTGATGGCATTAACGTTGGCCCTAGGATTGGTCACGGTGTTAGAAGGGAGAGTACCTTGGGTTGGGCCTTGGGGATTAATGGCTTGAAACATTAGCATGAATTTCTTATCACTTGATTCTTGCATAGCAGTCATGATTTTCTCATGTTCACTCAACTTATCAGTTAATTTTTGAAGAGCCAAGTCCACTGAAGGGGGATTCGTGTTTTGCCCTTGATTTGGAAAACCTTGGTTTGGATATTGTTGTTGATAAGCATTGTTATTATTAAAACCTTGGTTAAAGTTGTTATTTTGAAACCCTTGGTTTTGCCCATTAATAACCCCTTGATTTTGACTATTAAAATTTCTTTGATTTGAGTTATAATTCCTTTGATTATTAGAAGAATACCCTTGGTAGTTACTTCTTTGGCCTTGGTTCCTTGGTGGGCATTGTGTGTTGTTCAATTGAGGTGGTGGTGGTCTATTATGGGATTGAAAACCGGGTGGTGAAAGAAAGTTATTCGAACGATAACTAAGCCAATTGCGGTCACCTTGAGGACGTACTTGATAGCCTCCCATAGAAAAGTTACCGTTGGCGGCATACACATTTTCCAGATTGTCTTGAGTATAAGGAGAATCTGTGTATGAATGAGAATCCCTGTAAATCTCACAAGACGTGTGATAGGTGTGAAAACACCCATCCTTTTACCACTTAATTACAATAATAACCGAGCCAAAACGTGTATTTTATGTCGTAAATGTTGGAATTATGTGTGGTTTGTATTTTTGTTGTGATTTAGGACGAAATTGTGGAAAGGGGAGAAAACACGGGCATTCACGGGCTTTTATCGAAGAAAAATACAAAAGATGAAGTCAAGAAATCAAGAGTGCAAAAAGAACGGAATTCCAAGACCAATTCTGAAGATTTATCGAAAAAAAAGTCAAAAGACGGAAGTTTACTAAAAGCCGAAGAACTCAAATCTAATTTATTGAAGAAATTACAAGACAAGAGTAGAAATCCCGAGACAAAGTCGTTAAAGTCAAAGAATTAAGAAGATTAAGGACTTAATGATGCAATTAAAGAAAGAAGAAAGAGGGGAGGAAGCTTCCTAAGCACCTCCCTAATCCTCCTATAAATATATCATTAAGATTTACATTTCATTTTGTTGGCTAGAGTGACACTAGTTCTTCCACCATTTTAATACCTTGCACTTTAATTAAATGTCATTTAAATACATTGTCTTGCACCTTTAATTCATTTAAATTCCAAGTAAGTGTTCTTCATTTTGTTGCTTTAATCTTACTTTTAATTTTGATCAAGTTTCTTTTATCATTCTCTTTCTACCTTTCTCTTGTTTTTAGTTTGTTTTAAATTCGGATCAAGCAAGGTTTGCTTAATCCCTTTGCTTATTTTATTAAAATTTTTGTCTTTTCTTTTCCCTTTAAGTTTTCATACGAAATAAGCCACAAGTATGACAATCTTATGTGCTTATTTGGTGTTTAGCTTAAGTGTTTTCAAGTTTTTCTTAAAAAGTTTTACCTTTTAAATTCCATTTCGTTAAGTTTTGTCTTTTAAATTTCGAAAGGTTTTAACTTTTTAGCTTATTGTCTTGTTTTATTTCCATTTCATTTAAGTGACTGAATTCAGCTTATTAGTTCTAGCTTATTTGGGCTTGTGCTTATTGTGAATTTGTAACTCCATCAGAAAGAAAGGAAATTACACATTGCGATAGCATCACCCACATTCCGATGGTGACAGCATGGGACAAGGGTTTTGCATTCCGATCCGGGATTGCGATCTAGAGTAACAACAAACTCATTCCGATCTGGGATTGCGATCGCATATTCCGACGGCTCTTGAGGTTTTCTAAGTCGATGTGCTGCCCAATTTTCTTGAGCAATATTCCGATCTGGACCACATTCCGATGGGTATATTCCGATGGAAGTGACATTCCGATAGACTCTCTTTTCAACATTCCGATAGACCTAGTTTCTATACATTCCGATAACTACTTTGCGATCTGGATTCCGATGGTATGGTTACAGCATTCCGATCAGACATTCCGATGGTTGTTGGTTTTGGATTATATTTTGCTTAGTTTTGTTTTTAAGTTACATTTTAATACTTTGTCAAATTTAATTTTTGTCACGCTTTAGTTTTAAGTCATTTAATTAATTTACTTTTTAAAATTTTAATATTGCACATTTAAGTTTTAATTAGGTTTAGTTTTAATTAGGTTTAGTTTAGATTTAATTAACCTTCATTTACTTTTAAAGTCTTGCACTTTTAAATTTACTACAACGACACAACTATTTGTTTCACCAAAGACAACTGAGTCGCATAGTTAACCAGTTATCAATTCGATTAGACCACTTCAACGAACAATAAATTTTTATACTTGGTGTGAAAAGTCTCGTATCAAATGGCGCCGCTGCCGGCTCTTTTCGTGAGGATAAACGGTTTTCTATGAGAGACGCGTTGCTTTTTAGGATCCGTTCATTCGTGAGCGTTATTTTTCTTGCTTAAAAATTTTTCAAAAAATCTATAAAAATTAAAAATTGTTAAAAAACCATAAAAATTAAAAATTTTCAAAAATCCAAAAAGATTTTATTCTTATCTTTATAGTGTATATATATTCTCTTTGTGTTTGGTATCTTTTCTTTTGCCTTTGTAGGTGTATGCGTACTAGATCTTCTAATTATCAAGAGCCCGAGACTCAAGAAGATTTAGATATGGAAGGTGTGAACAATAACAATAATCCACCGCACCTCAATAATAACAACAACAATGTTCTTCCACAGCCCGATCTTCGGACAATGGAGGAGCTTTGTCAACCCACCATGTTTGGACGAGGAGGACCGATTGCGCCGATGCAAATCACGGCTCCGGAGTTTTCGTTGAAGCACCACATGATTCAGCAAGTGCAAACAAATCCTTTTCGAGGAATGCCTGATGATGATGCCAACAAACACCTCGACAAAGTCATTACTATCACTCAAAGCATGAAGTTGCCCGGTGCCACAATGGATGTTATTCGCCTTCAACTCTTTCCACATACTTTATCACACCACGCCGAGAAATGGTTTGATCGTCTCCCGAAGAATTCCATTCATACTTGGGATGACATGACTCAACGCTTTTTGTCGCGCTACTTTCCACCATCCATGGTCACGAGCCTTCGCAATCAAATCAGCGGTTTCATGCAAGAACCCGATGAATCTCTCTTTGATGCTTGGGAAAGATATAATGTTTTGATCGATCGATGTCCAAACCACAACATGCTCCCTTTGACCTTAATTGATACTTTCTACAACGGTTTGACTTTTCGAGATCGTGATACGATTAATGCAGCCGCCGGTGGCACATTTATGAAAAGGAGACCCGAGGAGTGTAGAGAGCTTATTGAAAACATGACTACTCATCAGAAAAACTGGGATTCCTCCACTTCTTCAAGGAACAACCCGAGAGTCAATGTTTCTTCTACTTCAGCAAACCCCGACATGACCGAATTACTCGCATTATGGCCGAAATGAACAAAAATATCTTGCTCATCGCTTCAAATCAACAACAAGTTAAAGCGGTAGCCAATTCTTGTGAGACATGCGGCGGTCCACACTCATACACTTATTGTCCTTCTACTCAAGGAATTCCGGAAAACGTGTATGCGGCTTATGGTAATTATTCACCGGAAAATTACCAAGCCCGACTTCAAGGGATAGAAATTTACTGAGCTACCGGTCCAACAACTACCTTTCACCTGGTTTTTCTCCTCAAAACCAAAACCCCAACAACAACTACACTAGAAGAAACCAAATCCCACCTCGAGCTTCTAATCCTTATCACCCACCCGCTCAACAAGCCCCACCCATGAATCAAGATGTTGAAGCCTTAATGAGAACCCAAGGTGAGCAAATTAAGAATCTACAAAGCCAAATTATCAATTTGAAAGGGGATATTACCAAGCAAGGGAATGACATTAGATCCGAGCTTCGAGATAATATACAATCCTCCTTTAGAAATTAAACGAATGATTTTGAAGAATATGCTGGCTAGTTTCTTGCCCACAACCCAACCCTCTACCTCGAGTTCTCTACCTTCAAACACCGTCACCAATCCACGAGTGAATGTGAGTGCTATTACTACCCTTAGTGGAGTTACTTTCGTAGGACCACCTATTCCGCCCCCATCATCCACACCTCCTCCACCACCATTTATCCCTACTACTCCCACACCTAGTATTAGTAAACTAATACTTGGTTTTTACACCTCGTATGAAAGTTCGTTAAACCGATCTTTTCGAATTGAAAACCGGTCTTAAGTGCGACTCAATCGTCTTTTGGTGAATCAAGAGAATGGTTTGGTTTGTTTATCTATTTTAAACTATAAGCAAGTAATTAAAGTGTCCTTGAGTAAAGTAGAAGTTTAAAGATAAATATTAAAGTGACGAGTTAAAATAAATGCTTGAAAACTTAAAGACTAGATTAAGAAAAATACTAGATCACTTAATAAAAACTAATAATGGGAAACTTTGTAAAAATTCTAAACTAAGCAAGTCCCAATCGGAAATAATGGATAAGCAGTGCAATCGGAATGTGCCAATAAGTGCCCAGATCGGAATATGTTCCGATCTGGTGATCGGAATATGTGAAAAGAGGTTGTCGGAATATTGGCAAACGAAGGTCCAATCGGAAAATCCAAAGTCAACCCAATCGGAATACACCAAAAACTCTCCGTCGGAATATACAAAACTCCAATCGGAATAACAGGGACAAGGGGCAATCGGAATATAAGCTATGTCCCTCGATCGGAATACTAAACTTATTCCGATCAAGAGTGATCGGAATATCAGGGGTGTTATCGGAAAAATTCAAAACCCTCTTCCGATTGATAAATCGGAAAGAGTGGTATGGGAGGCTGCTCGGAATGTGTAGATCGGAAAAGGGTTTATAACCTTTTCCGAAAATGGTGGAATTCGTAAAAAGCTAAGGAAATAAGCTATTATAATGAGCTTATTCCCAAATATAAAACGAATCAAACTAAACGGGTCAAATAAGCACTAATCTCAACTTATCTAACCTCAAAATAAGCAAACTTTTTGGATCAAACAATAAAAACATGAACTTTTAAAGAAAACTTTTTATAAGAAAATAAGCTAATCATAAAAAATAAGCCAATAAGCACAAGAGTCTTAAAGCTTAATCAAATGAAAACTTATGAAATGATCAAAAGATTAACTTTTAAGCACGAAATCAATTAGAACAACACGGATCATATGATAATCGCACCAAAATCAATCTAAAATCAAAGAAAAGTAGAATGAGATTAAGGATTAAAAGCTTAAAATCAAACTTGATTAATGAAAATAAGCAATACAAAGATGTTTAATCTTGAAAGATTAAGAGAAAAAGATGAAACTTAGTGAGAGAAAGTTTAAGACTTTCTCTCTCTAAAAAGTGAAAAACTAAAATTAAAGACTAACTAGCTAACTCCCCTCCTAATGACTATTAGGAGAGTATTTATAGGGAAGGTGGAAGGAGTGCATGTGTTGCATCTTCTTTCTTGCTTTCTTCACGTTTTCTCGACTCGACTTTAATTCTTTGTCTTTTTCGTCTCGGGATTTGAACTTGTCTTTTAATTTTCTTCTTCTATTAGACTTAAGTTCTTCGACTTCCTTAAACTTCCGTCTTTAGACTTTTTCTTCGATAAATCTTCAGAATAGGCCTTGGACTTCCGTTCTTTTTGCACTCTTGATCTTTTAACTTCATCTTTTCCCGTTTTCTTTGATAAAAGCCCGTGAAAACCCGTGTTTTCTTCCTTTTTCATATTTTGGTCCTAAAACACAATAAAAACACAAACCACGCATAATTCCGACTTTTACGACATAAATCACACGTTTTGGCCTTGTTATTATTGGAAATAAGTGGTAAAAGGATAAGTGTTTTCACACTTATTAAATCCCCTACACTTGACCATTGCAATGACCTCATGCAATGCATTACTTTTAAAGCACGGTTTACATTTTCCATCATAAATAACCCACCTTGGCCTTTATTAAATACTAAACATGAAAAGATAGAAATTAAAAACTTACATTGGGTTTTGGCAGCCATGAACGTTTATCATCCTCAAGTTTCACGTTCCCCATACCAAGCTTAAAAACGAGATCATTGTTATTATAAGTTAGCAAACTATCACGAACTCATGTGGGCCAATTACTCACTTAGACTTTCTTATTCCTAGGTGTATCTCTTATATTTTATTTTTGTCTTGAATGATCACGAGGATGCATTGTTTGATTTATTTCGATAGTTATTTTAGTCCGAAAATAAGGTGAACGATTTAATCAATAGTTAGCTAAAGGACCAAATCTTTTAAAACTGCTTCTCGGGACCTCATAGAGTTCATATCTTGGCATAACTCGCTTCACGATTTGAGACCTTTCTCGGACCGATATTTTGCAGCGACTTCATACTTCGAATCTTGAGAGACGTTCATGAAATAATGGTCTTCTCTTCATAATAGGAATTTCTTCACTTGAAGTTTTGAGAGATTCTTCATCTTTGGACCACGAATTCTTCATTTTTCTCCAATCTTTATTTTGGATTTTGATATACAACGATCCGCCTCCTTTTAGGACTTGGATCTATTTATCCTCATACCTTGTTAGGGTCTTTTTGGATAGACTTCTCCATGACTTTTGGGGAGTTTTTGCTTTTCGTCGTGTGTCTCGATCCTTCATATTGATTTTCGATAAATGATTCTTCACATCACTTTGGATCTTTAGCAACAAAATGTAGCCCTCATGCCTTGTTAGGGCCTTTTCGGACTCGCCAATCTTCGCATCCCGCTTCAATAAGTTATGCCTTGGCTATGAACTCTAATCCGTACCGAGCAACTTTTAAACGATCTGGGGCTAGAAGCTAAGTAACCTTTTAAATCGTACAACCTTATTTATTGCAGATAAATTTATTAACAAGCGGAGGGAGAATAGGCTTATAATTAACTCACATAAATTCACGAAAGAATACCAAACTTATAATTGACTCTATCATTTCTCGTTCTCCACAATTAAAAATCTCAAAGAATGAGACTCGTGGATGCTTAGCCTATTACATCAAAGTTTTGGGTTTTCGAGTCATCTATAGGATCTTGCAAATTCTTAGACTTTTTCAAGTTTTAGAAATCGCATTTTAAAGTTCCCTTGATAAACAACTCTCTAGGATCAATTATAGGAACTTGCGAAAAGTTCTTGTTCTTAACCCGTGAGAGTTAAGACTTTCGCGTTTTATAGCTCCCTATATAAAAGCCTAGCAAAACTTGACTTAAACACGTTAAGGATACTAGCTAGAGTAAACTTAGGTAAGTAAACTCGGGTTGAGTCAAAATGTTCACGACTAAGAAAAATCTAAACCACTTTATTGAAAATTTATTCTAGCAATGGAAAGAAAATAAACATAACAAAGGCAAATACAACTATACAACTAGGCCAAAATAGATTAAAAATTTTGAAAAATGTCGAAAAATCAAATTTTCCGGTTAAAATGAGGGCAAATTCATGGAAAAGACCACTTACTTCGATAGAAGTCCCCTCTACACTTGAGATAAACATTGTCCTCAATGTTTAAGCATGTGGGGGTAAACTCCCCTACACTTATGACATTGTGCACTTTGTTTAAATCTTGCTAAGGAAAAGACAACTAAAGTGAATTCAGTGTGAACATATAGAATATGAAATATTGAATCACAAGAGTTTAGGATAGAACCGAGAAGATGGGAACACGGTATCACGGTTCGTCAAAAGTCATCAAGGTGGATCTTTGAAGCTTTAATCCCTGCACAGCACAAGAAACAAGACAACAAACACATACGGGGCTCCCCCTACACTTATTATGAAAGCAGTAAAGGATAGATCACGGGTTGCCTCCCGAGAAGCGCTTGTTTTTTTTCACCGAGTCACGAGCCTGACTCGACCCAAATTTAGTTCATGGGGAACGTGGTGAGGGATGGAATCATCTCTTGAGAGATGTCCTCACCAAAGTACAGCTTCAAACGCTGGCCATTCACCTTGAAATTAGGCCCATTCGGCTAAGAAAGCTCAATGGACCCATAAGGAAAGACTTTGTCGACGGTGAATGGACCAGACTAGCGGCTCTTCAACTTGCCAGAGAAGATCTTCAACCGAGAGTTAAAGAGTAAGACTTGATCACCAACGTGGAACTCTTGGTTCTTGATTTTAGCGTCATGAATGATCTTGGTCTTCTCCTTGTAGATCAGTGAGTTCTCATAAGCTTCATTCCTCAGTTCATTTAGCTCGTTGAGTTGAATCTTGCGATGATCACCGGATTTGTTAATGTCGAAGTTAGCCCACTTCAAGGCCCAGTGCGCCTTATGTTCCAGCTCGATTGGGAGGTGGCAGGCTTTCCCGTACACAAGACGATAAGGTTTACAACCGATCGGGGTCTTGTAAGCAGTACGGAAAGCCCACAGAGCATCATCTAACTTATCGGCCCACGCGGCGCCATGCTCTCCCACAGTACGCTCCAAAATTCGCTTCAATCTACGGTTGGATATCTCGGCTTGCCCATTGGTTTGGGGATGATAGGCGGTGGAAAGACGGTGAGTGAGACCATACTTAGCCATGACTCTTGCAAATTGATCATTGCAAAAATGAGTCCCGCGGTCACTGATGATAGCACGAGGAACGCCAAATCGAGCAAAAAGCTGCTTCAAAAAGTTCACAACCACCATCGCATCATTCGTAGGGAGAGCCTTAGCTTCAACCCATTTAGAAACGTAGTCGACGGCGACGAGGATGTACTTGTTCCCTTTGGAGGATGGAAATGGCCCCATAAAGTCGATGCCCCATACATCAAAGATTTCACATTCCTTTATGAAATTTTGAGGCATCTCATCCTTATGTGTGATCTTGCCTTGGCGTTGGCAAGCATCACAATGGTTAACCATTTCGTGAGCGTCACGATAAATGGTGGGCCAATAGAATCCAGAATCAAACACTTTCTTAGCGGTGTAGTTGGGACCAAAATGACCACCGGTGGGTACTTTGTGGCAAGCTTGGAGGATGTCAAAAGCTGTCGGTCCGTCAACACATCGACGAATGATCAAATCAGCACATTGTTTGAATAGAAAAGGGTCATCCCAAAAGTAAGTCTTAACATCATTCAAGAACTTCTTCTTTTGTTGGGATGTTAACCCTTGGATGAGAATACCACCCGCTAAGTAGTTTGCAATGTCCGCAAACCACGGGGTGCCATCAAGATTGAGATTTATAGACATTAAGGTCTCAAGGGGGAAAGAGTCATTGATCTCTTTGTTCGGATGATCCCCTTGATATGGATCCTCAAGTCGACTCAAATGATCCGCGGCCAGGTTTTCGGCTCCCTTCTTGTCACGAATTTCAATGTTGAATTCTTGAAGGAGTAAAACCCAGCGAAGAAGTCTTGGCTTAGAATCATGCTTAGTCATCAAGTACTTCAACGCGGAATGGTCCGTGTATACGATGGTGGGGGATAAAACAAGATAGGGGCGAAATTTCTCAAAAGCATAAACAACAGCTAAAAGCTCTTTTTCGGTTGTCGTATAGTGCAATTGAGCCCCCGTCATTGTTTTGCTAGCATAGTGGATTGGTTGGAAGTGTTTATTCACTCTTTGGCCCAAAACCGCACCAATAGCAAAGTCGCTAGCATCGCACATCAATTCAAAAGGCAGCTCCCAATTAGGGGTAACTAAGACCGGTGCCTTAGTTAGTGATACACGGCTTTTGGCCCGTATAAAAATTAGCTCGTTTAAGTATGTCTGATCGCATTGATCTAGGTTCTCTATGTGACTCAGTTTTATTTTGGTGGAACAAATATTTTTTTTGGTTGGTTTTAAAATTAAATGTGCAAGGCTTAAAAGTAATTGTCGTTAAGTAAAGGGCAAGTATTTAAAGAACGTGAAAAATAAAACTAAGTCTAATTAAAAGAAAGGTGCGATATTTAAAAACTTTTTGAAAAGTAAAATGATTAAATGACTAAAAATTAAAGCGTGACGGAAATTAAAATTAGACAAGTATAGAAAATAATAACGTAAAAATAAAACAAGACAAAGTACTAAAAGTAACTCCCAATCGGAATATATTCCGATCAACCCGATCGGAATACCACCAAACCTGTCGGAATGTTGCTCGAAAGATTCAGATCAGAATACCTGTCACTTACACTGATCGGAATATCTCAAGACACTCAGATCGGAATGTTGAAAACCTACCTGGTCGGAATATGGAAAAGACCTTGGTCGGAATGCTGTTTGGAACACCAATCGGAATACCTGTCACCTTATACGATCGGAATAACCAAGACGCACCTCAATCGGAATATGGCAAAGAAAACCCTCAATCGGAATATCTGTCACTTGTTCCAATCGGAATATCCTATTACCTTGCTACGATCAGAATACCAAGATGCCTCCAATCGGAATATAGAAACCCTTATCCGATCACACCGATCGGAATGTAAAACCCTTTTCCGATTGTCACGATTGGAAAACAGGGAAAAGTACACAAACTAAGCTTGAAAAATAAGCTAAACTCCTAATAAGCACAAGACGAAATTTCTAAGTTAAACCGTGTGAAGATAAGCTAACAAACTGAAATTTAACAACTTTTAAAGACACGAAAAAGATAAACTTTGCTAAAAACAACTTTTATATAAAAATAACTTTTGTAAAAACTATATAAACTTGAAAATATACCAAATAAGCTAAGAAAATAAGAGATTTAAAACAATCAAAAGCATAAAAATCAAATCTTTAAACAACTTAACAAGATAAAAACGTGTAAATCAAAGATTAAAGAAAGGTAGAAGAAGATTAACAAGATAAAGTAAAGGTGCAAGTAATTAAAAGAGACACTTACTTGAAATTAAAAGGTAATTAAGGTGCAAAACATGTAATTAAAGGTGCAAGTAATTAAAGGTGCATTAAAAGTAAATGTGGAATAACTAGTGTCACTCTAGCCAACCAAATAAAAAGATTACATCTAATGACTATATATAGGGGAGGATTAAGGAAGCTTCCTCCCCTCTTTCCTTTTCTCTTAATTGCGTCATTAAGTCCCTCATTTCTTTAATCTTCATTAATTGCATACTTAGTCCTTTTCTTCTAATCTTCTTTAAACTTGGACTTAAGGGACTTTTGGCTTCGGGATTTCTTCGAACTCGTCTTTAATTTCTTCAATAAAATAGACTTGAATTCTTCGGCTTTTGATAAACTTCCGTCTTTTGACTTTTTCTTCGATAAATCTTCAGAATTGGTCGTGGACTTCCGTTCTTTTTGCACTCTTGACTTCTTGACTTCGTCTTTCATCCTTTTCTTCAATAAAAGTCCGTAAATGCCCGTGAATGTCCGTGTTTTCTCCACTTTTCACCTTTTCGTCCTAAATCACAACAAAAACACAAACCACGCATAATTCCGACATAAAAGACATAAAATATACGTTTTGGCTCGGTTATTATTGTAATTAAGTGGTAGAAAAGATGGGTGTTTACACACCTATCAAATCCCCTACACTTGACCATTGCAATGTCCTCATGCAATGCATTAGTTACAAAGAAAATTTACACTTTTCATCATAATCAATCCACGTTGGCCTTTATTAAAGAGATAGAAAATTAAAAACATATAAAATAAAGAAATCAAAAGCATACCTTGGGTTTTGAAAATGTTATGAATAATCATCATCCTCAAGTTTTCACTTTCTCCAAACCAAGCTTAAAAACGAGATCATTGTTATTATAAGTTAGTAAACTAACACGAACTCATGTGGGCCAATTATTCACTTAGACTCCCTTATTCCTATGGGTATCTCTTATATTTTATTATTGTCTTGAATGATCACGAGGATGCATTGTTTGACTTATTTCGATAGTTATTTAGTCTGAAAATAAAGTGAACGATTTAATCAATAGTTAGCTAAAGGACCAAATCTTTTAAAACTACTTCTCGGGACCTCGTAAAGTTCATATCTTGGCATAACTCGCTTCGCGATTTGAGACCTTTCTCGGACCGATATTTGGCTGCGACTTCATACTTCAAATCTTGAGAGACGTTCATGAAATAATGGTCTTCTCTTCATAATAGGAATTTCTTCACTTGAAGTTTTGAGAGATTCATACTTGGACCACGACTTCTTCATTTTTCTCCAATCTTTATTTTGGATTTGATATACAACGATCCGCCTCCTTTTATGACTTGGATCTATTTATCCTCATACCTTGTTAGGGTCTTTTCGGATACACTTCTCCATGACTTTTGGGGAGTATTTGCTTTTCGTCGTGTGTCTCGATCCTTCATATTGATTTTCGATAAATGATTCTTCACATCACTTTGGATCTTTAGCAACAAAATATAGCCCTCATGCCTTGTTAGGGCCATTTCGGACTCGCCAATCTTCGCGTCCCGCTTCAATAAGTTATGCCTTGGCTATGAACTCTAATCCATACCGAGCAACTTTTAAACGATCTGGGGCTAGAAGCTAAGTAACTTTTCAAATCGTACAACCTTATTTATTAGCAGATAGATTATTAGCAAGCGATGGGAGAATAGGCTCATAATTAACTCACGGAAATTCACGAGAGAATACCGAACTTATAATTGGCTCTATCATCTCTCGTTCTCCACAGTTTAAAATCTCAAGTAATGAGACTCGTGGATACTTAGCCTATTAGATCGAAATTTTGGGTTTTCGAGTCGCCTATAGGATCTTGCAAATTCTTAGACTTTTTCAAGTTTAGAAATCGCGTTTTAAAGTTCCCTTGATAAACGACTCTCTAGGATCAATTATAGGAACTTGCGAAAAGTTCTTTTTCTTAACCCGTGAGAGTTAAGACTTTCGCGTTTTATAGCTCCCTACATAATAGCCTAGCAAAACTTGACTTAAACACGTTAAGGATACTAGCTAGATTAAACTCGGATTGAGTCAAAAGATTCACAACGTTTGAAAATTAAAACCACTTTATTAAAAATTTATTCTAGCAAAGAAAGAAAAATAACTATACAAAAGGAAAAACTAATAGGCCAAAATAGATTAAAAATTTTGAAAAATGTCGAAAAATTGATTTTCCGGTTAAAATGAGGACAAATACAAGGAAAAGACCACTTAACTTCGATAGAAGTCCCCCTACACTTAAGATAAACATTGTCCTCAATGTTTAAGCATGTGGGAGTAAACTCCCCTACACTTAGGACATTGTGCACGTTGTTTAAATCTCGCTAAGGAAAAGACAACTAAAGAGATTCCTATTTTAATATTGAGAAAATGAAAAGAGTTTAGGATAGAACCGGGATAATGGAACACGGAATCACGGGTCGTCAAGAATCATCAAGAGTGGATCATTGAAGCTCGAAACCCTGATTAAGAAGTGAGGAGAGGAAAACAAACCAAAGGGTCCCCCCTACACTTATGGTAAAGAAAGCGAAAAGATAGATGCATGGGTTGCCTCCCAAGAAGCGCTTGATTTTTGTTAACCGAGTCGTGAGCCTGACTCGACCTTGATCATCAACAGAAGAAGCATGAAACATATCCACCAGGATCAAAGACATAGTTTTCATCCATCAATAAGCACGAGCTTAAGGCGAACAAGGCAAGCCAAAAGAGAAATGGCAGGGTTCCCTTAAGCAGCGATGGAGCACGGTGGAAGCAAAGTTGAAGTGGAGCAAGCATGTCTTCAAAATTTCCAAAGATTTTTCCTTTTATTTCATCAGGTGGATACTGAGATGGCTTAAAGACTTCAATACCGGGGTCGAACACCTTTTCCTTCAGGGGAAAATAGCACTCAGGCTCAGCCGAGTGTGAAGAAGATCCGCAAAGAAGCACAACCTCGTCCTCAGAAGGGGGACAAAGAGGTGTCAAATCATACGTGCAACGGATTTCGGTGTCGACCGGTTTCTTCTCCTTTGACAAAATTTTCTTCAAATCCAAAGTAGGATTAAGACGATAATCTTCAAAGTCCAAAGGAGGTGCATCACTCTCATGAGGGAAGTAAGTGTTGAGAAATTCAGAGAAATCTTCTTCAAATGAGTAATCGTCCAAAGTAGGATCGAGTGATGGCGGAGGATCTTCAGCATGTGAAGAATCGCTCGAGAGAGTATCAGCCTCATCAAAATCATCATATGTGGGCAGCTCGGGATACTCATCAAAATCCATCCGAATCTGAGCTAGAATCATCATCATCATAAGCATCAAAGACCGGTGGAGAATCATAAATGGGAGAAGCTTCGAAAGTGGGGAGAGAATCATCCACATCATCATGAAAAAGTGGGTTATCGATGCAAGAGTCGAATAGAGGATTGTCGTAGACGGTAAAGTCATCAAGCGCATTAATCATATTCACTGATTCTCGGCCTCCAAAATTTGTACTAGTAAGCTTCCCCATTTTGAAAACTTGTGCATCATCCCCGACTCTTAAGATTAACTCACCTTCGGCAACATCCACTAAAGCTCGTCCGGTTCTTAAGAATGGCCGACCAAGTATTAAAGGAATACGAGGGTCCATTTCATAATCAACTACGACAAAATCGACCGGGAAAGTAAATGCGCCAACTTTAATGAACACGTCTTCGGCTATACCAACAGGGTAAGCGAGAGTGCGATTTGCAAGTTCAAGAGTCATCTTTGTTGGAGTGAGGTCGGGCAATGATATTGTTTTCCAAACACTCAAAGGCATGAAATTAATACTAGCCCCGAGATCAGCAAGGGCAGTAAATTCTTCAGTTTTGTTGAACACGCAAGGCAACACGAAACGACCGGGATCTCCAAGCTTTTCTGGAAGTTTTTTAAGAATAACTGCGGAGTAGTTTTCATTTAATCGTGTGTTGGCGAGTTCAATCAGCTTCTCCTTCTTGTTAAGCAATTCCCTAAATGCTTTAACAAATTTGGGCATATGGACAAGTGCTTCAAGAAAGCTAATGTTGAAGTTCATTTGAGAAATCATCTTCACATAGCGTGACACTTCAGAGTCCTCCTTGGTTAGCATTTTGGACTTGCCTAAACGAGAGGGATAAGGGATATTGGGTTTGGGTGGTGAAGGTGCAGGTGTAGGTAAAGGTTGAGATGTTGAAGGATCATTCGTGGGAACTTCATCACGTCGAGGCGGAGACGGTAATGGTGCACTAATACTAGGTGTAGGAGGAGTAGGGATACATGGTGGTGGAGGAGGTGTAGATGATGGGGGTGGGATTGGTGGTCCTTCAATGGTGACTCTACTACGAGTGGTTATAGCACTCACATTCGCTCGCGGATTAGTGACGGTGTTTGAAGGTAGAGAACTTGAAGAAGGAGGTTGAGCTGTGGGTAAGAAACTAGCAAGCATATTCTTCAAATCATTGGGTTGATTGCTGAAGGAGGATTGAATAGTATCGCGAACTTCGGATCTTATCTCATTTCCTTGCTTCGTGATATCTCCTTTTAAATTGATTATTTGGCTCTGTAGATTCTTGATTTGCTCACCTTGGATTCTCATGATGGCCTCAACATCGGGGTTAATGGGTGGGGTTTGTTGGGTGGGTGGGTGATAAGGATTAGAAGCTCTTGGTGGGATTTGGTTGCTTCTATTGTAGTTGTTGGCGAGGTTTTGGTTTTGAGGAGAAAAACCAGGTGAAAGGTAATTGTTGGAACGGTAGCTCAGCAGATTTCTATCCCCTTGTTGTCTAGCTTGGTAATTTTCCGGTGAATAATTACCGTAAGCTGCATACACATTTTCCGGATTTCCTTGTGTCGAAGGACAATCGGTGTATGAGTGAGGACCACCACATGTTTCACAAGGATTAGCAACCGCTTTAACTTGTTGTTGTTGTTGGTTTGAAGCGAGAAGCGTAATACTTTTACTCATTTCAGCCATCATGCGGGTGAGTTCGGTCATCTCAGGGTTTGTTGAGGTTGAGGAAACATTGACTCTCGGGTTGTTCCTTGAAGAAGCAGAGGAATCCCAGTTCTTATGATGAGTAGTCATGTTTTCAATTAACTCTCTACACTCCTCGGGTCTCCTTTTCATGAATGTGCCACCGGCGGCTGCATTGATCGTATCACGATCTCGAAAAGTCAATCCGTTGTAGAAAGTATCTATCAAAGTGACGGGAAGCATATTGTGGTTTGGACATCTATCGATCAAGACATTATATCTCTCCCATGCATCAAAAATAGATTCATCGGGATCTTGCATGAAACCGCTGATCTGATTGCGAAGGCTTGTGACCATGGATGGTGGAAAGTAGCGCGATAGAAAGCGTTGAGTCATGTCATCCCAAGTGTGAATAGAATTCTTCGGGAGACGATCAAACCATTTCTCGGCATGATGTAATAGAGTGTGTGGAAAGAGTTGTAGGCGAACCTCATCCATTGCGGCACCAGCCAACTTCATGCTTTGGGTGATTGTAATGAAATTGTCGAGGTGTTTGTTGGCATCATCATCAGGAAATCCTCTAAATGGGTTTGTTTGTACTTGCTGAATCATGTGGTGCTTCAACGAAAACTTAGGAGCGTTGATTTGCATCGGCGCAATCGGTCCTCCTCGTCCAAACATTGTTGGTTGACAAAGTTCTTCCATGGTCCGAAGATCGGGCTGTGGAAGAGCATTGTTGTTATTGTTGAGGTGCGGTGGTTGATTATTGTTGTTAACACCTGCCATATCTAAATCTTCTTGAGGCTCGGGCTCTTGATAATTGGAAGATCTAGTACGCATACACCTGAAAATGCAAAAGAAAAAGAAACCAAACACAAAGACAATATATATACACAAGAAAGATAAAATCTTTTTGGATTTTTGAAATTTTCAATTTTTATGGTTTTTTATCAATTTTTAATTTTTATGATTTTTGAATTTTGTTATGCAAGAAAAATAACGTTCACAAGTGAACGGATCCCAAAAAGCAACGTGTCTCTCACAGAAAACTGTTGATCTTTACGAAAAGAGCCGGCAGCGGCGCCATTTAATACACGGCTTTTGGCCCGTATAAAAATTAGTTCGTTTAAGTATGTCTGATCGCATTGATCTAGGTTCTCTATGTGACTCAGTTTTATTTTGGTGGAACAAATATTTTTTTTGGTTGGTTTTAAAATTAAATGTGCAAGACTTAAAAGTAATTGTCGTTAAGTAAAGGGCAAGTATTTAAAGAACGTGAAAAATAAAACTAAGTCTAATTAAAAGAAAGGTGCGATATTTAAAAACTTTTTGAAAAGTAAAATGATTAAATGACTAAAAATTAAAGCGTGACGGAAATTAAAATTAGACAAGTATAGAAAATAATAACGTAAAAATAAAACAAGACAAAGTACTAAAAGTAACTCCCAATCGGAATATATTCCGATCAACCCGATCGGAATACCACCAAACCTGTCGGAATGTTGCTCGAAAGATTCAGATCGGAATACCTGTCACTTACACTGATCGGAATATCTCAAGACACTCAGATCGGAATGTTGAAAACCTACCTGGTCGGAATATGGAAAAGACCTTGGTCGGAATGCTGTTTGGAACACCAATCGGAATACCTGTCACCTTATACGATCGGAATAACCAAGACGCACCTCAATCGGAATATGGCAAAGAAAACCCTCAATCGGAATATCTGTCACTTGTTCCAATCGGAATATCCTATTACCTTGCTACGATCGGAATACCAAGATGCCTCCAATCGGAATATAGAAACCCTTATCCGATCACACCGATCGGAATGTAAAACCCTTTTCCGATTGTCACGATCGGAAAATAGGGAAAAGTACACAAAATAAGCTAGAAAAATAAGCTAAACTCCTAATAAGCACAAGAAGAAATTTCTAAGTTAAACCGTGTGAAAATAAGCTAACAAACTGAAATTTAACAACTTTTAAAGACACGAAAAAGATAAACTTTGCTAAAAACAACTTTTATATAAAAATAACTTTTGTAAAAACTATATAAACTTGAAAATAAACCAAATAAGCTATGAAAATAAGAGATTTAAAACAATCAAAAGCATAAAAATCAAATCTTTAAACAACTTAACAAGATAAAAACGTGTAAATCAAAGATTAAAGAAAGGTAGAAGAAGATTAACAAGATAAAGTAAAGATGCAAGTAATTAAAAGAGACACTTATTTGAAATTAAAAGGTAATTAAGGTGCAAAACATGTAATTAAAGGTGCAAGTAATTAAAGGTGCATTAAAAGTAAATGTGGAAGAACTAGTGTCACTCTAGCCAACCAAATGAAAAGATTACATCTAATGACTATATATAGGGGAGGATTAAGGAAGCTTCCTCCCCTCTTTCCTTTTCTCTTAATTGCGTCATTAAGTCCCTCATTTCTTTAATCTTCATTAATTGCATACTTAGTCCTTTTCTTCTAATCTTCTTTAAACTTGGACTTAAGGGACTTTTGGCTTCGGGATTTCTTCGAACTCGTCTTTAATTTCTTCAATAAAATAGACTTGAATTCTTCGGCTTTTGATAAACTTCCGTCTTTTGACTTTTTCTTCGATAAATCTTCAGAATTGGTCGTGGACTTCCGTTCTTTTTGCACTCTTGACTTCTTGACTTCGTCTTTCATCCTTTTCTTCAATAAAAGTCCATAAATGCCCGTGAATGTCCGTGTTTTCTCCACTTTTCACCTTTTCGTCCTAAATCATAATAAAAACACAAACCACGCATAATTCCGACATAAAAGACATAAAATATACGTTTTGGCTCGGTTATTATTGTAATTAAGTGGTAGAAAAGATGGGTGTTTACACACCTATCAGTTAGCTTATCCTTAAGAAGATTGAAGGCTTCGAGACACTCTTTAGAAAAGATAAAAGGAGTATCTTTTTCCAAGAGGTGGGTCATCGGGCGAGCGATTTTAGAGAAATCCTGAATGAATCGACGATAGAAGCCCGCATGACCCAGAAAACTTCTCACACCCTTCACGGTTGAAGGTGGAGGTAATTTGGCTATGACATCTACTTTAGCACGGTCGACTTCAAGTCCGGCTTTAGAGATTTTGTGTCCTAGCACAATGCCTTCTTTTACCATAAAATGGCATTTTTCCCAATTCAGAACAAGGCGAGTGTCTTCGCACCGCTTAAGCATACGTTCCAAATTGGCAAGGCAAGAAGAGAAGGAATCCCCGAAGACCGAGAAATCATCCATGAAGACTTCCATGGTTTGCTCAACCATGTCATGGAAGATAGCCAACATGCACCTTTGGAAAGTCCCGGGAGCATTGCATAAGCCAAAAGGCATCCTTTTGTAAGCAAATGTGCCATAGGGACAAATGAATGTTGTCTTCTCTTGATCTAGGGGATCGATGGGTATTTGGAAATAACCCGAGAAACCATCAAGAAAGCAGTAATATTCATTACCCGCTAGACGTTCAAGCATTTGGTCCATAAAAGGTAGAGGGAAATGATCCTTTCTCGTGGCATTATTGAGTTTGCGGTAGTCTATACAAACTCTCCACCCAGTAACGAGACGGGTAGGAATTAAATCGTTGTTTGCATTGGGCACAACGGTGATTCCGCCTTTCTTAGGCACACAATGGACTGGACTAACCCATGGTGAATCCGAAATAGGGTAAATCATACCCGCATCAAGAAGTTTGATAACCTCTTTTTTGATGACTTCATGGATTTTAGGATTCACCCTTCGTTGGCTTTGAATTGTGGGCTTAAAGTCGTCCTCCATGAGAATTTTATGTGTGCAAAAGTGAGGATCAATTCCACGGATGTCGGAGATTTTCCAAGCGATAGCTCTTTTATGCTTCTTGAACACAGCGACAAGTCGGGCTTTTTCTTCTTCTTGCAGGTCCTTAGCGATGATGACCGGTAACTTCTCGTTGTCTTCCAGGAAAACGTACTCAAGATGAGGAGGTAGGTCCTTAAGCTCGAGAGTGGGAGGATCCTCAATAGATGGTGAAACTAACGATGGATCATCATTAGTCACCTCTTTAGGAGAAGGAGGAGACAACGGGTCCTCATTGAGAAGTCTCTCAATAGTACGAATGTCTTCATCCCAATTGGTGGACGAATTATCATACTTAATATCGAGAGGACCCAAGCTAGCTTCGAAATCATCCAAGTAACTTTCTCCAAAAGGAGTCAATGCCGGAGCAATTGAGGCAACGGTCTCAACATTGGGTAGAGAAGAGAGAGTAATTTTGCAAACATCATGAAAATGTTCTTCACAAGCCTCATCGAGAACATCAATAGCATTAATGCTCTCATATGAATAAGGTTGCTTAGAAATCTTACCCATGTTGAAGACAATTTTATCGTCACCAACTCTCATGATTATTTCGCCCGCGGCTATATCAATAAGAGTGCGACCGGTCCTCAGGAATGGACGTACAACGATTAATGGAACACGGGGATCCATCTCGTAGTCAACGACGACAAAATCCGTCGGAAAGGTAAATTTATCAACGCCTACAAAGACATCTTCAGCTATCCCCACTAGATAAGCAACCGTACGGTTGGCTAATTCCAAAGTCATTTTGGTGGGGACTAGCTCGGGGAGAGATAATTGCTTCCAAACACTTAAAGGCATTAAGTTAATACTGGCACCTAGATCGGCTAGGGCCATGCAATTCTCTACTCCCGGGAAGTTGCAAGGAATCAAGAAGCGACCCGGATCACCAAGTTTGGTGGGCAATTTCCTTAAGAGCACTGCGGAGCAGTTCTCATTAAGTTGGGTCTGAGCGATGTCAAGAAGCTTTTCCTTATCACTTAGAAGATCTTTAAACATCTTAGCGTATTTGGGCATGTGAGCGAGAGCCTCGGCAAAGGAGATGTTAAAATTCAATTGTTTAAACATTTTTAGAAAGTTTGAAACCTAAATATCATCCTTGCTCTTTTGCTTCTCTTTCCTCAACCTTGAAGGATAAGGTATATTGGATGAAGAAGAAGGCTTTAAGGGAATAGGATCACTCACAACCACGGGTGGTGGGGAAATGGGGATAGAAGGTGAAGGAGGTGGGGACAGTTGCTCTTTTTCCTTGTTCACAATCACGGGTGGAGGTGTAGGAAGCTCGGGTTCCATATAACCTTTTCCACTACGAGTGGTGATTGCTTTCATCTCCCCTCTTGGATTCGCAACAGTATTACTCGGAAGAGTACCCGAAGTCGAGGGTTGATTACTTTGGATGAGCGAACCAATCATATCACGAAGGTGAACCGCTTGATTATTGAAAGAGTCTCTCATGTTTGCATTAATTTTATTGCTGTGTTTTGCCATGTCATTCCTTAGCTCGGCTCGAATATTGTTCCCTTGTTTTGCCATTTCGCCCTTCAAGTTGCGGACTTGACTCTGAAGATTCGTCACCATCTCCCGATTAGTCTTCATGAATGTCTTGACGTCTGGACTCACTGCCATCGGTTGATTGAGAGGTGGAGCTTGGTAAGCTTGAGAATTTCCTTGAGTTGGGTATGGGTTTTGTTGGGATTTATATTGATTGTTAGCACGAGGTTGGGATTGGTTGTTTTGGTGGTAGCTTTGTTGTTGGTTTTGGTTTGCAGGAGGGAAACCGGGAGGAGAAAGATAATTGTTGGAACGATAACTTAGCAAGCTACGGTCTCCTTGAGGGCGAGCTTGATAGCCTCCCGTGGGATAAGTGCCGTAAGCTGCGTTAACGTTTTCAGAAAAATTTCCTTGGGTAGAAGGACAATCATTATAAGAATGAGGACCACCACATGTGTCACAAGAAATAGCAACAGCTTTAGCTTGTTGAAAGTTGTTTGTGGCTATGGACATGAAATCTTTGTGCATATTCGCGATTTGTCAGGAAAGTTTGGATATCTCGGGATTGGAAGTAGTAGAAGAAACATTGACTCTCTGATTAGATCTTGAGGATGCGGATGAATCCCAATTCTTGTGGTGAGTAGTCATGTTTTCGATCAACTCTCGGCACTCCTCCGGTCTTCTTTTCATAAAGGTACTACCGGCGGCGGCATTGATCGTGTCACGATCACGAAAAGTGAGACCATTGTAGAAAGTGTCAATGAGAGTGACGGGGAGCATATTGTGATTTGGACAGCGGTCGATCAAATCATTGTACCGTTCCCAAGCATCGAAAAGCGATTCATCATTCTCTTGCATGAATCCACTGATTTGGTTACGAAGGCTAGTGACCATGGATGGGGGAAAGTAGCGCGATAAAAAACGTTGAGTCATGTCATTCCACGTATGAATAGAATTCTTAGGAAGACGGTCAAACCATTTTTCGGCATGGTGAGAAAGCGAGTGCGGAAAGAGTTGGAGGCGAAGGTCATCCATAGAAACACCGGAGCACTTCATGCTTTGGGTCATGGTAATGAATTTGTCGAGGTGTTTGTTGGCATCATCATCCGGAATTCCACGAAATGGGTTAGTTTGCACTTGTTGGATCATGTGATGCTTCAACGAAAACTCCTGAGCCGTGACGTGCATCGGCGCAATCGGGCCTCCGCTTCCGTTCATGGTGGGTTGACACAATTCCTCCATCGTTCGTAAATCAGGTAGGTGGACATTGTTGTTGTTGTTGTTATTCAAATTGGGTAGAGGTGGGTTATTATTGTTGTTATTAACACCAGCCATATCTAGATCTTCACGAGTCTCGGGCTCAGAATAGTTCGAAGATCTAGTACGCATACACCTGCAGAAGAAAAATATACACAAAGAATATCTATATAATCTTTTTGGTGCAAAACTTTTGGAAAATAATTGCTTTTAATGATTTTTCAATGTTTTTGTATTATTGAAGAGTTTTATATTTTTTAGGATTTTTGAAAAATTTTTAAAGCAAGGAAAATAACGTTCAAAGAACGGATCCCAAAATTCAATGCGTCTCTCACTAGAAACCGTTAATCGTAACGAAAAGAGCCGGCAGCGGCGCCATTTAATACTTGGTTTTTACACCTCGTATGAAAGTTCGTTAAACCGATCTTTTCGAATTGAAAACCGGTCTTAAGTGCGACTCAATCGTCTTTTGGTGAATCAAGATAATGGTTTGGTTTGTTTGTCTATTTTAAACTATAAGCAAGTAATTAAAGTGTCGTTGAGTAAAGTAGAAGTTTAAAGATAAATATTAAAGTGACGAGTTAAAATAAATGCTTGAAAACTTAAAGACTAGATTAAGAAAAATACTAGATCACTTAATAAAAACTAATAATGGGAAACTTTGTAAAAATTCTAAACTAAGCAAGTCCCAATCGGAATAATGGATAGTGCAATCGGAATGTGCCAATAAGTGCCCAGATCGGAATATGTTCTGATCTGGTGATCGGAATATGTGAAAAGAGGTTGTCGTAATATTGGAAAACGAAGGTCCAATCGGAAAATCCAAAGTCAACCCAATCGGAATACAACAAAAACTCTCCGTCAGAATATACAAAACTCCAATCGGAATAACAGGGACAAGGGGAAATCGGAATATAAGCTATGTCCCTCGATCGGAATACTAAACCCTATTCCGATCAAGAGTGATCGGAATATCAGGGGTGTTATCGGAAAAATTCAAAACCCTCTTCCGATTGATAAATCGGAAAGAGTGGTATGGGAGGCTGCTCGGAATGTGTAGATCGGAAAAGGGTTTATAACCTTTTCCGAAAATGGTGGTATTCGTAAAACTCTAAGGAAATAAGCTATTATAATGAGCTTATTCCCAAATTTAAAACGAATCAAACTAAACGGGTCAAATAAGCACTAATCTCAACTTATCTAACCTCAAAATAAGCAAACTTTTTGGATCAAACAATAAAAACATGAACTTTTAAAGAAAACTTTTTATAAGAAAATAAGCTAATCATAAAAAATAAGCCAATAAGCACAAGAGTCTTAAAGCTTAATCAAATGAAAACTTATGAAATGATCAAAAGATTAACTTTTTAAGCACGAAATCAATTAGAACAACACGGATCATATGATAATCGCACCAAAATCAATCTAAAATCAAAGAAAAGTAGAATGAGATTAAGGATTAAAAGCTTAAAATGAAACTTGATTAATGAAAATAAGCAATACAAAGATGTTTAATCTTGAAAGATTAAGAGAAAAAATCAAACTTAGTGAGAGAAAGTTTAAGACTTTCTCTCTCTAAAAAGTGAAAAACTAAAATTAAAGACTAACTAGCTAACTCCCCTCCTAATGACTATTAGGAGAGTATTTATAGGGAAGGTGGAAGGAGTGCATGTGTTGCATCTTCTTTCTTGCTTTCTTCACGTTTTCTTGACTCGACTTTAATTCTTTGTCTTTGTCGTCTCGGGATTTGAACTTGTCTTTTAATTTTCTTCTTCTATTAGACTTAAGTTCTTCGACTTCGTTAAACTTCCGTCTTTAGACTTTTTCTTCGATAAATCTTCAGAATAGGCCTTGGACTTCCGTTCTTTTTGCACTCTTGATCTTTTGACTTCATCTTTTCCTGTTTTCTTTGATAAAAGCCCGTGAAAACCCGTGTTTTCTTCCTTTTTCATATTTTGGTCCTAAAACACAATAAAAACACAAACCACGCATAATTCCGACTTTTACGACATAAATCACACGTTTTGGCCTTGTTATTATTGGAAATAAGTGGTAAAAGGATAAGTGTTTTCACACTTATTATACACCATTACCGTCTCCGCCTCGTCGTGATGAAGTACCCACCAAGAATCCTCCACCAACCCCACCTTCAACATCTCAACCTTTACGTGCTACACCTACACCTTCACCACCCAAAACCAATATTCCTTATCCATCTCGCTTAGGCAAGGCCAAAATGCACACATAGGATGACATTCAAGTGTCAAACTATTTGAAGAAAGTTTCGGAAATGACCGTCACTTTTCCCCTTGTCGAAGCTCTAGCACAAATGCCTAAATTTGTTAAGATGTTTAAGGAATTAGTAAGAAGGAGAAGATGGCGGAGTTTGTTAATACTCGATTGAATGAAAATTGTTCTGCCGTCCTTCTTAAAGAACTTCCGGAAAAACTTGGAGATCCCGGTCGTTTTGTGCTACCTTGTACTTTTAACCAAACCGAAAAATTTACTGCCTTATCCGATCTCGGGGAAAGTATTAATTTGATGCCTTTAAGTGTTTGGAAAAAGTTATCATTACCCGACCTTACACCCACCAAAATGACTCTTGAGCTTGCCAATCGCACTCTCGCTTACCCCGTTGGTATTGCCGAAGATGTGTTCATTAAAGTTGGCACATTCACTTTCCCGGTCGACTTTGTCGTTGTTGATTATGAAATGGACCCTCGTATTCCGTTAATACTTGGGCGCCTATTTTTGAGAACATGTAGAGCTTTAATAGATGTGGATAAATGTGAGCTCATCTTAAGAGTCGGGGATGATGCACAAGTTTTTGAAATGGGGAAGCTTACAAGCAAATTCTTTGGAATAGAATCAGCGAATATGATTAATGTGCTTGATGATTTTGTCAACTACAACAATCCTCTATTTGATTCTTGCATTGATAATCCACTTTTTCAAGATGATGTGGATGATTCTCTATCCAGTTTGGAACCTTCACCCATATATGATTTTCCACCGATCTATGATGCTTATGATGATGATTCTAGCTTCGATGGAGATGATTATGATGATTTTACTTCTGAGTATCCCGACATGCCCACTTATGATGATTTTGATGAGGCCGATACTCTTTCGATTGATTCTTCTCATGATGAAGATCCTCCGCCATCCATGCTTAATCCTACTTTGGATGACTACTCATTTGAGGAAGACTTCTCTACTTTTCTCAACACATACTTCCCTCATGAGAGTGATGCTCCTCCTTTAGACTTTGATGATTATGGTCTTGATCCTACTTTGGATTTGAAGAAAATTCTTTCAAAGGAGAAGCAACCGGACGACACCAACATCCGCAACACGTATGATTTAACACCTCTTTGTCCACCTTCTGAGGACGAGGTTGTGCATCTTCTTCGCGGATCATCTTCAAATTCTGCTGAGCTTGAGTGCTATTTTCCCCTAAAGGAAAAGGTGTTCGACCCCGGTATCGATATTCTTTAGCCATCTCAGTATCCATCTGATGAAATTAAAGGAAAAATCTTTGGAAATTATGATGATATGCTTGCACCTCTTCACCCTTGCTCCCACCATGCTCCATCTTTGCTTAAGGGAACCTTGCCTACTCTTCTTTGGCTTGCCTTGTTCGCCTTAAGCTTGTGCTATTTGATGGACGAAAACTATTTCCTTGATCCCGGTGGATATGTTTCATGCTTCTTCCTATGCTAATCAAGGTAGAGTCAGGCTCACAACTCGGTTAACAAAAATCAAGCGCTTCTTGGGAGGCAACCCATGTATCTATCTTTTAGCTTTCTTTATCCTAAGTGTAGGGGAGACCCGTTGGTGTTTGCTATTTCCTCTCTTCTCATATTCAGGAATTTGAGCGCTCAATGATCCACTCTTGATTATTTTTGACGACCCGTGATTCCGTGTTCCCATCTTCCCGGTTCTATCCTAAACTCTTTTCGATTCACTATTTTATATTTCTCAATATTAAAATAGGAATCTCGTTAGTTCTCTTTTCCTTAGCTAGATTTAAACAACGTGCACAATGTCCTAAGTGTAGGGGAGTTTACTCCCACATGCTTAAACATTGAGGACAATGTTTATATTAAGTGTAGGGGGGACTTCTATCGAAGTTAAGTGTCCTTTTCCTTGTATTTGTCCTCATTTTAACCGGAAAATCAATTTTTCGACATTTTTCAAAATTTTTGATCTATTTTGGCCTATTAGTTTTCCCTTTGTATAGTTATTTTTTTCTATACTAGAATAAATTTTTAATAAAGTGGTTTTAATTTTCAAACATCGTGAATCTTTTGACTCAACCCGAGTTTACTTATCTAAGTTTACTCTAGCTAGTATCCTTAACGCGTTTAAGTCAAGTTTTGCTAGGCTTTTATATAGGGAGTTATAAAACGCGAAAGTCTTAACTCTCACGGGTTAAGGACAAGAACTTTTCGCAAGTTCCTATAATTGATCCTAGAGAGTCATTTATCAAAGGAACTTTAAAATGCGATTTCTAAACTTGAAAAAGTCTAAGAATTTGCAAGGTCCTATAGACGAATCGAAAACCCAAAACTTTGATTTGATAGGCTAAGCATCCACGAGTCTCATTCCTTGAGATTTTAAACTGTGGAGAACGAGAGATGATAGAGTCAATTATAAGTTTGGTATTCTTTCGTAAATTTATGTGAGTTAATTATAAGCCTATTCTCCCATCGCTTGCTAATAAATTTATCTGCAATAAATAAGGTTGTATGATTTGAAAAGTTACTTAGCTTCTAGCTCAAGATCGTTTAAAAGTTTCTCGGTATGGATTAGAGTTCATAGCCAAGGCATAACTTATTGAAGCGGGATGCGAAGATTGGCGAGTCCAAAAAGGCCCTAACAAGGCATGATGGCTATATTTAGTTGCTAAAGATCCAAAGTGATGTGAAGAATCATTTATCGAAAATCAATATGAAGGATCGAGACATACGACGAAAAGAAAAAAAACCTCCCCAAAAGATCATGGAGAAGTCTATCCAAAAAGGCCCTGACAAGGTATGAGGATAAATAGATCCAAGTCCTAAAAGGAGGTGGATCGTTGTATATCAAAGTCCAATAAAAAGATTGGAGAAAAATGAAGAAGTCGTGGTCCAAAGATGAAGAATCTCTCAAAACTTCAAGTGAAGAAATTCCTATTATGAAGAGAAGACCATAATTTCAAGAACGTCTCTTAAGATTTGAAGTATGAAGTCGCTGCCAAATATCGGTCCGAGAAAGGTCTCAAATCGTGAAGCGAGTTATGCCAAGATATGAACTTTATGAGGCCCCGAGAAGCAGTTTTAAAAGATTTTGTCCTTTAGCTAACTATTGATTAAATCGTCCCACTTTATTTTCAGCCTAAATAACTATCGAAATAAGTCAACAATGCATCCTCGTGATCATTCAATACAACAATAAAATATAAGAGATATACCTAGGATTAATGGAGTCTAAGTAAATAATTGGCCCACATGAGTTCGTGATAGTTTGCTAACTTATAATAACAATGATCTCATTTTTAAGCTTGGTTTGGAGAAAGTGAAAACTTGAGGATGATGATCATTCACAACATTTCCAAAACCCTAAGGTACGTTTTTGATCTCTTTACTTGTTTTGTTATTTTCTATCTCTTTAATAAAGACCAATGTGGATTGATTGTGATGGAAAATGTAAATCGTGCTTTGTAACTAATGCATTACATGAGGAATTGCAATGGTCAAGTGTAGGGGATTTGATAGGTGTGAAAACACCCATCCTTTTACCACTTAATTACAATAATAACCGACCCAAAACGTGTATTTTATGTCGTAAATGTCGGAATTATGAATGGTTTGTGTTTTTGTTGTGATTTAGGACGAAATTGTGGAAAGGGGAGAAAACACGGGCATTAACGGGCGTTTATCAAAGAAAAAGACAAAAGACAAAGTCAAGAAATCAAGAGTGCAAAAAGAACGGAAGTCCAAGACCAATGCTGAAGATTTATCGAAGAAAAAGTCAAAAGAAGGAAGTTTACTAAAAGCCGAAGAACTCAAATCTAATTTATTGAAGTAATTACAAGACAAGAGTAGAAATCCCGAGACAAAGTCGTTAAAGTCAAAGAATTAAGAAGATTAAGGACTTAATGATGCAATTAAAGAAAGAAGAAAGAGGGGAGGAAGCTTCCTAAGCACCTCCCTAATCCTCCTATAAATAGATCATTAGGATTTACATTTCATTTTGTTGGCTAGAGTGACACTAGTTCTTCCACCATTTTAATACCTTGCACTTTAATTACAAGTCATCTAAATACATTGTCTTGCACCTTTAATTCATTTAAATTCCAAGTAAGTGTTCTTCATTTTGTTGCTTTAATCTTACTTTTAATTTTGATCAAGTTTCTTTTATCATTCTCTTTCTACCTTTCTCTTGTTTTTAGTTTGTTTTAAATTCGGATCAAGCAAGGTTTGCTTAATCCCTTTGCTTATTTGATTAAAAGTTTTGTCTTTTCTTTTCCCTTTATGTTTTCATACGAAATAAGCCACAAGTTTGACAATCTTATGTGCTTATTTGGTGTTTAGCTTAAGTGTTTTCAAGTTTTTTTTAAAAATTTTACCTTTTAAATTCCATTTCGTTAAGTTTCGTCTTTTAAATTTCGAAAGGTTTTAACTTTTTAGCTTATTGTCTTGTTTTATTTCAATTTCATTTAAGTGATTGAATTCAGCTTATTAGTTCTAGCTTATTTGGGCTTGTGCTTATTGCGAATTTGTAACTCCATCGGAAAGAAAGGAAATTACACATTGCGATAGCATCACCCATATTCCGATGGTGACAACATGGGACAAGGGTTTTGCATTCCGATCCGGGATTGCGATCAAGAGTAACAACACCCTCATTCCGATCTGGGATTGCGATCACATATTGCGATCGCATATTTCGACGGCTCTTGTGGTTTTCTAAGTCGAAGTGCTGCCCAATTTTCTTAAGCAATATTCCGATCTGGACCACATTCCAATGGGTATATTCCGATGGAAGTGACATTCCGATAGACTCTCTTTTCAACATTCCGATAGACCTAGATTCTATACATTCCGATAACTACTTTGCGATCTGGATTCTGATGGTATAGTGACAGCATTCCAATTAGACATTCCGATGGTTGTTGGTTTTGGATTATATTTTTCTTAGTTTTGTTTTTAAGTTACATTTTAATACTCTGTCAAATTTAATTTTCGTCACGCTTTAGTTTTAAGTCATTTAATTAATTTACTTTTTAAAATTTTAATATTGCACATTTAAGTTTTAGTTATGTTTAGTTTTAATTAGGTTTAGTTTAGATTTAATTAACCGTCATTTACTTTTAAAGTCTTGCACTTTTAAATTTACTACAACGACACAACTATTTGTTTCACCAAAGACAACTGAGTCGTATAGTTAACCAATTATCAATTCGATTAGACCACTTCAACGAACAATAAATTTTTATACTTGGTGTGAAAAGTCTCGTATCAACGTGGCTACAGCTTTAGCTTGTGGAAATTGGTTAGTGGCTAAAAATTCAATCTTTTTGCTCATTTCGACTATTGCGCGGGACATTTCGGTAATATCAGGGTTTGAAGAAGTAGAAGAAACATTGACTCTCTGATTTGATCTTGAGGATGCGGATGAATCCCAATTTTTGTGATGAGTAGTCATGTTCTCAATCAGCTCTCTAGACTCCTCAGGTCTTCTCTTCATGAATGTACCACCGGCGGCAGCATTAATCGTATCACGATCACGAAAGGTTAACCCATTGTAGAAGGTATCAAGCAATGTAACGGGGAGCACGTTGTGGTTCGGAAAACGGTCTATCAAGACATTATAATGTTCCCAAGCATCGAAAAGCGACTCATCAGGTTCTTGAGTAAATCCACTGATTTGGTTGCGAAGACTAGTGACCATGGATGGTGAAAAGTAGTGCGACAAAAAGCGTTGAGTCATGTCATTCCATGTATGAATTGAGTTTTTGGGAAGACGATCAAACCATTTCTCAGCATGATCAGATAAAGTGTGTGGAAAAAGGTGAAGGCGAAGAAAATCCATGGAAGCACCGAGAAGTTTCATGCTTTGGGTGACGGTAATGAACTTGTCAAGATGTTTGTTGGCATCATCACCCGGTAATCCGCTAAACGGGCAAGCGTTTTGAACTTGCTGGATCATGTGATGCTTCAACGAAAATTCAGGAGCCGTGATTTGCATCGGCGCAATCGGTCCTCCGCGTCCGTTCTTGGTTGGTTGACAAAGTTCCTCCATTATTCGTAAATCAGGTAAGGGAACATTGTTGTTGTTGTTATTGTTATTCAAATTGGGTAGAGGTGGGTTGTTATTATTGTTATGCACACCAACCATATCTAAATCTTCACGAGTCTCGGGCTCTGAATAATTTGAAGATCTAGTACGCATACACCTGCAGAAGAAAAAGATACCAAAGAAACAGAGAATTTATATATATATCTTTTTGGTGCAAAACCTTTGGAAAAGAAATGCTTTTTATGATTTTTTAAATGTTTTTGTATTTTTGAAATTTTTATGATTTTTATGGATTTTTGAAAAATTTTAGCAAGGAAAATAACGTTTCTAAAAGAACGGATCCCCAAAGTCCAATGCGTCTCTCACTAAAAACCGTTAATCTTAACGAAAAGAGCCGGCAACGGCTCCATTTAATACAAAGCTTTTGGCCGAGTATCAAATAATTTCGTTGTTCCAAATCTTTTTGAATTGATTACCGGTTAAGAATGCGACTCAATTGTCTTTTGGTGAACAAGAGGATGGTTTGGTTTGATTATCTAATTCTAAACTTAAAGGCCAATGATTGTCGTTGAGTAATAGTAGAAGTTTTTAGAAAATTAAACTAAAAGTTATTTAGAAAAAAAAGACTTAAAATATAAAGCTTGTAAAACTTTAAAACTTAGAAGCTCAATCTATCAGAATTCAACAAGTCCCTTCTATCGGAATGCACCAAAATTAGAACCATCGGAATAATTAAATGCTAAGCTATCGGAATAATAAAGGTGAAAGTCCATCGGAATGTTGATCTGAATACCCATCGGAATAACAAAGTCAATACTGTCGGAATGTGGTGTTATCGAAATGTCCAAATCAGAATGTTTCAGATCGGAATAATCTAAACACCTCTGTCGCAATGTTGTATATCGGAAAGTCCAAATCGGAATACAAGGATCGGAATGTAGAGAACTAAAATTGGGCAGAGTTTCGATTCAAGTTAACCTTAAGTCCCGTCGGAATATGCGATCGCAATGAGCGATCGCAATCCCAGATCGGAATAAGGGGTTAAAAACCAAACTATCGCAAAGTAGAACCACAATGGGTTATTGCGAAAGACAAAAGCAGCCGTCGGAATGTCTGAATCCCCATTATTGCGATGGAATGCAATAGTAATCCGAAATTGGTGGCAAGCTGAAAACTCAATAAGCACGTATAATAAGCTACCTTACCCAAACCTTAAACAGCTCAATAAGCTTAATTTGACAACTTTCAAAACATAAAATCATAGACTTTATAAAAGAAACTTTTGAAAAGATTAAACCTTTTAAGATCCGAAAAGCAATAAGCTAAAACGTGAAATAAGCCAATAAGCATAAAGAGCTTGTAGCCTAAACCGTATGAAGCTTGTGAGCACAAAAAGATGAACCTTTTTTAAACACTAAAACATCAATTCAAAAACGAATGAAGAACTATTCGGATCAAATTTGAAGTTTCGGATCAAAGAGTAAGCAAAATCAAGAAAGGTGGAAAGAGATTAAAGAACTAATTCTTAAACTTGAACTTAATTAATGAAATACAAATACATAAATCTTAAACTTGAAAGATTAAAAGAAAGAAAAGATGAAAAACTTAGTGAGAGAAAGTTTGGAACTTTCTCTCTCTAAAAACTAGAAAGGAAAAAATGAGAAATACTAAATTAGCTAACCACCCTCCTAATGTGATTAGGAGGGTATTTATAGGCTAAGTGGGAAGTGCATGTGTTGTGTGCTTCCTTCTTTCTTTTCTTCTCGACTGGATTTAATTCTTTGACTTTTCTCGACGTCGTCTCGGGATTTGAACTTGTCTTAATAATTTTCTTCTATAATTTAGACTTGAGTTCTTCGACTTCATTAAACTTCCGTCTTTAGACTTTTCTTCGATAAATCTTCAGAATAGGTCTTGGACATCCGTTCTTTAAGCACTCTTGATCTCTTGACTTTGTCTTTTCTTGTTTTCTTTGATAAAAGCCCGTGAAAGCCCGTGTTTTCTTCCTTTTTCATCTTTTGGTCCTAAAACACAATAAAAACACAAACCACACATAATTCCGACTTTTGTGACATAAAATACACGTTTTGGTCTTGTTATTATTGGAAATAAGTAGTAAAAGGATAAGTGTTTTCACACTTATTACATATACTTACCCTAAACCCATTTATTTCACGACGATGAAGATTATGGTGACATAAGGATGGTAGGATAGGTTAAGTCCAATGATTCTTCCAAAACCGGAGGAATCTTCCCAAGGACATTCCATAGCTAGAAATAGTAGTCCTTAGGAAAGATGGAGGAAGATTGTGAATGTAGCTAAATGCCGACCAAGTACTTAAGTTAGCACTGGAACAATCACAACAAGGTGCTAGTTATGACGTATTGGTAAGCATTGAAGGGGTTGAAGAATGAAAAAGAAATGTAAAGATAAAGGGTGAAAACAAAGAAGCCCTCCTTACAACTTTAGGCAGAAACCGGGTCAACACATATGCTATTGAGATCATTTTAATGATGCTCGATATTGAAGATAGACATCATGGACCCATTGATGCCATGCACAACCCATCCCAGCTAACTCGGATATCTCTCAAAAGGTATTTGTTTTATTCACATGGAGACAACGCATTATCTATTGATTTATTCACTCCGAAAAAGTTGGTATTGAAATGGTGGCACTCCTCTCCAGCCTCTGATCACTAAAATCCAAAATGCATGGTCGAGTCTAGAGCCATTTGAGATCATCAAATATCTCATTAAGACACACTTCCATATTTCCTTGCTTCCTCACACACTGTGAAAAGTAAGAAAGATATTAAGAGTCCTACGTAAAATCTTCATGATCTTGCCTGAACATCCGAGTAATACACAAGTATTTACAAATGAAGATGTAAATCCTTCTTGAGCGAACATTAAAAATCTCATGGTAGGTGACTTTTGCGATTCTTTAAGAATCAAACTTGTGATAACTGGAAGTCAACAGTGGTTTAATTCTTAACTGAATCTAAACACGTTTCAGGCCTCTACGCAATATCTCAATGATCTTGCCAGAACACTCAAAGTGACACTCTTAGGTGTTTACAGTGATGAGTAGAAACTCTTCTAGTGTTAATCTCAAACAGCACTTGGTAGGTAACTTGCAAGATTCAATATGAATCGAGCTCGTGACAACTGGAAGCAACGATTGTGTGATTCTTTAATGAATCAAACTTGTTCCAAGAATAGGAATTGACGGCTTCAATCATGCGGATAATTTTATCCAAATGATTCACTCTTTACGTTCGCATTCAACTTTGGACGGTCGAGTAAAGAGAACGGGTTTACCCGCGAAATCTTGTCACGGAGATTTTTAATTAAATATACCTGCCACAAGTATGATATTTTATATCGTCCAATGGTCTTCACCGACCGGAGGTAAAAATTGTACCGAATTAGAATGAAATGTTCAAAGCCATTTCGTTCGTGTCTACTTATGTTACGGAATTTGAAGACGGTGGCGTTGCGGAGTCCGAGATGAAGTCGTCCCCACATGCTTATATTTTCTACCTCAACAAATTCAAGAAAACCTAAAAGTTAAGTCTTCAGCTGTATCGAACTCTGAAGCTTTCAAGAATTACAAAGGTATAAGTATGTGGGACATGAAGTCATGAAGAGGCGAATATCACAAGTAATGATGCACAAGATCAAAGCAAGAGATTAATGCTCATGATTGATATCAAAGATCACATCAACATGTTCACCAGAAAAGAAAAAGAAAAGAATGACGAAGACTACGAGCTCAAGACAAGCATAACATGTTAGGTTTATTTTATTATTGTAACTTGGGTAACGCCCTTGTTTGCAGTGACCTCCCTTAGGGGGAGATTTTTGGAAATACGTTTTACATATTTAGAAAGGTTCGGTCACTCCAACAATATATAAGTTAGTAGCTCGTAGTCTAGCATCGTAATAGTAAACAAACAAGGCCATGCCAAGCCAACAACTTGTGTAGGCCGCCAGCCCATTGTAAGACCAAGCCCATCTCATGGGCTTGGGTATATAAACCCTCACCTTAGTTGGAGGGGGTGTGGTTCACTTCATAATTTCATATTGTTAAAGTGTGTTTTTAATACTTTCTCTCTCTAAGTGTGTGTGTCCTCACCATCTTTCTATCTCTTTCTCTCTCTAGAATATAAGTAAGATTTACAATATCCTAGAAATGAGATGGGTTGTATTTTAAGCTGCCACCTAGAGGGGTATTTTTGTCTTTTCGCCACTCCTTTTGCTTTGTTAATATCGCCCACACATAGCCAGTTGTAGACATTCTTGGATCACACACCAATAATGGCCTGACACATGCCTACCTCGAACTGAATTATGCTAGATGCCACGTGTCGAATTTTGATTGCCAGCCGCCACTCACACATCTGTAGACCTGCCACCTCGTACTGACATGACGGCTCTGCTGCCACGTGTCATCCTAGGATTGGCCAGCCGCCACACGTGTCTACCACATCTCACATTCCCTGCAACATAGGACTGACACGTCAGACTGATGTGTTAGCACCGCATGTCAGCCTGCCAAGTCCGCCACATCGTACTGACGTGTCAGAGCCGCCGCCACGTGTGACGCTTCTATTGGCCAGCCGCCGACACCTGTACCTCGTACCTGCACAGTAATCATTAGCTTTCAATGACACGTGGCGCGCTGGCATTAGCCAGCCACCGCCACGTGTCTGCTGACGTCAACATGACGTCAGCTGGTCAACGGGTCGGTTAACGGATAGGGTCGGGTCTGGTTCGGGTCGGGTTGCGTCGCCACGTGGACCACTCAAGTGGTGCCACGTGGCACTGGCTAAATATAATCCCACTATTGCCATCCCCAAGTTACGAACTCGGGTTGCTTGTGCCGGTTCTTAAGGAACGAGAGATTGCCAGCTGAGTTAGGAAGTCTTTCGTGTTTACTAGTGCAAAATTTGTAACTTGACCTCTCTTTGTGACAAGGCATTGCAGATTATTAACCCCCTATATGCTTGCTTGGATGTCACGGGTGTCTCACTGTTTGCTGGTGCGGGTTTGGATTCGTGGGTCCCCGGGATTGCTTTACGGACTGCTGCTTAGAAGAAAAGGATGAAGTATTCTTCTATTTGTGCAGAGTAGGTTATTCGTTCATCCCTTTTGCCTTATCTACTTTTGGGGAGCTTGACGAGTAAGCATTGGTTACTCTTTCGTGTCTCAAGCGCTTATTTGTTTGTCATTCTAATGATGCTAGGAGTGACTCTTTTCTATTTTATAGACATAGTTTCTGTATTCATAAGGGGGTGGGAGTGCAACTTGTTTCGCGGCTCCCTTCTAATTTTGTGTGATTAATAAATAAAAGATTTTCATAAAAAAATAAAAATAAAATAATAATAATAATAATAATAATAAAAATAATAATAATAATAATAATATACGAATAATACAAAAATTATTTATTTTTATAAGAACTTTATTTTTTATTTATTAATAATAATATTCGGAAATTTATTTTATTTATATGGTAAATATACACAAAAGTTATTAATGTTTGCCAAAAAATTGGATTTTGTTACTAAAATTTAAAAATAAACAGATAGGTTACCAAACCTTGGTTTACCGGCTACGTAGGTTACTCCGTATGTATTAACCTATTAATACCGATAAACCATCTATGTGGCAGGGTTAATAGACAAAGATGTTACTAAAGTTTGCTAAAAAGTTCGATTATGTTACTAAAGTTTAAAATGTTACAGATAAGTTACTCAAGTTATTTTTTTTTCAATTTTAAAAGAAAAGAGTTTTTAAAGATTATACCATATACGCTTTTTTACGTGTCTGAATGTTTTTAAACATTTTTACACTTTCGTTTTACATTTTTATACATTAAAAGCGTATAAAACAACACAAAAGAATAAAAACTTCGAAAACGTACAAAGACATTTGAAAATATACATGCATGTATAAAAAATAACATAAAACTTAAAACTAGTATGAAATCCTAAAAAAAGGATAGAAATATTTAGGTTGCGTTTAGTTAGAAGGAAAACACCTTATTTTATTTATTTCTCGTTTTTTCATTTTTGTTTATGTTAAATACTTTAACTTTTTTTACTTTCTCGTATAAGTTTTTTAGTTGTTTTACCATTTAATTGGTTAGTTTATGATAAACGTTTTCGTTTTTTGAAAATACCTTTATAATATTAAAAAAATTAAATAATGAAGATAAAAAAACAAGAACATTTGAGCATGTTTTAGTTTTGAAAAATGAAAAACACAAACACATGTTTTTCTAACTAAAAGCGTTTTCTATATTTTCAAGTGTTTTGTGAAAATGAAATTCCCTTATTTTTTTCTACAAAACAGAAAATATATGAAGGAAAATGTTTTCCAACTAAACGCAACCTAGTGTTTTTTTATTTTTAATGGATAAGATAATGTAAATTAAAAGGGTTAAAATATATAATTCTTTTATAAAGAAATAAAAAATTCGGTTACCACAATACAATAAACAAATATGTATAAAGAAATACAAAATATACTAAAAGATACGCAAATAAAGGAAAACGGATGAAATAAATATATATGTGTAATTATTTATTGAGTGTAACTTTTTCTAAGGTTTAGTAACCCATTTAATAAATTCGTGAACTATAGTAAGTTGTCTGTAACGTTTTAAACTTTAGCGATGACGTGGACAAGAGAACCGGTAAATCATCCGGTTGCCCATCTTATGAGTAACATGTGGATAACTCTTTTGAATGTTTAGTAACCCATAAAATGAACCCGTATACATGAGTAACCTATTTGTAACGTTTTATACATTAGAAACAAAATCGAATATTTTGGCAAACTTTAGTAACTTTTGTGTATATTAACCCATATTTATATTACTTATTTATTTAAAACTTATTTATTTTTTAAAAAATTAAACTAAAAAAATTCATAGGGAACAAACCGTGAGGAGTTACGATGTGAGGTCGGGACCGTTGGCTTCGTAAATTTGTGCTCTTTCCAATCTCATGCTCGTTTTGATGTTTCTTGACCTTGTCTTTTATCTTGCTCTTCAATAAATGACCGTAAAATCCCGTGTTTTCTTTCCTCTTGATATTTTGTACCTATTTCACAACAAAAACATAAACCACGTATAATTCCGACATTTATGATATTAATTACACGTTTTGGTCTTGTTTTTCATTGTTTTAAGTGGTAAAAGGATAAGTGTTTACACACTTATTAAACCCGAACGAGTTCTTGATCGTCAACAGTGAGTCATGATGAAGAAGACGATTTCATTCGTCAAAATCCTTTGGAGGAATCATACCGTGCGGAATTCCACTTGGGAGACAGAGGAGTTTATCTGGACTGCTTACCCTCATTTTAACTTTTGTTTCGGGTATGTTCCTCTTTCAGTTTACGTTATCTATAATTCCAGGACGAATTATTCTTTTTAGGGGGGAAGAGTTGTAAAACCCGCATAGATATGCCATGAACAGTACACTACGTAAACATACGAACCAATTAAAACTTTCCATTTATATCATGTACACGTGTCACGAACATTGAATTTAGAAACTACGTACGTGTTAGTGCACGATAATTATTAAGTATAATAATTATAATCACGAACATTTATGAATATGATAAATATTATGTTTAATAATTATAATACAATTATTAGAACACGACATATGTACGTAGTATATGTAACATGGACATTTAAACAGGAAACAGGGAGAATAATAAACACGAGCATACATGAATATTTTTAGACATAAAAATTGTATGGTTTTGGCCTTGTGGGCCATGGTAGCCGGGAACAAGGCAGACAAGAGGGGGCCCAAGCCCATTTTGATTTAACAAAAAAAACTAAAAACCCTAGCTCTTTCTCTCCCTCTTGCCGTTGGCTACACAAGAACACCAAAGGGTGTTTGGTTGATTTTGATCTTTGAGTTTTGGTTAATCGTGTTCCTGTTCTTAGTTCTTTTCCAATCGCGCATTCAGTATCACCATAACCTTCATCTTTTTATTTTTATTTTTCTTTTAATCATGTTCATGTGTTTAGAATATAAAAACATAATTAAAAACATGATAGATTGATCCAAGAAACATGGAAAAGAGTTGGTTTGGTGGGTTTTGGTTCAGCCGACACACAACCGAGAGCCACCAAGCTCTCAGCTTGGTTTATCGCACCACCAACTGAGACCTTTAAGGTCTCGGTGTGGGTTTGGTTTTCGGTCGCAAGGATAAAGGAACCCCGACTCAATTCGGGGTGATGTTTGGTTTGATTTTGAGTGTCAAGCGAGACCCTACAAGGTCTCGTTGGGACTTACTGTGCAGCAGTGGGAACCCTGGCTTGAGCCGGGGTGTACTTGGTTCGGGCAGTGGGTAGCCGAGACAAAACAGGGAGAACCACCGGCTATAGCCGGTGGGTATATTGGTCGAACAGTGGCAACCGGCTAGGCCGGGTAGCCACTGTCAAGGGTTGTTTGGTTCGGCTTATATTAAAACACGAAAATAGGCACAAGATTAATTACAAGTTATAGTTTTTACAAGAATAATTAAATTAATTAAACATGACTAATAATTATTTTAATTTAAACATGGACTTAGGATATATTATTCTTATAAATAATACATGTTTTAACCTAAGTATTTTGTTATTTATTTTAGACTATAGTTATTAATTAATTATTAAAAGATGGACTTATAATTAATTAATAAAACATGACTTAGGTTATAATTATTAAATATAATAATTCATGATTAGCCTAAGTATTTTATTTAGACTAATTTAATTAAAATCATGCTTTATTTAATTAAATCATATAACCTATAGTTTATTAAATTACCATGTCATTTATTTAATAAACTTTACTATTAGTTACATGATTATGATTTCTAACCAGTAAACATTAGCTTATATTGTTAGCTTATTAATCCAGCTTATTTCTAAATATAGAAACTTCTGTTTCAGGAAACTTAATATTTTTAGAAACTTTCTATTTTTAGAAATTGATTTGTTTTTGGAAACATTCTATTTTTCGAAACTTTCTATTTTTGGAAACCTGCTATTTTTAGAAAGTTACTTATTACTACACAACAAGTATAATAATACTAGAATACAAGATAATACTTAATCGGAATACATGAAATACATGATTGATACAGCATATTATTTAAAACAGTAAAATAAGACAAGAACATATAAAACAAGCTAAGAACATGCTATAACTAGTAACGTACTCAGTAATCAGACAACTTATACATGTCCCTTATTTATGTAGTATTAGTGAAGTCGGAGTAGGACTATTCATCCTTTCATCTTTCCTCGTTCACTGGACACAAGGTACGGATTTTCCGTCCTTTAGTAGGGACATTCTTTCCTTATTAGGATTCCGCCTTTGCAGCCAACTGTTTTCTCAAGTATATGTTTTATATGTTTTGATTACTTATGTTTAGTTTTAAATGCCTAAGCCATATACATGCATGACCAGTGTCACCTAGTTATGGAGGTACCATAACCATAACACTGGAGGCACCAGTGTTATGACTTCCACACGGCGGAGTGATTGCTCGTGGCGTCCCTTTACAGTTTTGGCCTTATATTTATATTATCATGTGGGGCGTATGGGTGCATCCTAGTTACATGTTTTATAGGATTTTCATGGTAAATGTGGTGTGCGCCTTGCATCCTTCATAAGGAGTTGATCCCTCTTACCCAAACTAAATAATTAGAGGCAACCCCTCTAATTGCATGATGAGGTCTCCCCTCAAGTATTCATGCACGGTGGAACCTCATGACCTATATGGGCTATTGGATAATTAATACAGTTTTCATATATAAAACATAAGTTGTTTCAAACCATAAAACCAGTTTTATGAACATGTTCCAGGTTATCTAGGACTTATACATTTCCGCTTCTATTTGTCTTATTATGCTTATGTCATTTCATGTTATGCTTGTATATCTGTTCATTGGGCGTTATGCTCAGCCGTTTTCCTTTCATGTTCCCAAACGATAGGGACTCAAGGACGCTCGTAGACTTTGAGAGTATGCGCATACGGATGGAAGCTATCTAGCCTTCATTACTTTAAGCATTTTCCATACATTTTGCGGTTCGTCACTTAGACTATAGTTTAAGGTGTTTTGTGCAAATATGTGCTTTTATGTGCTTATGTGTTTATTTTGTGTGTTTCGAGTGAGGTTTGGATATCGTTTATGGGTATATGGTACTCATAAGTAAATCAAGGAACGGTTATTTCATGTTCATGAGCCGACATGGTAGTGACTATGAAATGAGATGGTGTTATTTAGTGGTTTTACGTATACGTATATGTATTATAGAAAATCGTATTTTTACGGTTTAGGGTTTTGCATTTAGGGGTCTCGGAAGAGGTATTTAGTCACGGGAGTATTTTTTGGGATGGTTTTAAGTCATTTGGGACTTAGTTAATTATTTTATTTCATATTTCAAAAGTTTTTATAAAACTGTATATTTTACGTCTTTTACGGTATACGCGTAAATTTGACTAGTTTTACGGTTTTGAGGTTTTGGAGGCTTTAGGAGCTGAAATAAATTAAGGAAAATTAAGGTAATATTGTTATTACAATTATTAATAATTTAAATAAAAAACGAAATTATGTGGACAATTACACTTGGGCTAGGACTTGTCAATAACTATATAAGCTGTAAAATAAGATTGGAAAAAAAATAATCTCTGGAGGTCGACGGTTTTTTCTTTGGTTTAGGGTTCTTCATATTTTTTTGTTCTTCCATTATTCTTAAGGTAAAAACCTTCAAATCTCTTTTCAATTTATTTGTTTTTAATGTTTTCATAATCAATATATGATGGATCTAGAGTTTATTATAAATTAAAAACCTGAGTTCTTGTGATATAACAATGTTTAAAATAATTAGGTGTTATATATTGTAAATCTTGCTTATGTTTTAGAGAGAGAAAGAGATAGAAAGATGGTGGATTTCACACTTCTAGAGAGAGAAAGTAATGGAACTATGTGTTTAATGAAATGAAAACCACACCTCTCAGGAGAAGTCTTTTATACCAAGTCCACAAAGTAGGCTTGGTTTACATTTTGGGCCGCCGACCCATACATCACATGGGCTCGATTTGGACATTGTTTAATAACTATAAGTAAACTAAACTACGAGCTACTATTATATCTATTGTTGGAGTAACCGAACCTTTCTAATACGTAAAACGTATTTCCACAATCTCCCCCTAAGGGAGGTCACTCCAAACAAGGGTGTTACCCGAGTTACAATAATAAGATAAACCTAGCATACTATGCTTGTCTTGAGCTCGTAGTCTTCGTCTTTCTTTTCTTTTTCTTTTCTGGTGAATAGGTTGATGTGATCTTAGATATCAATCTTGAGCATGGATCTTTTGCCTTTGATCTTTTGCATCACTTGTGATCTTTGCCTCTTCGTGACTTCATTTCCCACATACTTATACATTTGTAATTCTTAAAAGCTTCAGAGGTTGATATAGCGGAAGACTTAACTTTTAGACTTTCTTGAATTTGTTGTAGTAGAAAATATAAGAATGTGGGGACGACTTCTTCTCGGTCACCGCAACGCCACCGTCTTTGAATGCCGCAACATAAGTAGACACGAATGAAATGGCTTTGAACATTTCATTCTAATTCGGTGGCATTTTACCTCTGGTCGGTGAATACCGTTGGATGATATAAAATACCGTACTTATGGCTGATAGATTTTAATTAAAAAAATCTCCTTGACAAGATTTCGCGGGTAAACCCATTCTCTTTACTCGACCGTCCAAAGCTGACTGCGAACGTAAAGAGTGAATCATTTGGATAAATCTATCCGCATGATTGAATCCGTCAATTCTGATTCCTGGAACAAGTGAAATTCAATTAAGAATGGTTGTCACGAGCTTGATTCATACAGAATCTTGCAAGTTACCTACCAAGTGCTGTTTGATGTTAACACTAGAAGGATTTCCACTCATCACTATGAACACTTAAGAGTGTCACTCTGAGTATTCTGGCAAGATCAGTGAGATATTGCGTAGAGGCCCGGAACGTGTTTAAATTCAATTAAGAATAAAACAGTTGTTGCTTTCCAGTTATCACAAGTTTGATTCATAAAGAATCACACAAGTCACCTACCATGAGCTTTTTGATATTCGCTCAAGAAGGATTTACATCTTCATTGTAAATACTTTTGTATTACTCAGATGTTCAGGTAAGATCATGAAGATTATGCGTAGGACTCTTAATATCTTTCTTACTTTTCACAGTGTGTGAAGAAGCAAGGAAATATGGAAGTGTGTCCTAATGAGATATTTGATGATATCAAATGGCTCTAGACTCGATCGTACATTTTGGATTTTATTGATTGGAGGATGGAGAGAAGTTTCACCTTTTCAATATCAATATATTCGGAGTGAATAAATCGATAGATAATGTATTGTCTCCGTGTGAATAAAACAAATACCTTTTAAGAGATATCTAAGTTAGCTGGGAAGGGTTGTGCAATGCATCAGTGGGTCCATGATGTCTATCTTCAATATCAAGCATCATTAAAATGATCTCAATTGCATATGTGTTGACCCGGTTTCTGCCTAAGGTTGTAAGGAGGGCTTCTTTCTTTACACCCTTTATCTTTACAATTCTTTTTCATTCTTCAACCCCTTCAATGCTTACCAATACGTCATAACTAGCACCTTGTTGTGATTGTTCCAGTGCTAACTTAAGTACTTGGTCGGCATTTAGCTACGTTCACAATCTTTATCCATCTTTCCTAAGGACTACTATTTCTAGCTATGGAATGCCCTTGGGAAGATTCCTCGGGTTTTAGAAGCATCATTGGACTTAACCTATCCTACCATCCTTATGGCACCACAATCTTCATCGTCGTGAAATAAATGGGTTTAGGGTAAGTATATATCACCATGAAAATCCATTTCGGTATAGCAAATCGATTTTGCTCCCCCTTAACATATGCCACGATATCCGAAAACATTTCGCACATGTCGGGATGAGCTATCACGTTAAGTCAAACCATTTGTGAAAATTTCCCTTATTAAATCACATTTTCTCCCCCATATTAAAAATATTAACCCAATCGATGTTTTTAATATTAATTGATTTAATGAAGTTTTAACAAAGGTTTTGGGAAGAAAAATGCAAGTCCTTTTAGTCTTCATGAGACCAATTTGTGAGAAATGATACCGATTTGTAACATGAGCAGATATTCACCATATTAGAATAAATTGACAAGGTTGGACCTGATTGATGAGAACATCATATGATAAGATCAAATGGTTCTTGTCGGAAAATGTTGGTCGCCTCTTCACGTCTGAAGTCATCTCTTGACACCACATGTATGATTGGTATTCTTGTCTTGACACCAATTTGTGAACTTGGCACTTTCGACATCGAAGATTCTGAATGCTTACAATTTCTCCCCCTCAATTGTTGACCCGTGTTCTATTGAAAGAGTTGTAGTCGCTGTTTGAGTAGTCGCATCGTCGAGTATGTAGATACCAATTGTAGATAGCTATGGTTGTAGAGATGATAGCTTCATAAAAAAAAGACTTCTCTTGTTTTAACAAATAAATGCACTTAATCGTACATAGGTTTGTGTTAGACCAAGTTATAAAGTAAACTTGATCCCTTACAAGGTTTTAAAGTAAACCTTGCCCGAGAAAATTAATTCCCGTTGAGAGCCAAAGCTTTCATAAGAAATACTTGACTTTAATATGAAAAACGGGTTGCAGTCTGAAATAACTATAAGCCATATAGGCATGTTTTATGAAATATTTACAACTTTTGTACGAACTCTATATATGGCGCCGTGTCAATATTAATCAACATTTGTAAGGCCGTAAATGTTATCGTACCAAAAGACATGCCTTTGAAAAATAAAGTAAAAACATTTTTGGATTTTTATGAATTTTTCAATTTTTATGGTTTTTATATGGTTTTATATTTTTGTATTTTGCTTTAGTAGATATAAATATAAACAATATATACAGATGATCACCAAGGATACGGAGAATAGTTTACCACCATTATTCTTTCGCTTCATCTGCCAATTCCTTTAGATTCTCAGGCGAGAAAGTTATCATTCCTGGCTTGTCGGCAAAAAATTCAATTCGAGCGCGATCTAAAGCCTTCGTGAAAATATCCGCCAATTGATACTCAGACCGGAAAGAGTAAAGCTCGACCACTCCATTTTCCACTTGCTCCTTGATAAAGTGGTAGCGAATGTCAATATGTTTCGACCGGGAGAATTGAACATTGTTGCAGCATAATGCAATTGCACTCTTGTTGTCGCAGTACATCGGAATTTTGTTGAAACCTAGACCATAGTCGGTTAATTGCGATCTCATCCAAAGAATTTGAGCACAACAACCGGACATTGCTATGTATTCTGCTTCCATACTTGAAATTGCAGCGCTTTTCTGCCTTTTTTATGCCTAACTGATTAGTCGATCTCCTAGTAGTTGCAAAGTTCCACTCGTGCTACACCTAGTATCTTTGCAACCCGCGTAATCCGCATCTGTATATGCCATGAGTGCAACCGAAGATTCTTTCGAGTACCAAAGTCCCCGATTAATGGTTCCTTTAAGATATCTAAAGATCCGTTTAACCGTAGCTAAGTGTAACTCAGTAGGCCGAGTTTGATACCGAGCACACATACATATAGCAAACTGAAGATCAGGTAGACTGGCTGTGATATACAGAAGGGTACCGATCATTCCACAATAATGTGTCAGATCAACGTCAATTCCATGTGGATCTGCATCTAGCTTAGTTCGTTCCACCATTGGAGTATCCACGGGGTCGCAAGATTCCATCTTATATTTCTTAAGAGATTCAAGGGCATACTTGGATTGGTTGATAAAGATGCCTCTGGGACTCTGAGATATCTGAAGTCCTAAGAAGAATGATACTTTGTCCATCATTGACCTCTTAAACTTGGAAGACATGAGTGTCCTAAACTCATCCGATAAAATTTGGGTCGAGGCTACAAATATAATATCATCAACATATATTTATACCATAATCATATCTTTACCTCGTTTTTGAATGAACAGCGTGGGATCCACCTTGCCTTTAGCAAGCCTTGTGTAATGAGCAATTGTGACAATAGATCATACCATGCGCGTGGAGCTTGCTTCAACCCATAGAAAGCCTTCTTAAGCTTGTACACGTGGTTAGCATATTTAGAATTCACAAAACCATCCGGCTGTTGGACATAGACCTCTTCCTTGATTTCACCATTAAGAAATGTCGTCTTCACATCCATTTGATAGACTATCATATTCATGTGGGCCGCATAAGCAAGGAATAGTCTAATAGCTTCCAAACGGGCAACAGGTGCAAAGGATTCCATAAAGTTGATGCCCAATAATTGCTTGTATCCACGAGCTACTAGTCGAGCTTTGTTCTTCTATATGCCGCCTAACTCGTCGAGTTTCACCTTGTAAACCCATTTTAAAGTGAGTAACTGCACTTTATCTGGGCATGGGACAAGTTCCCATACATCAAGACGTATAAATTCATTAAGTTCTTCTTGCATAGCCTCTATCCAACAACATTGGGTAAATGCTTCTTGCCATGTCTTAGGTTCAACTTTAGTGAGAAAAGCATCAAAATGATAAAAAGACATTGCATTTTCTTGTAACTGACTTCGTGTGGATAACGGGCGATTAGGGTCACCAATAATAGAATCTATAGGATGATCCTTTGTCCACTTGTTGTCATGTTCACGAATCCGTGGATTGGAGTATACCGTAGAAGGAGCTTCCTCTGAGGTGGAAGACCCGGCTTGATTAGGGGTGGGAATGGTACACCAAAGAATGGAAGTTCACGCATTTGAGCGAATTCTAAATCGTGATCATCATCATCCTCTTCATCATCAATAGGCATGACATGGGTAGTTGAAACATGTGTTGATTGAGAATTACTCGTTGAAGGTATATCTTGACCAATTGTAGGTGTAGATGTGTCTGATTGTACTTCGGTTGCTGGAACGACAAATTCGGGTTCCGGAGCTATTAGTTCAGGTTCTGGAGCAACAATACTTGGAGGAGTAAAGAATTCATCAAAGAACGGTTGAAACAACGTATCTCATTCATTCCTAGTAGGTGGTGTAAATGATGATTAGGTGGGGTTGTTTAGGACAAGACCAGTACTAATGATACTGGGTCCCATTTCATGAAGTGCGGGTTCAGAGCTGCTTTGCTCAGAAGCCATTGCTGTCAGCTCATCAAAATCAACATTCATAGTTTCGAGGATCTTGCGAGACTTACGATTGTAGATTCGGTATGCTTTCTTTCCGGGTGCATAACAAATGAAGATACCAATATCGGCCTTTGGTTGAAGTTTTCCCAAATTGTCACCATCATTATTTGGATCGCAAAGAGAACCAAACACATGAAGATATGATAAATCTGGTATTTTACCATGTAGAAGCTCATACGGTGTTTTACCATGGCGTTTTTGAATCATTGACCGGTTTTGGGTGTAAACTGCTGTAGATACTGCTTTTGCCCATAAAAATAATGGAGACTTTGCATAGATTAACATCGTTCGAGGTGCTTCCATAAGTGTGCGATTTCGCCTTTCAACGATACTATTTTGTTGTGGAGTGCGAGCAAAGGATGTTTCATGAGATATGCCAACGTATTCATAATACTTAAGCAAGATTTGATTCACAAGTTCGGTTCCATTATCTGTACGAATGCGTCGGACAGTAGTATTGAGACGTACCTGAATCATCTTGAGAAAGTCGATGATAACTTTAGGTACATCAGCTTTTGTTGCAAGAAACTTCACCCATGTAAACCGAGAGTAATCATCCACTATGACGAGGATGTACTTTTTGCCACCAAGACTTTCAACACGCATTGGCCCACAAAGATCCATATGCAACAAATAAAGTTTCTCTTGGTTGGTGTCTTCAGTCTTGGGTTTGTATGATTTCTTGGTGCTTTTCCCCGTTGTGCACGCGGAAAAAATTTTTCCTTGTGAAATGAAAGTTTAGGAAGACCACGAACGAGTTCGTTTTTCGCCAAATGATTAATAGCGTCAAAGTTAAGATGAGATAACCGTCGATGCCATAACCATGACTTAGTCTTTGAAGCTTTGGAGAAAAGACATATGGGAGAAGCGGCTATCATATCTTGTAGAAACAAAGTGTACAAATTATTCCCTCGAGTACCTTTCAATAGATCAACCCCTTCCAAATTACGAATGAAGCAGATATGCTCACGAAAAGCGACTTCAATATTTGAATCACAAAATTGTCCTACAGAAAATACGTTGTGACCGAGTCCTTCCACATAATACACTCTTGAAATAATAACATTCCCAATATGATATTCACCGTAACCCATTATCTTTGTAATATGATCATTTCTGAATCGAACCATACCAAGAAACTTGCTGACGAAATTTCTGAGCTAAGAGCGATCTCCGGTCATATGCTTGGAGCAACCAGAGTCCAAATACCAGAGAACAATTTGGACCACCTGTTTTCATCAACAACAGTAGACAATGCATTGGAAACTATTGGTTCCGGAGTGTTAGCAAATACAGATACATAATTATCAGATTTCCTAACATTTGAGTTATCCTTTGGGTTCCAGCATTTTCTAATGTGAGTTTTACCAATAACAGGTTCTATTGTTCCAATTTTCTGAGGTTTTGGATTATTAGTGGGCACTACAGTAGGAGTAGACCGATTTAAAGGGCACTTGTTTCCTACAATAGTGTCGGTGTTCCTAGTTAAAGGACACGCTTGTGTTTTGGTAGCCTTGGTACTCCTAGTTAAAGGGAACGCTTTCTTCACTGTAGTGGGAGTGATCCTAGTTAAATGGCACGCATTTCCTACTATAGAGAGAGTTCTACCAGTGGGACGCCACATCCAGCCAACTTGGATTAACACTTTCCCAGTCGGTTTCCATTCTAAACCATTTTTACGGGGATTCATCTCAATCACCTGGTCAATAAGACAAGAATCATGACGACTAGAAAACATACATTCATTACAATTCCAACATTTCAAATTAGAATTCACAATAGGCTTAGAACACTGCACAATCGTAGAGCCTTTAGGTTTAGCTACATGATTCTTTTTATTAAAAACAGATTTAACATTCCTAGGATGGGCTTCTACTTTCTTCTTCACTTGACTACTAGATGAGGGAAAGATCCTATCATTCTTCATATTTCTTGTAAGCTTAGATCTTTGATCCTTAGTAGTGGTGTTTACTCCTGTAGAAGGCAACACGGGAATATTAGAAGCTGATTTGGATTTTTCGTTATCTTTAGTGACCAATGTTTGAGATGGTTTAGTCCTAGGGCCCTTGTTAAATGGTGTGACGGCTATGAGGTTCCTTTTGATAGCACTAGAGGACAATGTTGAGGCGGTGGCTACGTTATCCACAACATTCTAACCTTTGAGGGTACGAAGTGTTTCCTTTAACTCAGCCAAAGCCAGATTTTTATCACAAATTTGTTCCCTCAAATCAGATATTTCCACCGACTTTCGATTCAATCGTTCAATCAAAGATTGATTCTGTGTAGTGGTATTAGAACATGCGGGCTTTACTGAATCGAAGAGTCGTGTATGTTTCTGTTTTAAGTTATCAACTTTGGACAAAATCTTATAAACTCGATTATCTAGATTAAGTTTAAAAATCTCAGCGTCCTCAAGTGCTTGCACACAATTAAGCTCCTTAGATTTCTCTATGTCTATAGGCAATAATTTAGCAACCTTGTCACTTGGCTGACACTGTGGTGTTTTAATAGATTGATTTTCATATTCAAGCGAAATACAGTGTTTTTGAATGTAAAATCCATGATTTTACCATGATTTTATGTAATGATGTTTCATCTAAAGATCTTAAGAGCAATCACTCATGTGTTATAATCCTATAAGATGTGTGTGTGAACTTATCATTATGTATTTTTACATCTACAATCATTTTGTTTTTGTGATAGAATACATAACTTGAATCTTGTGTATAAGAGTAAGAGAACAAATAATGAACCATTCATATATTTGAAACAAATCTATGAATGCAACATTTAGCAAAACATGGAAATATGTTGTGATAAGTATTTATGCCATCTATGTGTATGTGTACATCTTAGGCATTCATACACATCTTGGACTAGCCCAAGAACCCTTATCCTTGTGTGCTAGCCCAACATAAGCCCAACATGGCCCAACTTCCTTTTCTTTTGCAAGCAAGACACGACACCCATGAGGTGGAAGATGGAGGGATGCATTGGTTTTGGAAAAGCCAACACTTGGCACATACTCTTTAACACCCCCAATTTACATTGCACAGCGGAAAATACACAATTGGGTGTTATTCACAAACTTCATTTCACAACTCTTTAAATGACCCAAAGACATTATATTTAAGAATAAATATGGAAATAATTTAAATCAAGGTCTAAAACCTTCAATGCCAAGTAAAATTAGTTTAAAATATATCAGAGTAGCGTACAGGTTCCCCTAGGATCTTAATCAAAACAACAAACCTTTTACCAAAATACTTGACCATTTACTGTATGTTTATGACAATAGGGAAAGAAATCTGTTTTAGACCAAATTACTACAAAAGCAATCCCGTAATCCTTCTCCAGCAAGCTCCGCAATTCAACAACTTCAAGTACCTGAAATACATGCTTAAAATCATCAACACAAAGGTTGAGCAAGTCTATAGGTTTTACAAAACATAATTGAACACATCGTAAAAATAATCACAATTGTTTAATAGAATTGTGGCCATACAATCTATTAATCAGGTATATCATATTATAGCAGTAGCTATTGAATTGTATTAAGCTCATGACACCGACCCCTTATGTAACACCCCCAAATTTATACAATTCAATACAGCGGAAGACTCGTTGGTGTTACGGGATAGCACATTACTCACATCATAGACAACGCTTAAAAATCGCGTCGTTTAATAATAAAGCATTTCCATTCATAAATATCAGATTTACATAGGTCCCAAGTCTTCATACAAATTTTACAAAGCATTTGAATGGAAATTATTGTTTAAGTGCGGGCCATGAATTCTTGTTGTCTTCCCGAGAATTACCTTCAAGTACCTGAGATAAAACATGTTAAAAGAAAAGGACAGCGATCACGCCGAGTGAATTCATAGAGTTTAATAAAACCATCCATATATCAACGGTATATAATTATTACCAAAAATCATTTTGTACAAATCTTTGTAATAGGCCATAAAATAGCCAAAGTCATTTTATACAAATCCTTGTCAAAAATCATCATATAGGCTTTTTCCTTTGAAATCATTATACGAACCATTGTCGTAAAAACATCATAAAATACGTTTTATAACGTTGTATAAAGTTAAACAAAAAGCGTTATATGAATATGGTTATATAAAACCAAAACACGAACATAACATCAATAATAAGACCCCGTATTTCTAGTCAAGCAATATATCGTAATTTAATGCGTATAGCAGTATTTCGTTATTTGGATTATTATAAGTCGCATGACATTGTTACATAACAAACAACGGGTAGCTAACCCAAAACTCATTTGCCCATCTAAATTAGCGTGTCGTCACAATATTCACGCTTGTGTAAATCTTCTCATACATAAATTCTCTTACCAATCAATGTGGCACGACGGGGATCAACCGTCAAGGCGCGAACTGGGGTGATCGTCCCCAAATTGTACTATTATATGCATAAGCGTCTACCAAATCCCGCTAGTTCACAATTCATGCTAATGGGACTTTTAGTGACATAACCTAACTTTAATAATCCATTTCATTTCATCTATCGGGTCATATAATCATACATCGGGTCATACAATCATTCAGGTCCAAATTAATAAACAAACAATCGGGACAAATGGTGTCCTATTTTATCAAAACTAACATGTTATCTCCCTCGCGGGTTTATAAAACATTTCATAAAAACATTTAAAAGAGTGCGAGGCTATGAACTTACGTTGATGTGGGAAAGCGGGTTATCGGCAATTCGGATGTACGGTACGTGCTTCAATCACGAAAACCTAGACAAATAATACTCGTCTTAGAATTTTGTCCAATGAATTTATCAAAATAACAATTATGTATACATATGATGATTTTATATATATGATGATGATCAAGTGGGTTTATACATTTTTACTCATTCATTATAGTGATTATGTGTTGATAACGTTTTTATACTAGTTTTACTAGTTTTACTTATTTACATGTTTTAGGCCCAATAACCCTATTACAAGCCCAATACTTTATATTAGTCCATTTTACACTTTTATTATCAGTATTATACTTTTCATGTTGGGCCCAAGCGGGTTAAGCCCAATAAGTAAGTTTATAAGTGTTTTACCAAATTAGTCGGGTTTATTGTCCATTAAGGCTACTTTGGCCCGTTAATGTCTATATGTTGTAAAGCTCGGGTTTTATCGGTTTTTACTTGTTATATATGTTTATACATCAGTATGTGAGTTTATAAAAGTTTACATTAGACGGGTCCAACCTTCTAAGTTTTATTTAACAAAAACGTTAATCTTTCGGTTTTAGCCGAAAAGACGTAAAAATCATGTTTATAGTTTTTATAACTTATAAAACTTACCAAAATACCATTTTTATAAAATGTCCATTTATTTATCCTTATACATATTTATATAAATGTAATATATAAGTTAGTGGGTTTTAATTCATAATTTATACTATATTTATTTGAGTGCTTATATAATAATATTAAACTTTAATTTCAGAAAATCAGTCCTAAATTTTAAGTTCACTAAAATGTCCATATCTAGAGTTCTATATGGAGATAGGACCTCAAATTGTTATCACAGAAACTAAATGATATGTGCTTGACTTTATTCCTTATAGCTACTGATGAATCAACTTCTAAATATTTTAATAAATTCGTCCAAAACAGTGTAGGCAGATTTACACTCTCAACTTGTTTTGATCATATCTCACTCATTTTCATGATTCCATTGTATGGCCAACTCTCACTTGTGTATAATACCTAATACTTACTGTATATTGATTCCACTTCACCATTTTATCAGTTTAACATTTGGTTACTTACTATTTTTATACAGCCATCATATTTAGCAAGATTTTAACCTTGTTACCTATGGTTTTCCATCTTTTTAACCATGTTTATCAAATCTATCAACACCAAATCCCCACATAATATTTTTAATCATCATTCATCATCCTATACATATACATAAATAAAGAAATTACAAGATTACATAATCAAAATAACAAGAGGATAGGAAGAACAATCTTTATACCACCATTAGTGATGAAAAGATGAGGTTTTTGATGAACAAGACTTGGTTCTTGTTATCAAATCTTCAACTTTAGAATGGAAACTTCTTGGGTCCTTTGGATAGATGAACACCTCCATGAATTCAGCCCTTTAACCTCATGAAAACTCCTTTTCATAGGTTAAGATCACCTCCAATCTTCATATCTTCAAAGGTTCTTCAACATATGTGTGAATAACACATTATATTGTGGTTAATTTAAGATCAAATGGTGGTGTTGTGGTGAATATGGGACGAATTTTTAGTGAGAGAAAGGGAGGATGAGTGGTTTTGCATGTAAGATGAATGAGGGAATGGTTTGGAAGAAATGGTTTTGTGGTATGAAGTTAGCTTGTTATGTTAAGCATACAAGTTTAACTTGTAAGCTACCATTTGACACCTCATGGTGTTGTTGTCCTTGTTTGGCCGTGGGTTAGTGGGGGTGGGACAAGTGTTCTACTTGTCTCATCTCCATTAATTTACGGGTACTCCTCGATTTGCGTGCCGTCGGGTCGTTTTACGAAAAACATTTTTATGAATTATGAATCAACGGCACAAAACGAATCTAATAAAAATTGTCTCATCAAAAACGGAGTTCAAAAACGTAAATACGTAATCCTAAGGTTTCCGGTTTAATCGTAAAGGACGTTAAATTATAATCGTAAGTTCTAATCTCTTCTCGTAAATTTGTGAGTTTATGAACCAACACAAATTTAAAATTCCAAAATAATATTCACGGATAAATTTATTTCCTGAAATGTCGGACTGTCACCAAAACGGTGTATGTAAACTTAAGCACGTAACGTAGAATCCTCCGGTTTAGACGTAGTCGATGCTACTTCAAGACGTAAATCAAAATTTCTTCCCCAAAATAAGTGAGTTCATAATATAACATTAAAATAATGTTTTTAAATAATATTTGAGAATAAAATATAAACCATAAATAGACGGATTGTCACAGCATTTACCCCTAAACAGGATCTTTGTCCTCAAAGATCATCTTATCTTACTACTTGCTTCTTATAGAGTTAAATCCATGTGGGTTATTCCTCCACATTCGGTCTTTTCTCACAAGTGTAATTCATTACAATACGCGAGTTTCATCAAACATAACTACGGGAATAAGATCAGACTTAATGTTGACTTACTTTCTCTATCCATGATGTTCACGGGTTTTTGATGAATGCAACTTTTCGCCGATCTAAGCTTTATCAAGAAGTGATCAGATTCTCACTTGATAGACATTTTATCAAGTTCGATATTCGAAACATAACTCACGCAGCTCTTGAAGTCCTAGGGTCGATCCAGCTTATATGCCTTTCAAACCAATCTTTTTCATCATCTCAATGGTCCCATAAAACGGGGACTTATATCCCATGATCTTTCAGATCATCAATTCATTTTTCCATGGTTAAAATGTTTGGCATAACTTCGCTACCCATCTGGCACTTCAAGATCTACATTTCATATTCACATAACCTCCTGCCCACTACCAGAAGTCAATAATCAGATCCTAATTTCAACAATCATTTCAGGTCTCGCGGGTCGAGTATTTTGTAAGGTTAGGTTCGCCATCATAGGAAACCTTAAACCTAAAAGACATGTCCAACACACAATGGGTGTATGTCGGGTGTCTTCATCCCAACTCCTGCTTACAGATGCTCTAATATATATCCTCACAAGATTCGATCTTGATCCTAATACGATAATTATCAAGGATAATCTCTCCAAAGGAAAACGATTTTACAGTTTCTTACCAAAGGTCAATCATTCAAACATAAAATAGCACTTATAGTATTTTTTATCTTTACTTTACCTCGTCCCTTTGATTGGGGTGGTACAATACTCTCATCAAGATTCGTTCTCAATGACTTCTGAGAAAATCTCTAGAAATTCGATGCGAAGCGAGGATCTTGATAGAGATGATCGATACAGACACACCATGTTTACATAACTCCTTTAAATACAAAAGATTCAATTTCTTCATCAAGAATCTATCATTAACAGGAATGATATTAGCAGATTTGGTCAGTCTGTCGACGATAACCCAAATCGAATCAAATTCAGATGATGACCTTTGCAATAGCTAGACGTTTACTAATGTATGAGGCGGTGTCTGCCTTCATAATTTGCCATAAGTACAACTTCTTTTGATAATGATACATTAAATCAGAAATGACAGGAATAGAGTACTTATACTTACAAGATTCCAACATAACTATATCTCAAAATCTCCATTTTTAGGCAACCTCAAGTGGCCTGTTATACATTCAACGCCATCGGCTTCTCAATTTTGATGGTTCACATTAGCCGCGAACCCCTTTTTATTATCTATATTATCCTTTTTACAATCATTGTTTATTTTTATATTGTTCGGCAATTTATTTTGCACCTCCATTATTAAGGAACATGTCCTAATTGGTTCTTTATCTTTTCTACATAATGTGTCAGTAATTATATTCACCTTCCTTAATGAAAAAAATATCATGACCGTATTTATTCAGAAATTATTCCTTCATATTTTATAAGTCTTAGTTCTATCTCAACTATTATTTTTATCAGTTTTGTTTGATCCGACGTTTTAAAGCGTCGATAATTATTACACGTAAATTAACAATAAATATTAAGTTTTTATGAAACGTAAACGTTAAAAGTTTAAATTTCTTAGTTCGACCAATTATAATAAAATGTTCAAAACAAATTTGAATTTAATTAACACGATTTTTGCTGATTTATCGAAAATAATTAATAAGATTCGTAAATGTTTGAAAAATCTTTGGTTATACTTTGGTCAAATTTTTCTTAGTTGAAAAGCAAAAAGTGTCGTTTCCGATTTCAAGTCATGGTTTAAATGGTTTCCTCAATCCCTCTTATGTTGTCTTGAGGTATACACGAACATTTACCCCTAAACAGGAGTTTAGTTAAATGTTCTGGGTATAAGGGAATAATCCCTCAAAAGTTCTTTTTGATAAAATATTTGTCAAAACACATTTGCACTTTCTTTTTGGTAAAACCCAAAGTCTTAAAAGGGCTCTAAATTTTTGAAGAGTCAATATAGATTCCATTATCTTATTAATCACACGGTCAAATAATGTAAAGGATTATGTTTTTAATCACATGTTAAATACTCAAGGTACAAGTTTTCATTGTTCGGCCAATTTAGGGCAGTCTATAACTAATTATTAACTCATTCTTATTCTTATAAACAAACAAATGGTCCTTAATGATCGCAAGCATGAATTTATCAATTTAAAGCCTACACATGTGATTCACCCAATTTATGGATGCTACATGTGCATTAGTCAATCCAAACGACATAACATGAAACTCATAATATTCATTACAAGTTCTGGATGTAGTGATTGGAATAGATAATCTTTTTCGCGGACGCGAAATTGATGATAACCATGCCGTGGATCAAATTCCTGAATATACGCTAGAACCTTGTAAATGATCGAACAATCTATCATCTTGGGTATTAGATATAGATTTTAATCGTCAATTTACTTAGTTCACGGTAATTAATAAATATAAGGAATGATAATACCATAGCTCTTCATAATGACGAGCTTGGTAGAATAAAATCTTTCTCCGACAACTCTCTCAGTTGTACGGTAATTCCTTTAATGCAGATGGTGCTGACGTACAGTGCACACGCCACAGGTGCAGCACCGAGAATATAATCAATACCAAATTCAACTTGCCTTAATGGCGAAAGTCTAGGTAATTCATCTACGAATACCTCCTAAAGTTTCAGATAACGGAAACATCTTTTAATACATTCACTTTTAAGTTGTTTCTAGATTATAATATCTATGACTAATTCAAAACCCTTCACGGTATAATTTCAAGTCTAAATGCAGGATATGGTCACCCATCAAGAATTATTTAGATCACTTTTGATAATCAAGATCTTATCTTTTAGGGGAATTCTACTCGAGTTCCCATCTGTAACACCCCCAAATTTATACAACTTAGTACAGCGGAAGACTAGTTGGTGTTACGGGATAGCACATTACTCACATCATAGACAACGCATAAAAATCGCGTCGTTTATTAATAAATCATTTCCATTCATAAATATCAAAGTTACATCGGTCCCAAGTCATTATATTTCATACAAAGTTTTACAAAGTATTTGAATGGAAAATATAGTTTAGGTGCGGGCCATGAATTCTTGTCGTCTTCCCGAGAATTACCTTCAAGTACCTGAGATAAAACATGTTAAAAGAAAAAGTCAGCGATAACGCCGAGTGAATTCATGGAGTTTAATAAAATCCATCAATATAATATCAGTATAAAATTATTACTGAAAATCATTTTGTACAAATCATTTTAATAGGCCATAAAATAGCCAAAGTCATTTTATACAAATCTTTATCGAAAATCATAATATAGACATTCGCCTTAAAAATCATTATACGAATCATTGTCGTTAAAAGCACCATACAATACGTTTTGCAACGTTGTATAGATTAAATAAAGCCGTTATATGAATATGGTTATAAAAACCAAAACATAAACATAATATCAATAGTATGACCCTGTATTGCTAGTCAGGCAATACATCGTAATTCGGAGCGTCTATAAGTATTTCGTTAATTTTTGTATTATTATAAGCCGCATGACATTGTTACCTTACTAAACAAACAATGGGTAGCTAACCCGATACCAATTTTGCCCATCTAAAGTAGCGTGTCGTCACAAAGGTCACGCTATGGAAAACTTCTCATACATAAATTTGCTTACCAATCAATGTGGCACGACGGGGATCAACCGTCAAGGCGCGAACTGGGGTGATCGTCCCCAAATAGTACTATTAAATGCATAAGCGTCTACCAAATCCCGGTAGTTCACAATTCATGCTAATGGGACTTTTAGTGACATAACCTAACTTTAATAATCCATTTAATTTCATCTATCGGGTCCTTTAATCATTTATCGGGTCATACAATCGGGTCATTCAATCATTCGGGTCCAAAATCAATAAACAAACAATCGGGACAAATGGTGTCCTATTTTATAAAAACTAACATGTTATCTCCCTCGCGGGTTTATAAAACATTTATAAAAACATTTAAAAGAGTGCGAGGCTATGAACTCACGTTGCTGTGGGAAGGCGGGTTATCGGCAATTCAGACGTACGGTGCGTGCTTCAATCACGGAAACCTAGACAGATAATACTCGTCTTAGACTCATGTCCAATGACTTTATAAAAATAACAATTATGTATACATATGATGATTATATATATATGATGATCAAGTGGGTTTACATATTCTTATTTACTCATTTTTGTGTTATGTGTTGATAACTTTTATACTAGTTTTCTCGTTTTACCTATTTACGTGTTTTAAGTCCAATAAACTTATTATAAGTTCCTTAACTTGTTTTAATCCTGGTTATACTTATTTTATCAGTATGTATACTTTACATGTTGGGCCCAAATGGGTTAGGCCCAATAAGTTCTTTTTATGAGTGTTTATCTTATTTAGTCCAATTATTAGTCCAATATGTTTACTTAGCTCGTTAATATCCGTATGCCCTATAGTTCGGGTTTTATCAGTTTTTACTTGTTATACATGTCTATATATCAGTATATAAGTTTTATAAAGTTTACATTAGACGGGTCCAACCATCTAAGTTTTATTTAGCAAAAACGTTAATTTTACGATAATAGCCGAAAAAGTCGTAAAAATCGTGTTTATAGGTTTATAACTTATAAAACATAACAAATTACCATTTTTATAAAATGTCCACTTATTTATCATTGTACATATTTATATAAATAAAATCCAAGAGTTAGTGGGTTTTAACTTTACATTTTATACAATATAATTTTGAGTGCTTTTATAATAGTATTATACTTTATTTTCCAAAAATCTGATTTTTATCTTCACTTTCACCAAAACTGCCATATCTTGAGTTCTATATGGAGATAGAAGCTCAAATATTTATCACATAAACTACATGATATGTGCTACATTTAACTCTTTTATAGATACTGTTGAATCATTCTCTAAATATTTTCTAAAAATCGTCCAAGACAGTAACCTCAGATTTATACCCTAAACATGTTTTGATCATATCTCACTCATTATTTTTATTCCATTGCATGGCCAACTCTCACATGTGTACATGACCCATAGCTTACTGTAAATACATTCTACTTCATCATTTTATCAGTTCATAACATGTTTATTTACTGCTTTATACAGCCAATAAATTTAACCAAGATTTTAACCTTGTTTCTTTTAGTTTTTCACCTTTTTAATCATGTTTATCAACACCAAATCCCCACATAACATTTTTATCCTCATATAATCATCATATACATATACAATAGGAAATAAAATACATGTTTACATAATCAAATTAACAAAAAGATGAGGAGGACAATCTTTATACCACCAAGTTGATGTAGGTTATGAGTTTGACATGGTTTTTGATGGAGAAACTTGTGCTTAACCAACACCATCTTCAAGACCATCAATCTTTACGACCACCTTGTGGAAAATCTGCCCCAAGACACCATGAATACTCCTACTTGGATGTTATAACTTGCACCAATCAATAGGGCTTCAAAAGGGCATCAACATGTATATGAATAACATGAGATTTTGTGGTTGATTTTGATCAATGGTGGTGGTTTATGGAGCAAATGGGACGGCCAGATAGAGAGGATGAGAGAAAGTTTGAGTTGTTTTGCATGGTGAAATGGTGGAAATGAAAAGGTTTGATGGTTTTGTTTCAAAGTGGAAAGGCTTAGCTTAAAAGCTAAGCTTACTAGGACAAGTGTCCATCTAGTTAAATAAACATGGCACCAAATGTGGTGTGTTGTACATTGTTGCCGTCCAACCTAAGCTAGTGGGGTGGGACAATGTGTTTTGTCCCATCCCACTAGTTTACGCGTATTTCTCGATTCTAGTTTTCTCGATTTGCGTGCCCTCGGGTCGTTTTACGAAAAACGTTTTTATAAATTATGAATCAACGTCACAAAACGAATCTAATAAAAATTGTCTCATCAAAAACGGAGTTCGAAAACGTAAATACGTAATCCTAAGGTTTCCGGTTTAGTCGTAAAGGACGTTAAAATAAAATCGTAAGTCCTAATCTCTTCTCGTAAATTTGTGAGTTTATGAACCAACACAAATTTAAAACTCCAAAATAATATTCACGGACAAATTTATTTTCTGAAATGTCGGACTGTCACCAAGGACGGTGTATGTAAACGTAAGCACGTAACGTTGAATCCTCCGGTTTAGACGTAGTCGACGCTACTTCAAGACGTAAATCCAAATTTCTTCCCAAAAGTATGTGAGTTCATATTGTAACATTAAAATAATGTTTTCAAATAAATATTTGAGAATAAAATATCAATCGTAAATTGACGGATTTTCACAGCATTTACCCCTAAACAGGATCTTTGTCCTCAAAGATCATCTTACCTTACTACTCGCTTCTTATAGAGTTAAGGCCATGTGGGTATCTCCTCCACATTCGGTCTTTTCTCACAAGTGCAATTCATTACAATACGCGAGTTCTATCAAACATAACTACGGGAATAAGATCAGGCTAAATGTTGACTTACTTTCTCTATCCATGATGTTCACGGGTTTTTGATGAATGCAACTTTTCGCCGATCTAAGCTTTATTAAGAAGAATTCAGATTTTCACTTGATAGATATTCCATCAAGTTCGATATACGAAACATAATTCACGCAGTCTTTGAAGTCCTAGGGTAGATCCAGCTTATATGCCTTTCAATCCCAACTTTTACATCATCTCAATGGTCCCATACAATCGGGGACTTATATCCCATGATTTGTCAGATCATGAATTCATTTTTCCAAGGTTAAAAATTGTGGCATAACTTCGCTACCCATTTGGCACTTCAAGATCTACATTTCACATTCATATAACCTCTTGCCCACTATCGGCGGTTAATAATCAAATCCTAATTTCAACAATCATTTCAGATCTCGCGGGTCGGGTATTTTGCAAGGATAGGTTCGCCATCATAGGAAACCTTTAACCTAAAAGATATGTCCAACTCACAATGGGTGTATGTCGGATGTCTTTATCTCAACTCTTGCTTACAGATGCTCTAAGATTTAGATCCTAACAAGATTCGATCTTAATCCTAACACGATGATTATCAATGATAATCTTTCCAAAGGAAGACGATTATACGGTCTATTACCAAAGGTCAATCATTCAAACATAAAACATCACTTATATTACTTTGTATCGTTACTTTACCTCGTCCCTTCGATTTGGGGTGGTAAAGAGTACTCTCATCAAGGTTCGTTCTCAATGATCTCTGAGCAAATCTCTAGAAATTCGATGCGAAGCGAGGATCTTGATAAAGATGTTCGATACAGGCACACTATGTTTACATAACTCTTTTGCATTTATCATTGACGGGAATGATATTAGCAGATTTGGTCAGTCTGTCGACGATGGCCCAAATCGAATCAAATTCAGATGATGACCTTTGCAATAGCTAGATGTTTACTAATGTATGAGGCGATGTCTGCCTTCATAATTGCCATCAGTACAACTTCTTCAGACAAAGATACTTTTAGTCAAAAATGACATACATATAATACTTATACTTACAAATTCCTACATAACTATATCTCAGAATTTCCATATTTAGGCAACCACAAGTGGCCTTTTATACATTTAACGTTATCGGCTTCTCAAATCTAATGGTTCACATTAGCTGTGAACCCCTTTTTATTATCTATTATCCTTTTTACAAACTTCGTCTATTTTATATTGTTCGGCAAATTATTTTGTACCTTCATTATTAAGGAACACATCCTAATTCGTTCTTTATTCTTTTCTACATAATGCGTCGGTATCTATATTCACTTCTCATGATGATATAATTATCATGTCCACAATTCACTCAGATATTCTTTCTATATTATGCGTCGGTATCTATATTCACTTCTCATGATGATATAATTATCATGTCCACAATTCACTCAGATATTCTTTCTATATTATGCGTCAGTAATTACTTTCACTTTCCTGATGAAATAAGTATCATAACCGTATTTATTCAAAATTCCTTCTTCACATTTTCTAAGTTTTAGTTTCTTCTCAAGTATCATTTTTATCCGTTTTACTCAATCTGTCGTCTAAAGCGTCGATAATTATTATAATTAATTAAATAATTATTAGTTAATTTTTATGAAACGTAAACGTAAAAAAATTTAATTTCTTAGTTCGACCAATTATATGAAATGTTCAAAAATAAATTTGAATTTAATTAACAAGATTTTTGTTGATTTATCCAAAATATTTAATAAGATCCGTAATTGTTCGAAAAATCTTTGGTTTATACTTTGGTCAAAATTTTCTTAGTTGAAAAGCAAAAATTGTCGTTTCAAATTTCAAGTTATGGTTTAAATGGTTTTTCTCAATCCTTCTTAAGTTGTCTTAAGGTAGGCAAAAACATTTACCCCTAAACAGAAGTTTAGTTAAATGTTTTGGTTATAAGGGAATAATCCCTCAAAAAGTTCTTTGTTAATACATTTGTCAAAACACACTTGCACTTTCTTTTTAGTATAACTCAAAGTCTTAAAAGGGCTCTTAATTTTTGAAGAGTCTATATGCATACATCTTACCATTATTAATCCAACGGTCATTTTATGTAAAGGATTAAGTTTTTAATACCTAAGCGTTAATGGTTCTAATCTTTGAAAAGTCAATATAGCTTTCATTATCTATTAATCACATGGTTAAATCATGTAAAGAATTAAGTCTTAAGTCTTATGTTAAATATTCAACGTACAGGTTTTAATTGTTCGGCCAATTCAGGGCAATCTATAATTAATTATTAACTCATTCTTATTCTTATAAACAAATGGTCCTTAATGATCACAAGCATGAATTTATCAAATCACAGCCTACACACGTGATTCATCAAATTTATGAATGCTACATGTGTATTAGTCAATCCAAACGACATCACGTGAAACTCATAATGTTCATTATAAGTACCGGATGTAGTGATTGGAATACATAATCTTTTTCGCAGATGCGAAGTTGATGATAACCATGCCGTGGATCAGATTGCTAGAACCTTATAAATGATCGAACAAATCTTCCATTTCGAGTTATGGATATCGTTTTCGATTGTCAATTTACCCAGTTCACGGTAATCTATAAATATAAGGAATGATAACACCATAGCTCTTCATGATGACAGGCTTGGTAGAATAAAATCTTTCTCCGACAACTCTCTCAGTTGTACGGTAATTCCTTAAATTTAGATGGTGCTGACGTACAGTGCACAAGCCACAAGTGCAGCACCGAAAATATAATCAATACCAATTTCTACTTGCCTTAATGGCGAAAGTCTAGGTAATTCATCAATAAATACCTCCTAGAGTTTCAGATAACATAAACATCTTTTAGTATATTTATATTAGGTTCTTCTAGATTACAATATCTATAACTAGTTTACAATCATTCACGATATACTTTTAAGTCCAAAATGCAGGATATGGTCATCCAACAAGAATTATCTAGATCACTTTTGATAATCAACATCTTATCATTTAGGGGAATTCTATTCGAGTTCCCATCAATTAAGTCAATGTCGTCATGTCATAATCAATCAATCCATTCTACTGGCACTATCAACTTTTCAGTTTTATTGCCGTCGATAAGATGTGATCTTCTCAAAATACTAATAACTCTTAATCCTTCACAAATTCAAGGATATCTGGATACACAACTACTATTGAAAGAGTAAGGTCAACGCATAATCTGCGTGAGAGAATTTCAAATCAGATACAGACGAAAACATTTAACGAATATGAATATATCCCATGTTTTCATAATTTGAGTACGCATCGAAAGCTCCTCGGATCGTTACCTAGGTCATTCAAATGAAATCAAATCATATGAAATGATAGGAACGTCGATACATCCAGTCGGGTATCAACACTCGGTAATCAGATACTTTTCCTAAGAATCTCACTACGGGAGAATTGGACAAGAAAGAATCGTCAATTGTCAAATAAGACAATTTCCACAGATGAGTAAATTCGACTCAGAAGAATAGATAGTACGGGCACATATGTAGGTGTCCCTAACACTATGTCCCTATTTTTCACTTCTTGCAGATCTCATAAAATTTTAATCTTTCACAATCTTCAAAGAAAATGTAGTGTTTATTCATTAGGTTTATGGTGACTACTAATCAGTCTTGCATAGTCCATTCCAAATTGTATGTAGGCGCGCAACTATATACAATTTCAATATTAACGATGCAATACTCAGTTCGTCAAAATTTTATCATCATGTTTATAATAAAAACATTTTCATGCTTAATTCTTAAATAAGAATCAAGAATAAATTTACAAAGATTTTCCTTGTTATGAAAACAATTAAGTTTTCCAAGGTGTTTTATAAACAACTTCATTTCGATAACAATCACTCATAAATCTCACTTTGAATAATCCTTATTGTGATGAAAATTAAATTTTCTCAAAGGATACCGTTTTAACTTTATAAAAACAATGTGTGATCTGCAAAAGAGTGATGAAAGCTTGTTCACCAAGAATTAACTACGATATGATAGGAATGAGCTTAGCCAAATAATCATGAGGTTCATGACCTCGATGGCACTCAGGAATACAAAGAGAATAATCCACAACGTAACTCAAATCGAGATGAGTACTTGTTCAATGGTAGCATTACTAATGCGAACATTAGGATGAAGCAATAAAGGATAGATAACATCGATACATGTAGAATTTAGCAATCAGAGGTAGTCTTTTCATTAATCACAAACAAGTCAAAATTGTACCGTAACACATTACGTGTCACTATGTCATACAATTCTCAGAACTCATCCTACCAACTGATATCTCAGTTAAGTTAGGGATTTTTAAAAGATACCATAATGAATACTAACCTACAAGAGTCATTAGGTGTTCCATATGTCCCGCAAGATCCATTGGTCCCAATTCAGAAGGAGATTTCTTCAGTTTATTTATTGGACACTGGGCATCCTCGTCATTGGACAATGGCCTAGGAACAACCCTTAACACAAACCTAAAATCATTTAAAACCTTATAATTCAATCACAGAACTTAACGACTTATATTAACAATCTCATATTCCATACAGGTTAAATTTTACTTTATTCAAATTTCAACCACTTTTATACTCAATTCGATATCCTACTTCATTCTCCAATACTTTCAATCTTATTCTTCAGCCTTGTAAAGGCAATACAATCTCAATATGAATCAACACTTAATTTCCAATCCTATTAGCTCTTACAACAACAATTATCAAATGAGTCACTAGTATGAGATGACTCATACATTCAATTAGACTTCTCGAAAAGGTATTAGTGGCATGAGGCTTTTGGGTACTGGTTCCAATGACAGCCTCAAGTGCAACATTCACCCTTTCGATTTCAATTTAAGAATTGGATGACAACGAATCATATGACATCTTTCTAGGTGGTAATGTTTTGTCAAACTCCACTCTATAAGGAAAGATCGTCATGACATCGATATCAGATTTAATCTCGCCAATTCTTCTTCAATTTCACAATCAACTAATATCTACATTTCTACGAATATCAACCATTTGTTGGGATCATAAATATCCACAACTTGGTTTAGATCTAGGATAGCTAGAATTCCTACGAGAATAGCTTCGATTAATTTACTAGGGGATTTAGGGTACATTGTGACAATCTACGTCGTATAAATACCGCGTACAAATATCAAAATAATCATCAAACAATCGTGTAATAAAATTACATCATATATATATAATCCAAGTTATATATATATATATTAAAATAACACTTCTCAGTCTTGGCCTTGTCGGTAACTCGGGAATTCTTCGGCACCGTTATAGTCAAAAGATTTTTAGACATTTTTAGAAAAATGTTTATAGTTAAAAGATTTTGAAAAGTTTTATTCAAAACCTTAGTTTTAAAAATCTTTCGTTCTCTATAACGAGAGCTCTGGTACCAAACTGTAACACCCCCAAATTTATACAACTTAGTACAGCGGAAGACTAGTTGGTGTTACGGGATAGCACATTACTCACATCTAGACAACGCATAAAAATCGCGTCGTTTATTAATAAATCATTTCCATTCATAAATATCAAAGTTACATCGGTCCCAAGTCATTATATTTCATACAAAGTTTTACAAAGTATTTGAATGGAAAATATAGTTTAGGTGCGGGCCATGAATTCTTGTCGTCTTCCCGAGAATTACCTTCAAGTACCTGAGATAAAACATGTTAAAAGAAAAAGTCAGCGATAACGCCGAGTGAATTCATAGAGTTTAATAAAATCCATCAATATAATATCAGTATAAAATTATTACTGAAAATCATTTTGTACAAATCATTTTAATAGGCCATAAAATAGCCAAAGTCATTTTATACAAATCTTTATCGAAAATCATAATATAGGCATTCGCCTTAAAAATCATTATACGAATCATTGTCGTTAAAAGCACCATACAATACGTTTTGCAACGTTGTATAGATTAACTAAAACCGTTATATGAATATGGTTATAAAAACCAAAACATAAACATAATATCAATAGTATGACCCTGTATTGCTAGTCAGGCAATACATCCTAATTCGGAGCGTCTATAAGTATTTCGTTAATTTTTGGATTATTATAAGCCGCATGACATTGTTACCTTACTAAACAAACAACGGGTAGCTAACCCGATACCAATTTTGCCCATCTAAAGTAGCGTGTCGTCACAAAGGTCACGCTATGGAAAACTTCTCATACATAAATTCGCTTACCAATCAATGTGGCATGACGGGGATCAACCGTCAAGGCGCGAACTGGGGTGATCGTCCCCAAATAGTACTATTAAATGCATAAGCGTCTACCAAATCCCGGTAGTTCACAATTCATGCTAATGGGACTTTTAGTGACATAACTTAACTTTAATAATCCATTTAATTTCATCTATCGGGTCCTTTAATCATTTATCGGGTCATACAATCGGGTCATTCAATCATTCGGGTCCAAAATCAATAAACAAACAATCGGGATAAATGGTGTCCTATTTTATAAAAAATAACATGTTATCTCCCTCGCGGGTTTATAAAACATTTATAAAAACATTTAAAAGAGTGCGAGGCTATGAACTCACGTTGATGTGGGAAGGCGGGTTATCGGCAATTCAGACGTACGGTGCGTGCTTCAATCACGGAAACCTAGACAAATAATACTCGTCTTAGACTCATGTCCAATGACTTTATAAAAATAACAATTATTTATACATATGATGATTATATATATATGATGATCAAGTGGGTTTACATATTCTTATTTACTCATTTTTGTGTTATGTGTTGATAACTTTTATACTAGTTTTCTCGTTTTACCTATTTACGTGTTTTAAGTCCAATAAACTTATTATAAGTTCCTTAACTTGTTTTAATCCTTGTTATACTTATTTTATCAGTATGTATACTTTCCATGTTGGGTCCAAATGGGTTAGGCCCAATAAGTTCTTTTTATGAGTGTTTATCTTATTTAGTCCAATTATTAGTCCAATATGTTTACTTAGCTCGTTAATATCCGTATGCCCTATAGTTCGGGTTTTATCGGTTTTTACTTGTTATACATGTCTATATATCAGTATATAAGTTTTATAAAGTTTACATTAGACGGGTCCAACCATCTAAGTTTTATTTAGCAAAAACGTTAATTTTACGATAATAGCCGAAAAAGTCGTAAAAATCGTGTTTATAGGTTTATAACTTATAAAACATAACAAGTTACCATTTTTATAAAATGTCCACTTATTTATCATTGTACATATTTATATAAATAATGTTGATGCAAAAGTTGGTTGATCCTTGCTAGACCCGAATTAGGCTTAATTCGGGTTGGCTGGGCTCCGACTCCTGCACCAAGTGAATCGTTTGGTTGGGATCCTGCACACTAAATAACACGTGTTAGGCTTACCGTGGGAATGTTTCCCACGATTAGACTCCGGCGTGAGAGTAAGTAATCGATTTAGGGTTTATGTGAGTTTAGAGTATGAATCGTAATACCTTTGTGGAACCCTTGGGGGTTCCTTTTATAAGCAGTGGAACCCTAGTGGGCTGCCACTGATACTTTAGCCCCAAGGAAAGGATAACTATCAGAATTAGAATGATTGTTATCTTCTAATTTTGGTAGTGAATATCCTCTCCATTTGGGATGAAGATATTCCCAGACAGAATATGATTCTGTCTAATCTTATGTCGGCCGCACCGGGCCGTGGGCCGCACACATGTGCGGTTACTGTTCATTCAAGCCCAAAAGCCTGAATGACATTTATCCACCCATCTATGATGGGCCGGATACGGGTAGTACCCGTGGGCCGAGCTCGTGACCCGGTTGGGGACTATACGTCATCATGTCCCCCCAGTCTAGTTGTTACAGTCGTAGGCGTAACATCTAGACTATCAAGGTGCTCTCCGGACATACCAAGGAAAGACAGGAAATGAAACATTGAAATTTTTGTTATCCTGGCCGCACGTGGCGACCCTTCGTGGGAATATTTAATGAATACTACCTCAGCCGCACGAAACGGCCGAGACAACTTAAATGTGACATTAAATACGGTCTTACGTAAGAGCCGCATAACCTGACAAGAATAAAAAACATTAATGATAGTCAACAATCCAGTCGCATGCCTGCAAAAGTGCACCATAAATGCCCACCCTTGAGCCACGCAAAACTGTTTAAGAAGTGACCCGTGGGTCCCCCTCTGACATTGCAGAAATGTCAGAAACCCTATCCATTGGATAGGCGAGGTGACTGACACGTGTCGAAGATCCAAGGTACCTCGGAAACCGAGGCAACCCTATATAAGAGTGGGTATGCGTGTTTGTTACACACACAACCCACTCCTTCTTCCGCCATTGTTAATCTCAAGCTCTTATCTCCCAAAATTTTTGCCTTCTTTTCCACGGATTTTTGTCGCCGCAGGTTAGATCATCACGCCTTTAAAGACCTTTTTATAAAACATGGTAAAGGATAATCCCCTTATCACGGATATTCTTAACGTGATGTCTGCGGAAAAATACCTCGACTTTCTGTCGAAGTATTATGTACCCGAAAGCGTACACCCCACCTATCCGGGTGATGGTGAAGCGATTACGGACGCACCGGCGGGGAAAGTAGGCATATATACACGCCTGTTTGACTCAACCAACTACCGTATCCCTTTATCCAAGTTCTTGGTAGACCTTCTTTTGTATTATGACTTTCATATCACCCAGCTCCACCGCATAGGGGCGTGTAAAATCAACCAGTTTGAGATTACATGCCATACCTGCGGAGTGACTCCCACCGTGAACCTTTTTAGGGCTTTCTACTTTCCTCAGTTAGTGAACGGGTGGTTGTCGTTCAAGAAACGACCCGGGAATGCCCCTATGACATATAGGAAACCTCTAGACTCCCTTAAGAACTGGTACGACCATTACTTCTTTGTAGACGAGAAGGTGTTCCCTACCCCCTTCGTACTTAAAACCAAAGCCCCAAAAGACTATCCGCCCAAATCCAAAGATTATAGTAGCCGGGACCTGAAAATACTAGATACCCATCGCACAGAATTCCATAGAGGGTTGCCGGAACACTTTCTGTGCTTAGTAGGGATAAGCCGCCGTTACTTTGGGAGGGATGACTTATACCCGTGCTTCTTAACAGAACAGGGAGAGGGTAGGTCCTATACATATGTTTGTAGATTTGATTTGTCACACATGTATATAACTTTATTAACCCATATACTTGTAAAAAATTGTTTGCAGAAATGAACCTTCACGGACTAATCCGCCAGGGCGACCCCATGAAGGTTGCAGAAGGGTTCCAGCCGTTGAAGCCGAATGAGCTCCCCTTGTTAGAAGCATTAGCCGACCGTACGATACCACTTGAAGAGACAACCGAGCCTAGATCGGACGAAGAAGAGCCCGTGATCGAGAAATCCCCATTGGATTTCCACAATGAAGACGGCGAAGACCCATTGCTAGAGGGGGGTACCACCAATCAGGAAGAAGAGCATGACCCCAATGAAAACACCACGCAGGCTTCCGGGTCCACCCCACTTACCTCTAGAAAGAGGAAGACAAGGCGGGTAGCGAAGAAAATTGGGGAAGAGGCCGGAGTCGCAAACGCTCCCCCCAATAAGCTGCGGAAAGACCACCCACAATACCAAGAAGGAAGTGGCACCACAACTGTCCAGGCCGATTCCACCCCGAACATGGAAGGGCCAGTTCTGCGAGTCGCCCCTGTGAGTGCCGTAGCTCCTACCGGCCCAGACCCTGTCATTGGCACCTCGTAAGTACCCTTTGTGAGTATAATTCATGTCTTTTGTATGATACATAGACTAATATTTAAACAACAGGGCGAATCCGGCAGCCACAGCGCAAGGGGAAGAAGTGGGGAGAAATCCATCCCCCGCACCAACCACCAAACCCCCATCACCTGCCACCACACGTGCCAAGGAGCCGCGCCCCGAGGGGCCAGAAGAAAGCCTGCGCTTAGCATGGAACTTATCAAGTTTGACACGGCTGGAGGCCGAATCCGAGTGTTCAGAATTTATCGAGCACATCACCCCGCCTGCCCTCGCCCAAGATTTAGATGAACTAGATCATGAGGCCCTTATCGAGCAGTTTGACGTATCATTCGCACACCAGGTGACGGTGGGTGCCGCGTTAAGACGCCGTCTAATTCAGGCCCTCACTAATGTGAGTCGTGCAGACAAGAGAATAGCCCGCCGTGAGGCGATGGTCGTGAAGAACGAGAAGACCATCGCATCATTGCAGGCGGCATTATTGACAGCCGAGGCAACAGTGAAGGAGCAGGCGCATCACGCCGACGCCAGAGAGAAGCGTATTGCTGAGTTGGAAGCCCTCGTAACCGCATCAAGTGAGAAGGTAAACTTTCGAAATGTTGTACATACACTCCTACTTTTTGTATACATGTAACCCAAAAAGTATATATCCTTGTAATAACTCCAAATTTCATATGTAGGTGTCTGCGGCTGAGGCTGCTACTAAGGCGGTGACCGTGCAATCATTCAACATCGCCCAGAAGCGTGACGCGCTGAAGGAAGAATTGACGCGGACCCAAACCAACCTTGAAGAGCATATTGTCTCCGCTGATGAAGAGCTAAGCAAGGTGGTTGTAAGTTGCGCTGAGAGAGTATGTCCCCCCCTACTAACCGCTACAGCCGGTCGTAGGTGGATTATCGGGCAAGGGCTGCGACTTGCTGTAAGCAGGGCATTGGACGTTCCACACCTACTGCAGGCGTTTGCCGGGGTCGTATCCGATGGCATCGACCGTGGTAGGCATGAAGGCCTGGTCAAAGTTGCAGAGATGATAGGGAAAAATGAGGATATCACACAGCATCCGTATCACAACCCCTCCGCAGCGGGTAAAATGACTGCGTCCATGGATGCCTTGGCAGAGGTCCAACACCCTCTCCTATATGAGCTTGAGGAAATGAAGGATGCTCCAAATGAGACGATAATATCCCGGCTGAGTGCCGATCCTATTCCTTTGACGTTGGCCACTTACGATTCCGCATCCAAAACAATGAAAGGCGAGAAGTTGCTTGTAGAAGCACTGGATGCTATTGCAGTCAAGGCCCGGGACGGGAAGGACGCTCGTGGGGAGGCCCTTCGTGCTCTAATTGAAGAAGGAAAGAAGGACCTAGGGGAGTTCCTTCCCCCCTTGTAACTTATCTGTTGTAAACACTTGTGATTATATTCGTCCGTGTATGTACACGGCTAAGACATATTTGTAGTAACCTGTCTTTTTATTTAGAAGTCCGTGACGACCACGGCCATTTTGTTTATTTTTTCTTTTGAAACTTGTGTATTTCATTGTATTTCAATGCCGCATGATATATCATGTCTTACACATGAAAAAGGAAAATACATACAAGTCTATAATTTACTAGACATGCGACGTGCGTCTTTGCTATGCAGATTACCGTGTGAGTACGACACACAAAACTTATCACAACGTCTTGTGAGTAAGGCATCTAGTAAGGATACATGATCCGTGCGGCTGGGGTTGCATCCCTCTTACGCGGCAAGTTGAATTAGTAGGTTCACTTAATCCTCTTACCCCGCCTGGAGGCGTATAGTACATGTACAGTAATTTGAAAGAATGCATATGAATGAAACATGGCATATTATAATACAAGTAAAAAAAATTCATACGACTAACAAAATATCGAAAAAATGATTTGCACGAAACAGGCCGTGGAGCTAGCTAGGCACCACGGCATTTTATTAGAACGTTTACACTTTGTTTGAACAATAATGACAAGTCCTAAAAAACAAGAAAGGAATCTAAACAAACATAAGACAAAACAAAACAGGTGAAACCGCATGGTTCTTTATTAAGATCGCACATAGCGAAGTACCCATACGGAAGCCGTAGCTTTCAAAGATAGCACCTTTTGAGATTGGAAATATTCCATGTGCGCTCTAGGTCGCGGCCATCCATATCACGTAACCTGTACGCGCCTCGTCCTAAGGCTTCAGTGACTTCATACGGTCCTTCCCACTTAGGGCCCAGCTTTCCTGTGTTCTCCGCTCGACTTGCTTCGTTAGCACGATAGACGTAGTCTCCCGGTCGAAAGGAAACACCCTTGACCTTGGCGTCATAATAAGCCTTCATCTTTGCCTTGGACTTAGCCTCATTGATGGCTGCTATTTCCATTTTTTCTTCCAACAGATCCAGGTTGATTCGCAGCTGTTCATCGTTCGTGACGACATTAACCTCCGCTGTGCGGATGGTAGGCATTCCTATTTCTGCTGGAATAACAGCTTCAGTGCCGTAAGCCAATGCAAATGGAGTATCTCCGTTGGCTGTTTTGATCATAGTTCTATGCGCCCATAGCACATGTGATAACTCATCGACCCATTTGCCACTTCGTTCATCCAGACGCGCCTTGATGCCATTCCCCAAGCTTCTATTTGCTCGTTCGACAAGGCCATTTGTTTGTGGATGCTTAACAGATGCGAAGCGCCGCTTGATGTTCAATGATGCACACCAATCTTTGAATGGGTTGTCCGTGAACTGCTTGCCATTGTCCGAGATGATTTCTCCTGGTAGACCAAAACGGCACACAATATGTTCCCAAACAAACTTCTTAACTTGTTTGCCTGTGATAGACTTGACTGCCTTGGCCTCTATCCACTGCGTGAAGTAGTCCATTGCAACAATCAGGAATTTAACTCCACCCGCCGCTACAGGAAATGGTCCTGCAATGTCAATTCCCCATTTATAGAATGGCCATGGGGACATGATACGGGTAAGTTCCTGCTGCGGGTGTCGCGGTACTGGCCTATGCACTTGGCAATCACTACACTTGCGAATCATGTCGCGCGCGTCTCTGTGCATAGTAGGCCAATAATATCCTGTTCGTAAGGCTCTAGCTACCACGGATCGTGGACCTGCATGCATGCCGCACAACCCCTCGTGTATGTCACTGATTACATAAGCGGCCTGGCGTGGTCCAACACACCGCAGCCACGGTTGCAAGAAAGAGAGCTTGTAAAGGATGCCTTCTCGAAGTTCGAAATGCTGCGACTTCGTTCTGATGCGCCGTGCTGCTTTTTCCTCGTCTGGAAGGGTCTCATTAGTCAAATAGTTGATGATTGGGGTCATCCATGTAGGTCCCTCCTCTTCAACTATAGCAGCGACCTCCCCTTCCGTTATAGATTTCTCCTTGAGTATTTCCACCAAGACTTGTTTAGACAAGTGAGCGAAGCTTGTGGATGCGATCTTGCTAAGAGCGTCCGCTTTCTTGTTCTCGCCCCTTGGCACCTGCTTGATGGAAAACTTACTGAAAGTCGCGATTAGCGACTTGACTTTTTCCAAGTACCTGACCATGTTGTCCTCCTTAGCCACATACCCACCTAGAATATGGTTCACGACAAGCCGTGAGTCCACGTAGGCCTCAAGGTTGCGGACTCCCATTCTAGCGGCGATTTTTAAACCCGCAATTAATGCTTCATATTCCGCTTCGTTGTTAGTGGCCGTGAACTCAAAACGGAGGGCGTACGTGATTTCCATTCCTTCTGGGTTTGTGAGGATGAGACCTGCTCCGGACCCGTCCGTACACGAGGATCCGTCCGTGAATAACACCCAAGGTTCCGTTGGGATCTCATCTTGCTTGATGATTGGTCCTTCCTCATCCGGCTTCTCGATCAGGAAATCTGCCAAGATCTGGCCTTTAACAGTCGTCCTTGGTCTGTAAGATATATTGTGCTCCCCCAATAGGATGCTCCATTTCTGTAGCCTCCCTGCCACGTCCGGTCTAGAAATAACCTGCTTGATTGGCTGATCCGTAATGACCACAATTGGGTGCGTCTGAAAGTACCGGCGCAACCGCTTTGTACCAAACACTAGTGCTAACACCAATTTTTCCATGGAGGAATAATTCAACTCCGGCCCTTGTAGTGTTCTACTTATGAAGTAGACCAGAGTTTGTACTGTATCTCTATCCGTCATAAGTACCGCGCTTATTGCGCCATGAGTAGCTGAGAGATACATAATGAGTTCCTCCTTTGGCCGGGGAGCTACTAGCATAGGGAGAGATGCAAGATGCTGCTTGAGTTGGCCGAAAGCTTCCTCGGCTTCCTTCGTCCTGCGGAAGTCTCCCTTTCTAATACACTTCTTGAGTGTCTTAAATAGGGGTAATGACTTCTCTACGGATTTAGATAGGAATCTATTCAGCCCGGCTAACTTCCCATTCAGGGACTGCACCTCCTTCCGTGTCTGAGGGGACGGCAGTTGCATCACTGCGTCCGTCTTCTCTGGGCAAGGTTTGATGCCGTTTGGATCAATCAGATATCCAAGGAACATTCCCTCCGTTGCTCCAAACGTACATTTCTTTGGATTTAACTTCATGTTAATCCTTCTCAGCGTGTCGAATGTCTCTTGGACATCCCGGAGAAGTGCCTCCTCCGTGTGACTTTTTATCACCAAGTCATCAACATAGACTTCCAGGTTGCGTCCTATTTGTGATTCAAAAGCTTTGTCCACCAACCGCAGATATGTAGCGCCGGCGTTCTTCAGTCCAAACGGCATTTTCGTATAGCAATATACGCCCTGGCTCGTATGGAACGCCGTGTTTTCTGCATCCTCCTCCGCCATCTGGATTTGGTGATACCCTTTATATGCGTCCAAGAAGCATTTGAAAGGATATCCACACAAGGACTCCACCTTCCAATCGATTTCCGGTAACGGGTAACAGTCCTGTGGGCAGACCTTGTTTAGATCCGTGAAATCCACACACATGCGCCAACTTCCGTCATGTTTCTTGACCATGACCGGATTGGATAACCACTCGTGGTAGTATACCTCGCGCATGATGCCTGCATCCACTAGTTTCCGTGCTTCCTCCAATATCACTTGGCTGCGCTCAGGCGCTTGGCCGCGCTTCTTTTGTTTAATGGGTTGGTACCCTTGGCGGATCTGGAGCTTATGCTCTGCTATCGCACGTGGCACGCCTGTCATATGCTTTGGCTCCCATGCGAATATATCTAGGTTTGCACTTAAAAGAGAGCACATGGCCCTTTTTCCGCTGTCCGAGAGCGCCCCTCCTATGGATACCTCCTGTTCCGGGTAGTCAGGGTGGATGGCTACCTTCCAATTGGGAGGTGGTGATCCATCCTTGGGTGGAACAGGTGGAGCTGGTGTTGTCCCGGTGTGACATTCGGATGTTGGTACGACTGTGTTGTAAATGGTAACAATACCTCCCTCAACGGGGAATTTGATCATTCCGTGCGCCGTAGAGGGTACTGCCCGTATAGCCAAAATGTCTGGTCTGCCTATGATCCCATTATACGGAGAGTGTGAGCGTATCACCATGAAGTTCATCCACGCCGTAGTGGAATATTCCTCATTCCCGATGGTTACAAGCAAACGTAATTTCCCTATCGGCCAGATAGTGTCTCCACAAAAGCCAGTAAGCGGCGACGTGGCCAGTACTAATTGGCTTCTTGTTTCTGGGCATAACTGCACAAAACAGTGTTCATACAGTACCTCTGCTGACGATCCTCCATCCACATACATGCGACGAACGTTGTGTGTTCCAATGCTTATCTCAATAGTGAGAGGCGCATCAATCACATCGCTTGTTGTGATGGGAGGGAATGAGATTTCCCTGCCGCGTGAAAATTTTTGGCCAAGTTTCTGCCTCGTGCGGCGCTGTTGGATTGGATCATGTATATAGTCAAAGGTTTGTCTTTTTGGGGATCCTTCTTATCATACTTTTTGTTGTTGTCTTTTCCATCCTTCCAATCCTTAACTAGGTGCTTGAGTTTACCTGATTTGATCAGTGACTCGATATGCTTCTTGAGCTGGATACATTCCTCCGTACCGTGGCATTTGTCATTATGGAACTCGCAGAAGCGACTTCCTTGCCGACGTTCCGGTGGAGTGGTCATTGGGGGAGGCCTTGGGAAGTTCGCCCCTTCCGTTAACAAGATCTCCCGGTAGGACATCTTTAGGGAGGTGAACTTATCGTCCTGCCGTCCTCCTTTGCTCTGGCTCTTATAGTCTGAGCTCTTGTTATTATTATTCTGGTTGCCTTGACCACCCGACTGTCTACGGGACTGATCATTTGACCGATACCCATTTCCTCGGGATGGGTAGGCCGCGGCAACAGCTGTTTCTCCTTCTATGAAATTTCTGACCCTTTCCATGAGGTCATCATATCTCTCTGGACGCTTGTCATTAAGGCGTCTGATCAATTCTCTGTTTGTTATGGCGTGCATGTAGTCAGAGATTTTCAGGAGCTCCGGCATGGTTCTTGTGCGCGTGCACTCATCATTGAAGCGTTCAGTGAAGGCTTCTATGGACTCCCCCGGCCGTTGCTTGACAGTTGCCAACGAGACCGGATCCCTATTATACTTCTTCCTTTGAGTATAATTCTTCTCAAACGCCGTGCGTAGTTCCGTGAAACTATCAATGCTCCGTGGAGGGAGTGCCTCAAACCAGTCACGGGCATTTCCGATCAAGGTCGAATTGAACATTTGGCACCATATAGGCATGGGCCATCGCTCAATTTTAGCTTGCGTATCAAATATTTTAAGGTGATCCACCGGATCACCGGACCCATCATAAGTTTTGATACACGACGGCATGCGACGTTTGGTATCCTCAGAATAGTTCCGTATGCGGAGGGTGAACGGGTCTTCCCTGGGATCCGCCCATGGCCGGGTAAGCCTAGGGTCATCCCATGGTTCACACCATGGACGCGAAAGATCCTCCGCTTCCGCATCTCGATAGTAAGGGCCAACATAATACTCATCATTGTTTGGTGGTGGTGGAGGGGTTCGCCTAGGTCGGCGACGCTTAGGCGGATGGTCATCTGAGTCCTCTCCGGACGGGTCCGGGGACGGCGGTGGTGCCCCATCCTTTGAATAGGGACCACTTTTTTGGGATGAACCAGGAGCCTTTTTCCCAGTGTTCATCCTATCCCACACACTCGGGCGACGTGTGGTTCTGGCCAGCTCTCGATCTGGTCGCTCGGGTGAGCCATCCGACCTTTCTCCTTCTCGAGACTGTATTAATTCCTGTATAAGGCGATCTCCTATGCGCTCAAATACATTCCGGGGTTGAGGGGTTTCCTCAAAGGTACCCCGCACCTGAGGCCGAGCTCTCCTTTTCCTCTGATTTTGGGAGGAGGTGATTGGTCCAGTGTCACCAAAGTTGAGTCTGGCTTGGAGGTTCCTCCCCAGATTCAACCTTGATGCGATCCCCGAGACGATCCTTTCGAAGTTCTGCGTGAGAACTCAAGTAAGATCCTCCTCACTGAGTGGTAGGACTTCTACTTCTTCCTCCGTCGAGGGTCTGTGCGGTTCCTTGTTAGGAGGGTTTGGCGCACTCACCGGATCTGGGTTGTCCAGGGTTGAAGTAGGTGGGGGTGTCATGGAGATCGTGCTCGTCACCCCCACGGGCGGAAAGCTGCCACGGTTACCCGGCCCGCCTGCGAGGCGGCTAGGTGATTGGTTGGGGATGAGAATCCGTTCCCCTTGGGACTTCCGGTTCCCAGGATTCACGTTCCTGGGGTTAGCCTGCGGATGCCCCTTCGTCATTGAAAATTCGAGATGAGGTTTTGTTCTAGCTTAGTGTTATGGGTCCCACGGATGGCGCCAAGTTGTTGATGCAAAAGTTGGTTGATCCTTGCTAGACCCGAATTAGGCTTAATTCGGGTTGGCTGGGCTCCGGCTCCTGCACCAAGTGAATCGTTTGGTTGGGATCCTGCACACTAAACAGCACGCGTTAGGCTTACCGTGGGAATGTTTCCCACGATTAGACTCCGGCGTGAGAGTAAGTAATCGATTTAGGGTTTATGTGAGTTTAGAGTATGAATCGTAATACCTTTGTGGAACCCTTGGGGGTTCCTTTTATAGGCAGTGGAACCCTATTGGGCTGCCACTGATACTTTAGCCCCAAGGAAAGGATAACTATCAGAGTTAGAATGATTGTTATCTTCTAATTTTGGTAGTGAATATCCTCTCCATTTGGGATGAAGATATTCCCAGACAGAATATGATTCTGTCTAATCTTATGTCGGCCGCACCGGGCCGTGGGCCGCACACATGTGCGGTTACTATTCATTCAAGCCCATAAGCCTGAATGACATTTATCCACCCATCTGTGATGGGCCGGATACGGGTAGTACCCGTGGGCCGGACTCGTGACCCGGTTGGGGACTATACGTCATCAAATAAAATCCAAGAGTTAGTGGGTTTTAACTTTACATTTTATACAATATAATTTTGAGTGCTTATATAATAGTATTATACTTTATTTTCCAAAAATCTGATTTTTATCTTCACTTTCACCAAAACTGCCATATCTTGAGTTCTATATGGAGATAGAAGCTCAAATTTTTATCACATAAACTAAATGATATGTGCTACATTTAACTCTTCTATAGCTACTGTTGAATCATCTTCTAAATATTTTCTAAAAATCGTCCAAAACAGTAACCTCAGATTTATACCCTAAACTTGTTTTGATCATATCTCACTCATTATTTTGATTCCATTGCATGGCCAACTCTCACATGTGTACAAGACCCATAGCTTACTGTAAATACATTCTACTTCATCATTTTATCAGTTCATAACATGTTTATTTACTGTTTTATACAGCCAATAAATTTAACCAAGATTTTAACCTTGTTTCTTATAGTTTTTCACCTTTTTAATCATGTTTATCAACACCAAATCCCCACATAACATTTTTATCATCATATAATCATCATATACATATACAATAGGAAATAAAATACATGTTTACATAATCAAATTAACAAAAAGATGAGGAGGACAATCTTTATACCACCAAGTTGATGTAGGTTATGAGTTTGACATGGTTTTTGATGGAGAAACTTGTGCTTAACCAACACCATCTTCAAGACCATCAATATTTATGATCACCTTGTGGAAAATCAGCCCCAAGACACCATGAATACTCCTCCTTGGATGTTATAACTTGCACCAATCAATAGGGCTTCAAAAGGGCATCAACATGTATATGAATAACATGAGATTTTGTGGTTGATTTTGATCAATGGTGGTGGTTTATGGAGCAAATGGGACGGCCAAATAAAGAGGATGAGAGAAAGTTTGAGTTGTTTTGCATGGTGAAATGGTGGAAATGAAAAGGTTTGATGGTTTTGTTTCAAAGTGGAAAGGCTTAGCTTAAAAGCTAAGCTTACTAGGATAAGTGTCCATCTAGTTAAATAAAGATGGCACCAAATGTGGTGTGTTGTACATTGTTGCCGTCCAACCTAAGCTAGTGGGGTGGGACAATGTGGTTTGTCTCATCTCACTAGTTTACGGGTATTTCTCGATTCTAGTTTTCTCGATTTGCGTGCCCTCGGGTCGTTTTACGAAAAACGTTTTTATAAATTATGAATCAACGTCACAAAACGAATCTAATAAAAATTGTCTCATCAAAAACGGAGTTCGAAAACGTAAATACGTAATCCTAAGGTTTCTGGTTTAGTCGTAAAGGACGTTAAAATAAAATCGTAAGTCCTAATCTCTTCTCGTAAATTTGTGAGTTTATGAACCAACACAAATTTAAAACTCCAAAATAATATTCACGGACAAATTTATTTTCTGAAATGTCGGACTGTCACCAAGGACGGTGTATGTAAACGTAAGCACGTAACGTTGAATCCTCCGGTTTAGACGTAGTCGACGCTACTTCAAGACGTAAATCCAAATTTCTTCCCAAAAGTATGTGAGTTCATATTGTAACATTAAAATAATGTTTTCAAATAAATATTTGAGAATAAAATATCAATCGTAAATTGACGGATTGTCACACCATCAATTAAGACAATGTCGTCATGTCATAATCAATCAATCCATTCTACTGGCATTACCAACTTTTTAGTTTTATTGTCGTCGATAAGATGTGAACTTCTCAAAAGACTAATAATAACTCATAATCCTTCACAAATTCAAGGATATATGGAGACATAACTAACCTTAAAAGATTAAGGTCAACGCATGATCTACGCGAGAGAATTTCAAATCAGATACAGACGAAAACATTTAATGAATATGAATATATCCCATGTTTTCATAATTTGAGTACGCATTCCAAAGCTCCTCGGATCGTTACCCAGGTCATTAAAATGGAATCAAATCAAAAGAAATGATAGGAACATCGATACATCCAGTCGGGTATCAACACTCGGTAATCGGATACTTTTCCTAAGAATCTCACTACGGGAGAATTGGACAAGAAAGAATTGTCAATTGTCAAATAAGACAATTTCCATAGATGAGTAAATTCGACTCAGAAGAATAGATGCTACAGGCACATATGTAGGTGTCCCTATCAATATGTCCCTATTTTTTTTATTTTTTTTTCACTTCTTGCAGATCTCATAAAATTTAATCTTTCACAATCTTCAACGAAAATTTAGTGTTTACTAATAATTTCATGGTGACTACTAATCAGCCTTGCATGGTCACTTCCAAACTGTATGTAGGCGCGCAACTATATACAATTTCAAGATTAACGATGCAATACTCAGTTCGTCAAAATTTTATCATCATGTTTATAATAAAAATATTTTCATGCTTAATTCTTAAATAAGAATCAAGAATAATTTTACAAAGATTTTCTTTGTTATGAAAACAGTTAAGTTCTCCAAAGCGTTTCATAACAACTTTATTTCAATAACGGTTACTTATAAATCTCACTTTGAATAATCCTTATATTGATGAAAATTCAATTTTTCTCAAGGGATACTGTTTTATCTTATAAAAACAATGAGTGATCTGCAAAAGAGTGATGAAAGCTTGTTTACCAAGAACTAACTACAATATAATATGAAATGAGCTTAGCCAATTAATCATGAGGTTCATGACCTCGATGGCACTCAGGAATACAAAGAGAATAATCCAGAACGTAACTCAATTCGAGATGAGTACTTGTTCAATGGTTACATCACTAATGCGAACATTAGGAACAAGCAAGAAAAGATAGATAACATCGATACATGTAGAATTTAGCAATCAAATGTAGTCTTTTCATTAATCACAAACAAGTCTAAATTGTACCGTAACACATTACGTGTCACTATGTCATACAATTCAAAGAACTCATCCTACCAACTGATGTCTCAGTTAAGTTAGGGATTATTTTTAAAAGATACCACAATGAATACTAATCTACAAGAGTCATTAGGTGTCCCACCTGTCCCGGAAGATCCATCGGTCCCAATTCAGAAGAAGATTTCTTCAATTTATTTATTGGATACTGGGTATCCTCGTCATTGGACATTGCCTAGGAACAACCCTTAACACGAATCAACAATCATTTAAAACCTTATAATTCAATCACAGGACTCAACAACTTCCTCTTAACAATCTCATATTCCATATGTGTTAAATTTTACTTTATTCATGTTTCAACCAACTTATACTCAATTCAATATCCTATCTCATTCTCCAGTACTTTCAAACCTTATTCATAAACCTTAAAAGGGCAATAAAAGCTCGATATGATCAACACTTAATTTCCAATCCTATAGCTCTTACAACAACAATTATCAAATGAGTCACTAGTATGAGATGACTCATACATTCAATTACACTTCTCGGAAAGGTACTAGTGGCATGAGGCTTTTGGGTAATGGTTCCAATGACAGCCTCAAGTGCAATATTCACCCTTTCGATTTCAATTTAAGAATTGGATGACAACGAATAAGATGACATCTTTCTAGGTGGTAACGTTTTGTCAAACTCCACTCTATAAGGAAAGATCGTCATGACATTGATATCAGTTTTAATCTCGCCAATTGTTTTTCAATATCACAATCAACTAATATCTACATTTCTACGAATATCAACCATTTGTTGGGATCATAAATATCCACAACTTGGTTTAGATCTAGGATAGCTAGAATTCCTACGAGAATAGCTTCGACTAATTTACTAGGGGATTTAGGGTTCCTTGTGACAAACTAAGTCGTATAAATACCTTGTATAAATATCAAAATAATCATCAAACAATCATGTAATAAAATTACATCATATATATATATAATCCAAGTTATATATATATATATATATATATATATATATATATATATATATATATATATATATATATATATATATATATATATTAAAATAACACTTCTCAGTCTGGCCTTGTCGATAACTCAGGAATTCTTTGGCACCGTTATAGTCAAAAGATTTTTAGACATTTTTAGAAAAGTGTTTATAGTTAAAAGATTCTGAAATGTTTTATTCAAAACCTCGGTTTTAAAAATCTTTCGTTCTCTATAACGAGAGCTCTGGTACCAAACTGTAACACCCCCAAACTTATACAATTCAATACAGCGGAAGACTCGTTGGTGTTACGGGATAGCACATTACTCACATCATAGACAACGCTTAAAAATCGCGTCGTTTAATAATAAAGCATTTCCATTCATAAATATCATATTTACATAGGTCCCAAGTCATATTATTTCATACAAATTTTACAAAGCATTTGAATGGAAATTATTATTTAAGTGCGGGCCATGAATTCTTGTTGTCTTCTCGAGAATTACCTTCAAGTACCTGAGATAAAACATGTTAAAAGAAAAGGTCAGCGATCACGCTGAGTGAATTCATAGAGTTTAATAAAACCATCAATATATAATCGGTATATAATTATTACCAAAAATCATTTTGTACAAATCTTTGTAATAGGCCATAAAATAGCCAAAGTCATTTTATACAAATCCTTGTCAAAAATCATCATATAGGATTTTGCCTTTGAAATCATTATACGAACCATTGTCGTAAAAACATCATACAATACGTTTTATAACGTTATATAAAGTTAAACAAAAACCGTTATATGAATATGGTTATATAAAACCAAAACACGAACATAACATCAATAATAAGACCCCGTATTGTTAGTCAGGCAATATTATCGTAATTTAATGTCTAACACCCCCACAAATGCTATGCGCAGCGGAACTACAACATTTGGGTGCTAGGCAGTTATCATCACACACAAGCTATATCAAACGACTCAAAGAGACGTAAAAGTGTAAGCATAATTTAAACATTGTTAAAAACATAGAAGTCTACGGTTTTCCAAATCCCAAGATGATACAACATAGAGTTTGCGTTTGGTCCCCACGAATCTCAACCCCAAAAGATACATTTTTGTTCACATGACAAAAAAATAAAAGTGTTCAAGTTAGTGGAAAACAAGTAGACCGCCAAGCCACACACAACTCCCATCCTTTGTATGCTCCATGCTATACTTCATCGATTACCTGAAACACATGCTAAATTGGGTCAACAAATAATGCTGAGTGGAATTCATAGGTTTTACAATCTCATTTTGAACATATGTGTTATAAAAATCATTCACGATCATTCATAGAATTGTCGATCAAACAATCTATTATTAAGGTTATGACAATTGTGTTTAAGCTCATGACACTAATACGTTAACTCAATCACCCGCGTAAAATTTACCGGCGTGATTAAGATGAAACCATTGCCCCTTCTAAAGGCATCGGTTGCAATTATACCTTATCTCTTATCACAAGTTATCCGTTCGCAGGGGGTACTCAACGTACTAGCCCTCGTCTCGGATAGGGTCGTCAACCCCATAGTACTATCAATTGTATAAGCGGCTATTTTCTATCCACACAAGGATTAAACAATAGTTAATAGTTCATGAATATAGGGTCTTTTGCAACTAGGTACTCAACACAATTTAAGGCGACATTTGGGTCCAACAATCATTCATGACATATGTTCATTTTATAAAACTAGCATGCATCTCCCTCGCGAGTAAAAACGATTTAAAACAGTAGTAAGCGAGGCTACAAATTCACACCTTATGTATATAGAAGTAGTCGACGATACGAATGACGATCACTGACGATGATGAGGATGCCCGGGAAATTCAACACCTAACAAGCAATAACGCGTAATGAGTCAATCTCATTTATAAAACTTTAAGTACTGTATAATATGTACATATTAATCAATTGTGATAATTACAAACTCACGCCCAAAACCAAACAAGTAGTCGTTATTAGTTTTATACGATTCATCTACGTTATTAACGTTACTACCCTTTTTACATTTTTCGCCGATACTTACCAAAATTATGGGCTGTTTTCTAAGACTTAAACCCTTTTATAAAATTTAAGAAAATTCTCAAAAATACCTCATGACCTTTAGAAAACCTATTTTTAATCCCATTAAAAGTTCTCTCTTTTATGACCCGTTACTCAACACATTACTAGACATACATTTTTCGGACTGATTTTGCACATTGACCATGTTGGACTTGTTTGACCCATTTAAAATACACCATTGACCCGTTCAACACCTAAGACTAATAATAGACTCACCAATGCAGGTTTGAGACCAAAAATCAACTTTTAATCAATTACCAAACTCTATCTATGGTCCTCGGGATTTGACCCAAAACCAAACATAATTTCGGATTATGTAGGTTCTCATCTCCCGGTACACGTATTTTCAAAACATCATAACTTTTGACTCGTTAGGAGTCGTAAGCTCTAATTTATACCAAAATGTAGCTAAGAACAAGCCCTACAACTACATTCTATATTCATCCTTAAACAATCTGCCTAAAAATCTGCCTAAAAATTACTATTTCAAAATCACCTCAACACTTGTTTCCAAACCATTTTAACGACACCTAGCCTTAACTTAGCAACTCATAACCATTTCAAAACACCCTAATCAGTCCTTAAGACCTAGAACATCAAATCCATCCTAAAACCCATTTATCAAAACAAACATGCAACAAGTTTTACCCACTCAAACACACCTAAAACAACAAGTTAAACATAACCCACAAGCAAAAACCATCAAACACCATGATCCACCAAACACCCCCATTTGGCCGTGGGGTGTTGGTGACCAAAACACCCAAACCAAACCAATTTTGGTTACTTTAATTGATGAATTAATATAATCTAAACCCAAATTAAACATGCATCAAGTTTAATTACATCAAATCAAACTTTTGAAAAATCTTTTAATTTTTGGAAAATCAAGTTAATGCATGTTGGATTAAACCTTGGATTAGTACTTACAAAAGGATAGGAAAGTGTGGTCTTTAATTAGAATTAATCAAAAACAAGAAAATTTTAATGTGGTGGTGGTGGTGGTGTGGTATGGCCGGCGGCCTAGAGAGAAAAGAAAGAGAGGGAGTGAAAATTTTGAGTGTGAAATGTTATGTGTGTTCCCCCCTTTTCCTTTTTGTAAATTTGTAGGGTCCTTGTGTGCAATTTTTGTATTCTTTTGGCCTTATTTAAAAACGACCTCAAATGTTTGTGGGATTGACTTACAAGTCGACTTGGAAAATTTTGCGGGAGTCGGGGGTCATCCCGAACACTCCAAAATACTTTTAGGACAGTTTAAATGCACCTGGAAAGAAATAAAACGCACCCGACTCGACTTAACACGAACCGAAAGTAAAATCCTCGAAAAATTATAATACCGATAAAGCGACAATAAACATAGAAATTTGGGCATCCGTCTGGATCGTAGTCGTCATCGTTCTTCTTAAATCGTCAATCGTCAAGATTACGACCTCAAACATTGGTTTCAACCAAAACGATAAAATATATAGTAAATAAAATTTCTTAAAAATTTCAAAAATAGGCGTAATTTAGGGTAAGATAAGTGACCTCGGTTTCTGGGTATTACATCCACCCCTCCTTAAAGAGAGCGACGTCCCGGTGCTCGCCTCTTCTTATACTCACATTTCGTGCCGCTGGAACAGATGAGGATATCTCTCCTTAAAAAAGTCCTCACGTTCCCAAGTGTATTCCGGTCCACGCCTAGAATTCCATCGTACCTTCACAATGGGAATTCTACTATGCTTCAGCCTCTTAACCTCTCGGTCCATAATCTCCAATGGTTCCTCCACGAAATGCATTTTATCGTCAAGCTGAATCTCGTCCAAAGGAATCACCAATTTCTTATCCGCCAAACTCTTCTTCAAAATTGATACGTGAAACGTGTTGTGAATAGCACTAAGCTCATTCGGCAATTCTAACGTATATGCTACCGGTCCAATTCGTTTAACAATCTTGAACGGTCCAATATACCCTGGACTCAGCTTTCCTTTCTTCCCAAAACGAATCACACCCTTCCACGGCGAAACCTTAAGCATGACCATGTCTCCGACCTCAAATTCCAACGGTTTCCTTCTATTATCGGCATAACTCTTCTGTCGGCTTCTTGCAGCAAGTAAACGGTTCTTAATTTGCACAATCTTCTCTGTCGTCTCCAAAACCATCTCGGGCCTAGTCAACTGACTCTCTCCTACTTCGCTCCAACACACAGGAGATCTACACTTCCTTCCATACAACGCTTCGAATGGTGCAGCCTTAATACTCGCATGATAAATTTTATTATACTAAAACTCCACTAAAGGTAACTGGCGTTCCCAACTTTTTCCGAAATCAATCATGCATGCTCGGAGCATGTCCTCCATCGTCTGAATAGTTCGTTCGCTTTGGCCATCAGTCTCAGGGTGATAGGTCGTGCTCAAACTCAATTCGGTGCCCATCGCACGTTGAAGAGATTTCCAAAATTCCGAAGTAAACCTACTATCGCGATCCGAAATGATCGATAAAGGTACGCCATGTCTGCAAAAAATCTCCTTCACGTACACACTGGCAAGTTTCTCGATGTTGTCTGTCTTCTTCATAGGTAAAAAGTGAGCAGATTTCGTCAATCTATCCACTATTACCCAAATCATATCACATCCACTAGGAGTTCTAGGTAAACTCGTCACGAAATCCATAGCGATCCTTTCCCATTCCCATTCTGGGATCTCAGGTTGTACCAACAACCCAGACGGTTTCTTATGTTCAGCTTTGACTTTCGCGCAAGTCAAACACTTACTGACGTAACGAGCAATCCGCCTTCATATTCGGCCACTGATACAATGGTTTTGTATGGGGTTCAGATTTCTCTCACAGTCCTCTCGAATTGATCTCAGCCTTAAGTGGAATGATTGTTCTTGGTTACTAAATAAAAGGGTTTGGTTTCCTAATACACTAAATGTTAAAATGTACTTAAAATGTAAACTTAAATCAAAGACAGTTACTTTAATGACAATTTATAAAACTTGAACTTAAAACTAAAATGAAAACTGAAATTAAAGTTAAAATAACAGTTAGAATATAAATTGTGAAATAAAAGTAAAGAAACAGTAAAACAGTAACCCAAAGGAAAATTGATTCGGAACTTTTTAACCTTGATTCGGAACTTTGCTCATCCGGAACTTTTCACTCGGAAGATTGGTTTCATCCGGAACTTTTCTCAACATAAACTCATTCGGAAGATTTAGCTACTCATCCGGAAGTTTTGCTTCATTCGGAACTTAGGTTCATCCGGAACTTTGGACTGATTCGGAACTTTTCAGAAATACTCTTTATTCGGAACTTAAGGTCTTCATCCGGAACTTTTTAATTCATTCGCAAGATTTACTCATTCGGAACTTTTCAGTTCACTCGGAACTTTTTAGAAATAAGCTTTATTCGGAACTTAGGGTGTTCATCCGGAACTTACTGTTCATCCGGAACTTTATGTTCACTCGGAAGATTTGTGTTCATCCGGAATTTTTTCTTCATTCGGAAGTCTGGGAACACAAGAACAGTCGTTTACCCGAAGAACAAGGAAACAAGTTTTTAATCCAAAAATCACCAAGTTTTTCACCAAATCTTAAATAAAACTAAACACAAAGCATCTACTAACCATAAACTACAAATCCCATCAACAAAAACATAAATCCCAACAACTTTTGAAGATCAAAACTTAATAAAATAAGAACATAAGAACTTGAAGATAAAGATGATGATGAACAAGATGAAATGGAAAGATTAAACAAGACTTTGTATTGATGATTGATGTTTTAACAATAACAAAACAAAGATTAAAAATTACAAGACTAAAAATCAAAGATCAAAATCACCAATCACCCTAGTGGTGATGGTGATGAAACGAACTAAAAGGGAGAAAAAAAGGGAAGGAGAGAAAAACTAAAGCTAAGCTGGCTAAAATGTGTGAGGGGTGGTCTATTTATAGGCTTGTATTTTTGGTTGGTGAGTGGGCTTTCTCCCGTTCTTCTTGTCTTCTCGTCTTTTCAGAAAAGTTGACGTTTTCGATTCTGATTCGGGATTTGTAGTCGATTAAATTCAACTCGTCTTTTAATTTCTTCGTTTAATAGACTTGAGTTTCTTCGACTTATATAAATCTTCCATCTTTGGTCCTTTTCTTCGATAAATCTTCGAATAGGCCCAGTGACTTCAAATCTTTTGCATCTCTTGGACAATAGACTTCATCTTGAGTCTTTTTCTTCGATAAATCCCGTGCAATCCCATGTTTTCTCCAATATCCATCCGGTTGGCTATGAAAACACAATAAACACAAAAACCACGCATAATTCCAAACAAATGATATTAAATACGTGTTTCGGTCTCGTTTTAGCCAGAATTAAGTGGTAAAAGGATGGGTGTTTACACACCTATCAAATCCCCTACACTTAACCATTGCCATGCCCTCATGCAATGCTTAGTGATAAAGCAATTTTACACTTTTCTCATAATTAATCAACCTTGGCCTTATTCAAATACTACTAACCAAAAATTAAAGTACTAAAAGAAATTAAGACTTTGAAGGAAACAAAAGGATAGAAAACCATTTTCACTTGAAAATAGCTACATGGAAATAACTTGCAAAGAGATCAAGGATTTACATTAGGGCTTTGGTGCTGCGAAGATTTATCACCCTCAAGTTTCACGTTCCCCAAACTAAGCTTTAAAACGAGATCATTGTTATTATAAGTTAGTAATTCAAACACTTACACACATGGCTTAATTAAATGCTTAAACTCCCTTATTCCTAGGTGTATCTCTTAAATTTTATTTTTGTCTTAGAATGATCATGAAGATGCATTTTTGGACTTATTTCGATAGTTTATTAGGGCTGAAAGCAAAGTAGGACGATTTGATCAATAGTTAGCTAAAGGACAAAATCTTTTAAAACTGCTTCTCGAGATATCAAAAAGTTCATATCTTGGCATAACTCGGTTCACAATTTGAGACCTTTCTCGGGCCGATATTTGGCATGTACTTCATACTTCATATCTTGAGAGACGTACTTGAGATAATGGTCTTCTCTTCGTAATAGAGTTTCTTCACTTGGAGACTTTTGAGGGGTACTCCAACTTTGTTGACCACGACTTCATGATTATTCTTGAATCTCTAATTGGGATTTCGAGATACAACGATCCGCCTCCTTTTCGGACTTGGATCTATTTATCCTCATACCTTGTTAGGGTCTTTTCGGATAGACTTCTCCATGATCTTTACGGGAGTTGATTGCTTTTCGTCGTGAGTCTTGATCCTTCATATTGACTTTGGGAATAATGCTTTTCACATCACCTTGGATCTTTAGCAATAAAATGGAATCCTCATGCCTTGTTAGGGCCTTTTCGGACTCGCCAATCTTCGCGCCCCGCTTCATAAGTTATGCCTTTTCTATGAACTCTTATCATTACCGAGCAACTTTTAAACGATCATGGGCTAGAAGCTAAGTAACTTTTCAAATCGTACGACCTTACTTATTGCAGATAATTTATTAGCAAGTGATTGGAGAATAGACAAATAATTACACCAAGTGAGCTTGTGCAAGAATACCGACTTATAATTGACTCTATCATTTCTCGTCCTCCACAATTTAAAATCTCAAGTAATGAGACTCGTGGATACTTAGCCTAATAAACCAATTAAGGTCTACATGGTTAAGGATACTAGCTAGAATAAACTTGGATAAGTCTATTCGGGTCGAGTCAAAATAAACGCAACGGGCCTAATATGTCAAAGACTTCTAAACTAGCTACACCACTTTATTAATATTTTTGACTTTATTGCGGGATATATACATATGAAAGCAACGATAAAAATTTAAACATTACGACTAAATGGCCAAAGTTAATAAAAATTTGAAAAATGTTGAAAAATAGGATTTTCCGGTTAAATGAAAGCATTTTCATGGAAAAGTCCACTTAAAACTTTGATAGAAGTCCCCCCTACACTTAAGATAAACATTGTCCTCAATGTTTAAGCATGTGGGAAAAGTCTCCCCTACACTTATGACATTGTGCACGTTGGTTAAATCAAGTTAAGGAAGAGATGACTGAAGTGATCAATTTCAAATGTGAGTATGAAGAAAATTGGATCACGATAGTTGAGAGATAGAACCGGATTTCGGATAGCACGGGAGCACGGTTCTTCAAAGTTTCCAAGAGTGCACTTATCCCTGTAATCACATCACCACACAAAGACAAACACCTATGTAGGTCCCCCTACACTTAGGAGGTTAAAACATAAAAGGATAGATACTCGGGCTGCCTCCCGAGGAGCGCTTGTTTTTTATAACTGAGTCACGAGCCTGACTCGACCCAAAATTAGTTCATGGGGAACATGGTGAGGGATGGAATCACCTCCTCAGAGGTGTCCTCACCAAAGTACAACTTTACTCGTTGGCCATTCACCTTAAAATTAGGTCCATTAGGTTGAGCGAGCTCGAGAGTACCATATGGAAAAATTTGGGCAATGGTGAATGGGCCGGACCAACGAGATTTAAGCTTGCCCGAAAAGATTTTCAACCGAGAGTTAAAAAGTAAGACTTTGTCTCCAACATGGAACTCTCGGTTCTTAATCTTAGAGTCGTGAATGAGCTTAGTCCTTTCCTTATAGATTAAAGAATTTTCATAAGCCTCATTACAGAGTTCATTGAGCTCATTGAGTTGGATCTTGCGTAGGTCACCGGCTTTGTTTATATCAAAATTAGCCCACTTCAAGGCCCAATAAGCCTTGTGCTCCAACTCAATGGGGAGGTGGCATGCTTTCCCGTACACAAGACGATAAGGCGTACAGCCGATTGGGGTCTTGTAAGCAGTACGGAAAGCCCACAAAGCATCATCAAGTTTATCAGCCCATGAGGCACGATGCTCTCCCACGGTTCTTTCCAGAATTCGCTTAAGTCCTCGGTTGGATATTTCAGCCTGGCCATTAGTTTGTGGGTGGTAGGCTGTGGAGAGACGATGATTTACACCGTACTTAGCCATGACTCTAGCAAATTGGTCATTGCAAAAATGAGTCCCACGATCACTAATAATGGCACGAGGCACACCGAATCTAGCGAAAGAGCTTTCAAAAAGTTACAAACCACCCTTGCGTCATTAGTAGGTAAAGCTTTGGCTTCAACCCACTTTGAAACGTAGTCAACGACTACAAGGATGTATTTGTTTCCTTTAGAAGAAGGGAATGGCCCCATAAAGTCGATACCCCAAACATCAAAGATTTCACACTCTTGAATGAAATTCTGAGGCATCTCGTCTTTATGTGTGATTGTGCCTTGTTTTTGGCAAACATCACATCGTTTAACCATATCGTGAGCGTCACGATATATGGAGGGCCAATAAAATCCCGAATCAAACACTTTTTTGGCGGTGTAGTTGGGACCAAAGTGACCACCGGTGGGTCCTTTGTGGCAAGCATCAAGGATTTCCGAAGCTGCCGGTCCATCAACACATCAACGGATAATCAGGTCGGCACATTGTTTGAATAGGTAAGGGTCGTCCCAAAAGTAAGTCTTAATGTCGGTGAAGAACTTTTTCTTTTGTTGGGATGTCAACCCTTCCTTGAGAATTCCACCCGCCAAGTAGTTTGCAAAGTCCGCAAACCACGGGGTTTCATTCGGCTTCGAGTTTATAGACATTAAGGTCTCCAAGGGAAACGAATCATTGATTTCTTTGTTCGGATGATCCCCTTGGTAAGGATCCTCAAGTCGGCTAAGATGGTCCGCGGCTAGGTTTTCAGCTCCTTTTTTATCGCGAATTTCGATTTTAAATTCCTGGAGCAGCAAAACCCAGTGAAGAAGTCTTGGTTTGGAATCTTGCTCTGTCAACAAGTACTTCAGTGCGGAATGATCGGTATACACAATTGTTGTAGAAAGGACAAGATAGGGGCGGAATTTTTCAAAAGCATAGACAACAGGTAAAAGCTCTTTTTCGGTTGTCGTATAATGCAATTGTGCCCCCGTCATTGTCTTGCTAGCATAATGGATTGGTTGGAAGTGTTTGTTCACTCTTTGTCCAAGAACCGCTCCAATAGCAAAATCACTAGCATCGCACATCAACTCAAAAGGCAGCTCCCAATTAGGGGTAACTAAGACGAGTGCCTTAGTAAGCTTATCCTTAAGTGAGTTGAAGGCTTCAAGACACTCTTTGGAAAAGATAAAAGGAGTATCTTTTTCCAAGAGGTGGGTCATCGGGCGAGCAATTTGAGAAAAATCTTTGATGAATCGACGGTAGAAGCCCGCATGACCCAGAAAACTTCTCACACCCTTCACGGTTGAAGGTGGAGGTAACTTTGCGATAACATCGACTTTAGCACGGTCTACTTCAAGACCGGCTTTGGAAATTTTATGTCCCAGCACGATGCCTTCTTTTACCATAAAATGGCATTTTTCCCAATTCAGAACTAGGCGAGTGTCTTCGCACCGCTTGAGCATACGTTCCAAATTGGCAAGGCAAGAAGAGAAAGAATCCCCGAAGACCGAGAAATCATCCATGAAGACTTCCATGGTTTGTTCAACCATGTCATGGAAGATAGCTAACATGCACCTTTGGAAAGTCCCGGGGGCATTGCATAAGCCAAAAGGCATTCTTTTGTAAGCAAATGTGCCATATGGACAAGTGAATGTAGTCTTCTCTTGATCTTGGGGATCGATGGGTATTTGGAAATAACCCGAGAAACCATCAAGAAAGCAGTAATATTCATTACCCGCTAAGCGTTCAAGCATTTGGTCCATAAAAGGTAGAGGGAAATGATCCTTTCTCGTGGCATCATTGAGTTTGCGGTAGTCTATACAAACTCTCCACCCAGTAACGAGACGAGTGGAAATCAACTCGTTGTGTTCATTGGGAACAACGGTTATTCCGCCCTTCTTGGGCACACAATGGATTGGACTAACCCATGGTGAATCCGAAATAGGGTAAATCATACCCGCATCAAGAAGTTTGATAACCTCTGTTTTGATGACTTCATGTATTTTTGGATTCTCCCTTCGTTGGCTTTGAATTGTGGGCTTAAAGTCGTCCTCCATGAGAATTTTGTGTGTGCAGAAGTGAGGATCAATTCCACGAATATCAGAAATCTTCCAAGCAATAGCCTTCTTGTGATCTTTCAACACGTTGATAAGTCGGGCTTTTTCTTCTTCCTTTAGGTCCTTAGCAATGATGACTGGCGACTTCTTCTCTTCTTCAAGGAATACATACTCAAGATGGGGCGGCAACTCCTTAAGTTCTAAATCCAGAGGATTTTCGACGGGAGGCATATTTAAAGTCGGAGTATCGATAGCAATGACCGTGGGAGATGGAGGAGAAGGATTGTCTTCGGTGAGAAGATTGTCAAAGAAATTCATGTCTTCATCCCCATCGGTGGGAGAATCATTAGTAGCTAAATTCACATCTCCCATGGTATCTTCAAGATTGTTCCAAAATAAATCACTATCTCCAAATAGAGACAATGATGAATCAATAGAGGACACGGTCTCAACATTGGGAAGAGAGGCAGGAATACTTTTGCAAGCATCATTAAAGTGTTCCTCACAAGCCTCATCAAGAACGTCAATACAATTAACACTCTCATATGAATAAGGCTGTTTAGACAACTTTCCCATGTTGAAGACTACTTTATCGTCACCCACTCTCATGATAAGCTCACCGGCTTCAACATCAATGAGAGTGCGACCGGTCCTCAAGAATGGACGACCAACAATTAGTGGTACACGAGGGTCCATCTCGTAGTCGACGACAACAAAATCAGCAGGAAAGGTGAATTTGTCGACTCCTACAATGACGTCTTCGGCTATCCCCACTGGATAAGCAACCGTACGGTTGGCTAATTCCAAAGTCATTTTGGTGGGGACTAGCTCTGGGAGAGATAATTGCTTCCAAACGCTTAGAGGCATAAGATTAATACTGGCACCTAGATCGGCTAGGGCCATGCAATTCTCTACTCCCGGGAAATTGCAAGGGATAAGAAAACGACCCGGATCACCAAGCTTAGTTGGCAATTTCCTTAAGAGCACTGCAGAGCAATTCTCATTAAGTTGGGTGTTGGCAATATCGAGGAGCTTTTCCTTATCGCTCAGAAGATCTTTAAACATTTTTGCGTATTTAGGCATGTGAGCGAGAGCCTCAGCGAAGGAGATATTGAAATTCAGTTGTTTGAACATTTTAAGGAAGTTCGAAACCTGAATATCGTCCTTGCTTTTGAGCTTCTCTTTCCTCAACCTAGATGGATAAGGTATATTGGAAGAAGAGGAAGGCTTTGGAAGAATAGGATCACTCACATCCTTGGGTGGAGGAGGGGTAGAAGGAAGAGGTGGAGAAATTGGGGAAGGAGAAGGATGAGGAATAGGAGCAGGTGACTCGTTCTCTTTAGTCACAACCACCGGTGGAGGTATAGGAAGCTCGGGTTCCTTGGTACCTTTACCACTTCGAGTAGTGATTGCTTTCATCTCCCCTCTTGGATTCGCAACGGTGTTACTCGGAAGAGTACCCAAAGAAGAGGGTTGATTACCTTGGAAGAAACTAGCCATCATGTTCCTCAAGTCATTAGTTTGGGTATCCAACGTATTTCTCATGTCGGCTCTCAAGTCGTTTCCTTGCTTGACCAAGTCTGCTTTCAAATTGATCACTTCACGCTGAAGATTTTCCACGATCACATCGTTTGTCCTCATGTAGGTCTGCACTTCTTGGTGTAGAGCGGTGGATTGGTTGGGAGGAGCATTGTATGCGGGTGGTTGATAAGCAGGTGGTTGGTAAACTTGGTTGTTACGTTGAGGTGGTTGTTGCTGCTTGTGAGGAGGGATGTATGGTTGTCGAGGTTGTTGTTGTTGTTGAGGAGGGCGATTGAGGTTTTGTTGTTGGTTTGGGTTGGTAGGAGGAAAACCAGGTGGTGAGAGGTAGTTGTTGGAGCGGTAGCTAAGCAAATTACGGTCACCTTGAGGTCTAGCTTGATAGGCGGGTTGAGGATAGGTGCCATATGCCGCATTCACATTCTCTGCAGGGTAATCTTGGGTAGCGGTACAAGTGGTGTAAGAGTGAGGACCACCACATATCTCACAAGGTTGGCTGACAGCGTTAACTTGAGCGTTTTTAGCGTTGCTGCTGTTGTTGTTGTTAATGGTGTGGGTGACAAGCGATTCAAGAAGCGTAGTGATTTTGTCCAGTCGCTGTCATTAGTGCTAGCACTAGCGACATTGTTCCGAACACTCTTTGTTTGCACACAAGATTTATTCTCAATGATGACCCAAGCAGCATTGGAAGTCTTAGCCAAAAGATTAACCCCCGAGGCACTGTTCAGTGAATCTTGGTCACTCATGCTTAAACCATTGTAAAAAGTATTAATTTGATGTACTTTGGTAAAACCATGTTGTGGGCATTTTCTTAAAAGATCTTTAAAACGATCCCAAGATTCACTGAACGACTCATCGTACTTTTGTTCAAAATTTATGATTTCATTCCGCAAAGCGGTAGTACGAGAGGGTGGGAAAAAGTAATTGATAAACTTTGTTTCCAAATCCGTCCACGAGAGAATACTCTGTGGCGGTTCCTTAGCAAGCCAATGCCGGGCTTGTCCCTCTAAAGAAAAGGGAAAAAGTTGTAACCTTATAACCTCTTGTGGAACACCATTGAACTTGACCGTGTTGGTGAGTTGCAAGAATCTCTTGATATGGTCGTGTGGATCATCAATGGTACGTCCCAAGAATGGTTGAGCGGAGACCATCTGGATAAAACCTGATTTTAGCTCAAAGTTGTTGGCGGCAATTGGAGGTATGACAATTGGATCCGTGTTGCCATCTACATGAGCTTGCAGCAATTCAATCATCGGGCGATTATCCGGAAGGGGCTCATTGTTGTTGTTATTGTTCATGTTGTTGAAAGGCGGGTTGTTGTTGTTATTATTGTTGTTCGGAGGTGGTATGTTATTGTTGTTTTGTACACCATCCATGTCTAAGTTATCGAGAGGCTCGGGCTCTTGATAAGACGTGGATCGAGTGCGCATACACCTGCAAAAGAACGAACAAAGAAAAACAAAGCAAAAATATTTTTGGTTTTTATGTTTTTTAATTTTTTTGTATTTTTGAGAATTTTATATTTTTTAGGATTTTTTGAAAATTTTTGATGAAAAAGTAACGTTCACGGGGAACGGATCCCAAAATCCAAGTTCTCACAAAAAACTTTTGATCTTAACGAGAAGAGCCGGCAGCGGCGCCATTTGATACAATGGTTTTGTATGGGGTTCAGATTTCTCTCACAGTCCTCTCGAATTGATCTCAGCCTTAAGTGGAATGATTGTTCTTGGTTACTAAATAAAAGGGTTTGGTTTCCTAATACACTAAATGTTAAAACGTACTTAAAATGAAAACTTAAATCAAAGACAATTACTTTAATGACAATTTATAAAAACTTGAACTTAAAACTAAAATGAAAACTGAAATTAAAGTTAAAATAGCAGTTAGAATATAAATTGTGAAATAAAAGTAAAGAAACAGTAAAACAGTAACCCAAAGGAAAATTGATTCGGAACTTTTTAACCTTGATTCGGAACTTTGCTCATCCGGAACTTTTCACTCGGAAGATTGGTTTCATCTGGAACTTTTCTCAACATAAACTCATTCGGAAGATTTAGCTACTCATCCGGAAGTTTTGCTTCATTCGGAACTTAGGTTCATCCGGAACTTTGGACTGATTCGGAACTTTTCAGAAATACTCTTTATTCGGAACTTAAGGTCTTCATCCGGAACTTTTTAATTCATTCGGAAGATTTACTCATTCGGAACTTTTCAGTTCACTCGGAACTTTTTAGAAATAAGCTTTATTCGGAACTTAGGGTGTTCATCCGGAACTTACTGTTCATCCGGAACTTTATGTTCACTCGGAAGATTTGTGTTCATCCGGAAGTTTTGCTTCATTCGGAAGTCTGGGAACACAAGAACAGTCGTTTACCCGAAGAACAAGGAAACAAGTTTTTAATCCAAAAATCACCAAGCTTTTCACCAAATCTTAAATAAAACTAAACACAAAGCATCTACTAACCATAAACTACAAATCCCATCAACAAAAACACAAATCCCAACAACTTTTGAAGATCAAAACTCAATAAAATAAGAACATAAGAACTTGAAGATAAAGATGATGATGAACAAGATGAAATGGAAAGATTAAACAAGACTTTGTATCGATGATTGATGTTTTAACAATAACAAAACAAAGATTAAAAATTACAAGATTAAAAATCAAAGATCAAAATCACCAATCACCCTAGTGGTGATGGTGATGAAACGAACTAAAAGGGAGAAAAAAAGGGAAGGAGAGAAAAACTAAAGCTAAGCTGGCTAAAATGTGTGAGGGGTGGTCTATTTATAGGCTTGTCTTTTTGGTTGGTGAGTGGGCTTTCTCCCGTTCTTCTTGTCTTCTCGTCTTTTTAGAAAAGTTGACGTTTTCGATTCTGATTCGGGATTTGTCGTCGATTAAATTCAACTCGTCTTTTAATTTCTTCGTTTAATAGACTTGAGTTTCTTCGACTTATATAAATCTTCCATCTTTGGTCCTTTTCTTCGATAAATCTTCGAATAGGCCCAGTGACTTCAAATATTTTGCATCTCTTGGACAATAGACTTCATCTTGAGTCTTTTTCTTCGATAAATCCCGTGCAATCCCATGTTTTCTCCAATATCCATCCGGTTGGCTCTGAAAACACAATAAACACAAAAACCACGCATAATTCCAAACAAATGATATTAAATACGTGTTTTAGTCTCGTTTTAGCCAGAATTAAGTGGTAAAAGGATGGGTGTTTACACACCTATCAGCCACCAGTAGACTTTCTTCAGATCATGATACATCTTATCCGCTCCAGGATGTATCGAGTACTTCGACTTATGAGACTCGTTCATAACCAAATCTCGTACTCCAGACATTCCTTCCTCGGATGGACATAGTGGTAACGAAATCTGATTCTCAAAACATCTCAGCCCGTCTGACCTAACCACAAAAGAGGTTTCAACAGTCTTCCCAGATTCTCAGCACCAACATTTTCTTTCATTAATCCCTTCTCTTGAGCTTTCAATATTGTTTCGGTCAAATCAACACCCTCAGTCATCACTAATGCTCTAACTCTCAAAGGTTTCTCTCTATCCTTCCTACTAAGTGCATCTGCTACAACGTTCGCCTTGCCAGGATGGTAGCGAATCTCGCAGTCATAGTCACTCAGTAGTTCTACCCATCGCCTTTGTCTCATATTCAACTCCTTTTGGTCTAAAATGTGCTGCAAACTCTTGTGGTCATTGAATACAACACACTTAGTCCCATACAAGTAGTGTCTCCACAACTTAAGCGCAAAAACTACAACTCCCAATTCCAAATCATGCGTAGTGTAGTTTTCTTCATTCTTCCTCAATTGTCTCGACGCGTAAGCGATCACCTTCTCACGCTGCATCAACACAGCTCCATAACCCTTACGAGATGCGTCACAATACACCATGAAGTCTTTGATTCCTTCTGGCAACGACAAAATCGGAGCAGAACATAATTTGTCCTTAAGTGTCTTGAAAGCGACTTCTTCATCATCTCCCTATTCAAACACCCGATTCTTCGCAGTAAGCTTGGTCAACGGCTTTGCAATCAACGAAAACCCTTCGATGAATCTCCGATAATAACCAGCTAAACCAAGAAATTGTCGAACTTCAGTCGGCGTTGTCGGTGCCGACCATTCCTTAATTGCCTCAACCTTGGCAGGATCCACACGAACTCCTTTGCTATCAATTACGTGCCCAAGGAATTGTACAGATTGTAACCAAAATTCACACTTTGAGAATTTTTCGTACAACTTCTCTTTCTTCAACAGCTCCAATATCTTCCTCAAGTGCTTCTCGTGTTCTTCCTTGCTCTTGGAGTAAATAAGAATATCATCAATGAATACAATGACAAACTTATCCAAATACGGTTTCCACACTCGATTCATAAGATCCATGAATACTGCAGGCGCATTTGTTAGCCCAAAAGGCATCACTTGGAATTCAAAATGTTCATACCGCGTACGAAAGGCAGTTATAGGAATATCCTCCTCTCTAACTCGCAGTTGATGATACCCTGATCTCAAGTCGATCTTTGAGTACACACAGGAACCTTGCAACTGATCAAACAAATCGTCAATCCTCGGCAATGGATACCGATTCTTAACCGTCAACTTGTTGAGCTCTCTATAGTCGATACACATCCTAAACGACCCATCCTTCTTCTTTACAAACAACACCGGCGCTCCCCATGGTGATGAGCTCGGTCGAATAAACCCCTTATCCATCAATTCTTTCAAATGATCAGATAACTCCTTCAACTCTGACGGTTCCAATCGATAAGGTGCACGAGCAACTGGTGCGGCTCCTGGCATCAAATCGATTTGAAATTCGACTTCACGGGAGGGCGGTAAACCCGACAACTCATCAGGAAAAACCTCTGGATATTCTCGAATTACAGGCACCTCTTCCAACTTTGCCTCTATTTCACCATCACTAGAAATTTGTGCCAGAAACACATCGCATCTGTCTTCCACATACCTCATCATTTTCAAGCAAGATATTACTTTCAAACGAGAAGTACATTCATCTCCCTTCACAGTCAAAACCCTATTCCTCAACGGGATTTGGACTAATCTTTCTCAAAAAACGATTACCGCACTATGCGCCATTAACCAATCCATCCCAACGATCACGTTGAAAGATCCTAGCTCTATAGGCATTAAGTCGATATCAAAGGCATAATTCCCTAACTTCAAGGTACACCCTCTTAGTATAGAATTTGTACTAACAATCTTCACATCGGCTAATTCCATGTTATAGTTAGTCGTTAGCATTAACGGTTCTCTATTGACAAGACGACTAAATGTTACATCTACAAAGCTCTTGTCGGAACCAGAATCAAACAATACACTAGCATAACGAGCGTCAAGTAGAAACGTACCGGTAACCACATTCGGGCCTTGCGGTTTATCAGTGGTACCTACTCGATACACAGCAACAGCATTATTTCCTCCTTGCCTATTCTCAGTTTTCGGGCAGTTCCCTTGCTTATGCCCCCTTTCTCCACACCCAAAGCAAACCATTACCTTCGTGGCATTTGCCCCAGTAGCCACCCTTTTAGCTCGGCAATCTGCAACTCTATGACCCGCTTTTCCACACTTGCTACATGCAGGTGGGCAATTCCCTATATGGTACAAATTACATCGACCACAATGAGGATTCACCTTAGCTCCTCTAGGGGTAGTGACAGCTCTCATCCTATCATTTCTTCTCTGGTTGAACTACTGGTTGCGGTTCTGACCTTGGTTGTTACGGTTTCCCCCACGATTTTGACCTTGGGATTGATTCCCCTGAGCTGCCTTCCACTTCCTCTTGTACCCCTCGGTAATGTAGTCCTTCTTATCTTGCATCTTGATATCCATTAGTGCGTGAGCCATTTGGACTGCTTCATCGAATGACCCAGGCTTTGATGAAGTTGTCTCACCTTTGATATTGCTTGACAAACCCTTGATGTACTGCTTCATTTTTTCTTGTGATCATCACCAAAGGCATCGGGACACAAAAGGATCAACTCATTAAACCTCCTTGTATATGCGGTGATGTCGTTGTTCCTAAAAAACAAATGCCTTAACTTGTCTTCTAGCTGACCCAGCTCTTCTTCGGGACAAAACTTTTTGGTCAAAGTGCCTTGGTAGCAGTCCAAGTCCTCCCATTTGCTACCATTAATCCGACAGTGGCCACTTGATTGTTCCACCAGCTTAAGGCGTCATCGAGAAAAGTAGCATCTACAAACTTGACTTTATTTGCCTCTGAACATCCGCTAATTTCAAAAGTGCTTTTGATCTTCTCCAGCCATCTTTGGAGTTCTAAGGCTCCGCTAGTACCACGAAACTGGGTGGGACCACATTTCATAAAACCAGCATAAGAACACTCCCTTGGGGCTTGCTGTCTTCCTGCATTTCCACCTTGATCGGGGTATCGGTTTACACGATCCGCTTCGAGTGCATTGGCGATTGCTTCTTGAATCATTGTGTTCACACGGTTAGCTGTCAGCTTTGTAGGCATGGTGAATTCTTAAGTACACCTCTCTGCAAAGACAGTGAAAGTAGAAAACAAGGTAAGTATACACATCAAGAATAAGATGGATTTATCTTTCAAGACATAATATAAGTACAACAACACATGACTACAAGGTTACTAATATTCATCAATCACATCACAAAAGAGCAAATTAAAGAAACATCACTACCTGATTCCCTAAAGTGACACACTCACCCCTGGCGGGTGGCTGGACCATGAAATCATTAGCCTCCAGCTCAGAGTCATCTACAAATCTCCAATCTTGTGGCAGGGATGCCCTAACACGGTGCTCCCAACTCTACATCCTAGCCAACCTAGCCTGATCTTCCTTAACCTGCTCATGACTGGTACTCAGGTTTGCTATCATCGATCTCAAACTATTAATATCACTCTTATTTGCTACTCCATCGAACTCAGCCCTTGCAGTTCTTGCCAATAACTTCTGATGTTCTCTCTCATTCTCGTCAAACCTTTTGATTACTCTAGTTTCCACCATGTACCGTTTGTACATCAGTCTATCCATCCTTCTCAAACGATTTTCAGGATCCCAATAGTTTCTTGGCCTTGGAAAATAAACCTTCGCCACATTTTCATGAAGATAACGCGATCTAGTTGCATTACTGGATTCCGCACCAAAATCATTACTTACCCGAGTAAACCCTGACACCGTCGTCAGGTAATCCTTACAAATTTCCATTGGGGGACGAACAGGTTGCTGATCATATCGGCATGTTGGAGGCACTTCATATCCTTTCGGTGAATTTGGAGATTGAACCAAATCGGGCTCGGTCTGACCAACGACATTTGTTGGAATTCCATCATCCACCGGATCCTCCTCCTCCTCAGAATCCTCTCCACCATCGTCACTAATGCTGAAGTTGTCCACATCACTTTCATCACTGTCATTTGCCGGCTCTACCGCTTCTTCTTGAGTTATCCATCCATTGTCACCATTTGGCGGGTTCGGAGGAAACGGTCCCCCTTCGTATCCTACGACGTATTCTTCTCCATTTCCGTTAGGCGGTACCTCGGTCATTTCTGTAATAACAGAGAATTTTGGAGGTTACGTAAGATTATTATTCAATATTTATAAATATATGCATGCAAATGCAATGCAAAGGTGGTACACATGACCAAAATGCGATAATATGATGCTCATGCATATATAATACAAGAATTACGGTATCGAGTACTCCACGTACAATTCCAATGTTTACATATAGTAGTTCAATATCTACGTAATAAATACTCATATATTACTTCAACTCAAAGGTATACATCTATACCATCAATACCAAAAATAAACCTTACCGGAGCCATGCAGGATAGTTGTGTGCTTGGACAATTTCTTACGACACCAAAAGTTATAGTTTAGAATTTTTCAAAACGACCTAGTTCTCTATAACTCATGGCTATAATACCAATCTCTAATACCCCCACAAATGCTATGCGCAGCGGAACTACAACATTTGGGTGCTAGGCATATATCATCACACACAAGGTATATCAAACGACTCAAAGAGACGTAAAAGTTTAAGCACAATTTAAACATTGTTAAAAACATACAAGTCTACGGTTTTCCAAATCCCAAGATGATACAACATAGAGTTTGCGTTTGGTCCCCACGAATCTCAACCCCAAAAGATACATTTTTGTTCACATGACAGAAAAATAAAAGTGTTCAAGTTAAATAATGGGTGGAAAACAAGTAGACCACCAAGCCACACACAACTCCCATCCTTTGCATGCTCCATGCTATACCTCATCGATTACCTGAAACACATGCTAAATTGGGTCAACAAATAATGTTGAGTGGAATTCATAGGTTTTACAATCTCATTTTGAACATATGTGTTATCAAAATCATTCACGATCATTCATATAATTGTCGATCAAACAATCTATTATCAAGGTTATGAGAATTGTGTTTAAGCTCATGACACTAATCCGTTAACTCAATCACCCGCGTAAAATTTACCGGCGTGATTAAGATGAAACCATTGCCCCTTCTAAAGGCATTAGTTGCAATTATACCTTATCTCTTATCACAAGTTATCCGCCCGCAGGGGGTACTCAACGTACTAGCCCTCGTCTCGGATAGGGTCGCCAACCCCATAGTACTAGCAATTGTATAAGCGGCTATTTCAATCCACACAAGGATTAAAAAATAGTTAATAGTTCATGAATATAGGGTCTTTTGCAACTAGGTACTCAACACAGTTTAAGGCGACATTCGGGTCCAACAATCATTCATGACATATGTTCATTTTATAAAACTAGCATGCATCTCCCTCGCGGGTAAAAACGATTTATAACAGTAGTAAGCGAGGCTACAAATTCACACCTTATGTATATAGAAGTAGTCGACGATACGAATGACGATCACTGACGACGATGAGGATGCCCGGGAAATTCAACACCTAACAAGCAATAACGCGTAATGAGTCAATCTCATTTATAAAACTTTAAGTACTGTATAATATGTACATATTAATCAATTGTGATAATTACAAAATCACACCCAAAACCAAACAAGTAGTCGTTATTAGTTTTATACGATTCATCTACGTTTTTAACGTTACTACCCTTTTTACATTTTTCGCCGATACTTACCAAAAGTATGGGCCGTTTTCTAAGACTTAAACCCTTTTATAAAGTTTAATAAAATTCTCAAAAATACCTCATGACCTGTAGAAAACCCATTTTGAATCCCATAAAAGTTCTCACTTTCATGACCCGTTACTCAACACATTACTAGACATACATTTTTCGGACTGATTTTGCACATTGACCATGTTGGACTTGTTTGACCCATTTAAAATACACCATTGACCCGTTTAACACCTAAGCCGAATAATAGACTCACAAATTCAGGTTTGAGACCAAAAATCAACTTTTAATCAATTACCAAACTCTATCTATGGTCCCCGGGATTTGACCCAAAACCAAACATAATTTCGGATTATGTAGGTTCTCATCTCCCGGTACACGTATTTTCAAAACATCATAACTTTTGACTCGTTAGGAGTCGTAAGTTCTACTTTATACCAAAATGTAGCTAAGAACAAGCCCTACAACTACATTATATATTCATGACCTGTATCTAAGCTTAAGATTTTCAAAACACCCTTAAACAATCTGCCTAAAAATTACTACTTCAAAATCACCTCAACACTTGTTTCCAAACCATTTTAACGACACCTAGCCTTAACTTAACAAATCATAACCATTTCTAAACACCCTAATCAGTCCTTAAGACCTAGAACATCAAATACATCCTAAAACCCATTTATCAAAGCAAACATGCAACAAGTTTTACCCACTCAAACACACCTAAAACAACAACTTAAACATAACCCACAAGCAAAAACCATCAAACACCATGATCCACCAAACACCCCCATTTGGCCGTGGGGTGTTGGTGACCAAAAAACCAAAACCAAACCAATTTTGGTTACTTTAATTGATGAATTAACATAATCTAAACGCAAATTAAACATGCATCAAGTTTAATTACATCAAATCAAACTTTTGAAAAATCTTTTAATTTTTGGAAAATCAAGTTAATGCATGTTGAATTAAACCTTGGATTAGTACTTACAAAAGGATTAGAAAGTTTGGTCTTTAATTAGAATTAATCAAAAACAAGAAAATTTGAATGTGGTGGTGGTGGTGTGGTATGGCCGGCGGCCTAGAGAGAAAAGAAAGAGAGGGAGTGAAATTTTTGAGTGTGAAATGTTGTGTGTGTTCCCCCCTTTTCCTTTTTGTAAATTTGTAGGGTCCTTGTGTGAAATTTTTGTATTCTTTTGGCCTTGTTTAAAAACGACCTCAAATGTTTGCGGGAATGACTTACTAGTCGACTTGGAAAATTTTGCGGGAGTCGGGGGTCATCCCGAACACTCCAAAATACTTTTAGGACAATTTAAATGCACCAGAAAGAAATAAAACGCACCCGACTCGACTTAACACGAACCGAAAGTAAAATCCTTGAAAAATTACAATATCGATAAAGCGACAATAAACATAGAAATTTGGGCATCCGTCGGGATCGTAGTCGTCATCGTTCTTCTTAAATCGTCAATCGTCAAGATTACGACCTCAAACATTGGTTTCAACCAAAACGATAAAATATTTAGTAAATAAAATTTCTTAAAAATTTCAAAAATAGGCGTAATTTAGGGTAAGATAAGTGACCTCGGTTTCTGGGTATTACATAATGCGTATAGCAGTATTTCGTTATTTGGATTATTATAAGCAGCATGACATTGTTACCTTACTATAACAAACAACGTGTAGCTAACCCGAAACTCATTTGCCCATCTAAATTAGCGTGTCGTCACAATATTCATGATTGTGTAAATCTTCTCATACATAAATTCGCTTACCAATCAATGTGGCATGACGGGGATCAACCGTCAAGGCGCGAACTGGGGTGATCGTCCCCAAATAGTATTATTATATGCATAAGCGTCTACCAAATCCTGGTAGTTCACAATTCATGCTAATGGGAATTTTAGTGACATAACCTAACTTTAATAATCCATTTCATTTCATCTATCGGGTCATATAATCATACATCGGGTCATACAATCATTCGGGTCCAAATCAATAAACAAACAATCGGGACAAAAGGTGTCCTATTTTATCAAAACTAACATGTTATCTCCCTCGCGGGTTTATAAAACATTTCATAAAAACATTTAAAGGAGTACGAGGCTATGAACTCACGTTGATGTGGGAAAGCGGGTTATCGGCAATTCGGATGTACGGTACGTGCTTCAATCACGGAAACCTAGACAAATAATACTCGTCTTAGACTTTTGTCCAATGACTTTATCAAAATAACAATTATGTATACATATGATGATTTTATATATATGACGATGATCAAGTGGGTTTATACATTTTTACTCATTCATTATAGTGTTTATGTGTTGGTAACATTTTTATACTAGTTTTACTTATTTACATGTTTTAAGCCCAATAACCCTATTACAAGCCCAATACTTTATATTAGTCCATTTTACACTTTTTTTATCAGTATTATACTTTTTATGTTGGGCCCAAGTGGGTTAAGCCCAATAAGTAAGTTTATAAGTGTTTTACCAAATTAGTCGGGTTTATTGTTCATTAAGGCTACTTTGGCCCGTTAATGTCTATATGTTGTAAAGCTCGGGTTTTATCGGTTTTTACTTGTTATATATGTTTATACATCAGTATGTGAGTTTATAAAAGTTTACATTAGACGGGTCCAACCGTCTAAGTTTTATTTAACAAAAACGTTAATCTTTCGGTTTTAGCCGAAAAGACGTAAAAATCATGTTTATAGTTTTTATAACTTATAAAACTTACCAAACTACCATTTTTATAAAATGTCCATTTATTTATCCTTATACATATTTATATAAATGTAATATATAAGTTAGTGGGTTTTAACTTACATTTTATACTATATTTATTTGAGTGCTTATATAATAATATTAAACTTTACTTTCACAAAATCAGTCCTAAATTTTAAGTTCACTAAAATATCCATATCTAGAGTTCTATATGGAGATAGGACCTCAAATTTTTATCACAGAAACTATATGATATGTGCTTGATTTTATTCCTTATAGCTACTGATGAATCAACTTCTAAATATTATAATAATATCGTCCAAAACAGTGTAGGCAGATTTGCACTCTAAACTTGTTTTAATCATATCTCACTCATTTTTATGAGTCCATTGTATGGCCAACTCTCACATGTGTATAACACCTAATACTTAGTGTATATTGATTCCACTTCACCATTTTATCAGTTTAACATTTGGTTACTTACTGTTTTTATACAGCCATCATATTTAGTAAGATTTTAACCTTGTTACCTATGGTTTTCCATCTTTTTAACTATGTTTATCAAATCTATCAACACCAAATCCCCACATAATATTTTTAATAATCATTAATCATCATATACATATACATAGATAAAGAAATTACAAGATTATATAATCAAAATAACAAGAGGATAGGAAGAACAATCTTTATACCACCATTAGTGATGAAAAGATGAGGTTTTTGATGAACAAGACTTGGTTCTTGTTATCAAATCTTCAACTTTAGCAAGGAAACTTCTTGGGTCCTTTGGATAGATGAACACCTCCATGAATTCAGCCCTTTAACCTCATGAAAACTCCTTTTCATAGGTTAAGATCACCTCCAATCTTCATATCTTCAAAGGTTCTTCGACATATGTGTGAATAACACATTATATTGTGGTTAATTTAAGATCAAATGGTGGTGTTGTGGTGAATATGGGACGATTTTTTAGTGAGAGAAAGGGAGGATGAGTGGTTTTGCATGTAAGATGAATGAGGGAATGGTTTGGAAGAAATGGTTTTGTGGTATGAAGTTAGCTTGTTATGTTAAGCATACAAGTGTAACTTGTAAGCTACCATTTGACACCTCATGGTGTTGTTGTCCTTGTTTGGCCGTGGGTTAGTGGGGGTGGGGCAAGTGTCCTACTTGTCTCATCTCCACTAATTTACGGGTACTCCTCGATTCTAGTTTCCTCGATTTGCGTGCCCTCGGGTCGTTTTACGAAAAACGTTTTTATAAATTATGAATCAACGGCACAAAACGAATCTAATAAAAATTGTCTCATCAAAAACGGAGTTCAAAAACGTAAATACGTAATCCTAAGGTTTCCGGTTTAATCGTAAAGGACGTTAAATTATAATCGTAAGTCCTAATATCTTCTCGTAAATTTGTGAGTTTATGAACCAACACAAATTTAAAATTCCAAAATAATATTCACGGATAAATTTATTTCCTGAAATGTCGGACTGTCACCAAAACGGTGTATGTAAACGTAAGCACGTAACGTAGAATCCTCCGGTTTAGACGTAGTCGATGCTACTTAATGACGTAAATCCAAATTTCTTCCCAAAAATAAGTGAGTTCATAATATAACATTAAAATAATGTTTTTAAATAATATTTGAGAATAAAATATAAACCATAAATTGACGGATTGTCACACCTTAACTTAGTCACCCACGCCAAATGCCAACATGACTAGAAAATTACCAGTGCCCCTACTAGGGTATTAATTGCAAGAATACCAATTCTCATTCACGTAAAATTTTCCTTCCCAGTGGGTTACTCAGCGTAATGCCCTAGTCTCATATAGGGTTTTCAGCCCAATAGTATTATTATTAGAATAAGCGGCTAATCCCAACTCGTAACATCAAGTCAGAAGATAGTTAACGGCTCATGAATTTAGGGTCTTTTGCAATTAGGTACTTATACAATTCATTTCATCAAAAGCAATAAAGGCAACATCGGGTCCAACAATTACTCATGACATGTGTTCATTTTACTTCAAATAGCATGTATTCCCCCTCGTGGGTTTTAAAATCATTAAAACAAGTAGAAAGTGAGGCTATAGGACTCACCTGAAGTAATAGCAGTAGTAAGACGATCTTCGATGATAGTTGATGCCCGATAAACACAAAAATCGCAACCTATCAAATAAGGTGCGTTCATCAATAATAAACTCGAGTAAAATCCATACTTAGTAATATCAAACTCAAAATCATAAAATCAAAACCAATCCAAAATGAAAACAATACAAGTGACCTTTTATTCTATTCTATATATTTATTCTATTAGTTAACTCCTTCGATAAAAATCTACCGATACACACCAAATGTACAAGCTCATTTACCCCACTTAAACACGTCAAATTTTTATGATACTAATCAGAAACTTCACTTACTATATATAGAAGGCCTGTTAAAAACTCATCAAAAGATTTTACATTTAAAGTTCCCTGCCCGATACATCTTTGAACTATAAAAACCGGACAGTTTTACGTTAACAATTCATATAGTCTTTTAACACATTTATTTTTCTCCATTTATGAAACCGACACTCAACTTTGAAAATAAACTCGACATCCACATACTTAACATTCAATATCAGTCCATGAAATATTTAAAAATCCATTTTATAGTCCCCGAGGTTCGATCCAAATATCGACAACAATTATATATTGTGTCGATACTCGTCTCCCGGTACACGAAATATTCAAACTAACGTAACTTTTCGCTCGTTTGGAGCTAGAAGTCCTACCTTATACCAAAACGAAGCTAAAAACATCCTCTACAACTATATCTAATTAATTCATCTCAAACTCAAACTAATATTTTCAGAAAATTAAGTTTAATAATCTGTTATAAAATATATATTTAAATATCCTTCAAAATTAATTTTTTACCACATTTTAACCCTATTTTTACCACTATAATCATTCTTACACTACTAGTTTCAATCATAACATGCTAAATCATACTAGATGATCAAATCATAAAAACCCAACTCAAAAATATCAGAATGCAATCATAAAAACTAATGTATAAACACATAAACACCTACATACAACAATTTAAGATCAAATCACAAGATTTTCATCCAAAAATGAGTTTTTCAAAAATGTCAATGCATGTGTAAGATTTTCATACCAATGGATAGAGAATCAAAAACTGGGAATGTGTCTTTGATTAGTTTTTGTTGAATCAAACTAGAAATTGAAAAATCAAGGGGTGTTTGTTCTTGTTGGTTGACAGAAAAGAGAGGGAGGAGGGAAGAGAGAGAGAATTTTTGTGGTGAGTGGTTGTGTATGTGTTAGTTGTGTGTAATTTTCCATTTTATATGGAAAAAGTTTAGGGTAGTTTTTTTCAATTGTGATTCTTTTGGATCAAAGTGCAAATACTTTGTTAAAAAAGCAGGAAATGACTATTAGTCACTTTTGAAATTTTTTACGGGTCTCGGGTTTCATAAAATGCTCCTCAAAACTTAAAACGCACACAAAATATGATATTATATAGTCCCGGCACGACTTAATACGACATTAAAATAAAAACGTCAAAATATTAAACATCGACATGTTTAAAATAAAATGTAAAATTTTTCGGGCATCCATCGATATCGTCTTCACTAATAATCCTCGCAACTCGTCAAAACGTAAAAATAAAATTTCAACATCATCCAAATCAAATTACTAATCGTCATGACAATCAACCTCGTCAAAAATTTCAAAAATATACGTAAAAATATAATTAAATAATGATCACGGTTTTGGGTTGTTACATCCTACCCTCCTAAAAGAGAACGACGTCCCGGCGCTCATCCCGCCTCACATTCGCACTTCCTCACTTCTAGAGTCAACGTGACCTCTTATCCTCAAGAGATACTCACGTCTTTCACACCAATCCAACTCAATTCTTATGATATCACCATATCCACAACTATTACTACACTTCAACTTTCAATTTCACCTTCTATTATGCTAATATTCCTTCATCATTCATACTCCTTCCGCGTCACTTCCTTAGTTCCATTCCTGCCCCATTACTCTGACAACATACATAGTTGTGATTCAAGTTGTCAGGTTATACCTCTTAACTACTGGTATGACGATTATCATCGCATAAGGATTCCATCTTCACTAATATCCATTAGTCCTCATAGTGATACATTAAGATATAATTATCCCAAGTTTCAATAATATGTTGATGTGATTGATACCAATTTCAATTACCATCGTTCAATTCATCCTTTCACTCTGTCCATTGCTTTCCAAAAATACGCAATATTCCTTATTAACTCAATTATTCACACTTTCTGTAGAAATCTCTAATATCCAAAAGTCAATCTCAATCTCTGGGTCACATATAATATGTTCAAACCTTATCCAATACTCATACTTTATCACAGCGATTTCTAGTATTAAAAAATTATTCTGCCTCTATGTCCTGAGGTTAGACTCAAACTAAATACAATGAGATTATCCATAATTCTGACCAGTCACTTAAATACTTTCCATACTCATTTCCACTTTCATTATTTCTAACAATCTCTATGTCCCGAGTGTAGTGCTTGCTAGATCACTGAATTACTGTACCTTTCATAGTACATTATTACATCTTCCTCATATCATATTACTGTTTAAATAACTCCGTTTGCCTCATATATTTAAATCTGAAATGTATCATGGTCAAATCACATCCTGATATCATAATATATCTTATTCCAACCATTCTGTATTAATACTTCAATTTGTAAAATCCCTTCAATACAACATGTGACACTCTCAGGACTCTAAGAATAATTAAATTCTCTTTTTAATCTGTACAATTCATTCACCACTGGTCCTTGCATTCTTAACATACTCTCTGATCTAATAGGAGAAAAATTAAATAATCATAATAACCGTTTTTGTCCCACAAAAACATACATCTCAACTCTTACATTTCTATTACCATTCTATTTCAAAATTTCCAACAATCTGTTGATCTTCTTTCTTTGATATCCCTTTTTCTAGTAGTTTATCAATTCAATTCTAAGGTTCTTTCCATTCCATCCATTCTGCTTGTTGATACCAATATTCCAATTATCTCAAAACTTAAGAGTCAATTCTCAATTACTTCAGAAATTTTATAAGCCCTTTTTCCTTCTCATTCTTACTAAATACTCACTAGTTGATAGTGACAGTATCCACACTTATCCTTCATAATCTGAAACATACTTCATAATATAGAACTATAACATATCCCATCTAAAATTTACCGATTATTATTTTCCCCGTCACATTAAGTAATCCTTAACACCTTCCTTTAAAATCCCCGAATGGCATTTATACACAAGTCCTTCTTATTCTAATTTTCTTCATACTTGATTCCATACAAGTAATACTTTTCAATCCCAAAACAAATACCACAATGTCCAATATCATGATCATATAAACCCCGTTACACTTCTTTATTCAAGTCAACACACTACTATTGCTTTCCTTTACACTTGATATTATCTAAATATCATCATCGCAACTCTATAATCCTTCAGATTCCTCCAATACTAACTATACAGGCACATAACTTCAATCTATCCTCAGCGTTCATAAACAACTTCCTCAACTACAAAATCAGATCTCACAACCACAACTTAAATATATGAATGGATTTCACACATTTAGTTCTTCTTTGTCAGCTTTATCCTTGGTTCAACAATCAGTGAAAACCTCCTGATAAACCTTCGATAATACTCAGCATACACAAAGGAATTGACAAGCTTCAGTCGGTTTCATCGGTATCGACAAAGCCTCAATTGTTTCAATCTAGTCAGATTTTCACGATCACTTCAGCCATAGATTGCACATTCTAAAACATCTATAATACTCCAACTAAAATTCTTATCCAAAGAATTTTACACCATTCCTTTTTAATAACAATTTTCCAGTTGTTAGGAAATATTTTTCTTTCCTTCAATCATCTATTCATCACACTAAACATTCACAATCAATAATGGACATCGATTTCTGGTGCTTAGTTTGTTCAACCTCACAGCAATCATCTCATTCATAAAACATCCAGCTTCTATCCTTACTTCCATTATTACTTCTCTGATGACTTACCCTTCCAGTCAAATTAGATTATCCTTATTATCTCATCTGCCAATCCTTACAATCAAACATATTACCATCCTCAACTTCCTGACAATGCCATATAATAAAATATACAATCAGATTGCATAACTCCTATCACCAAGCTAACACAAAGCTTCCTTTTTCCCATGACAACAGTGAACTCTACGATTTCGCAGAATAATCACATAGTATCCTCAAGTACTAACTCATCTTCTCATTCTTTTCCGACTACTACTAGTAAAGCGCACAGAAAATTCGACTTATTGTAGTTTCCTACTACAGACCTTCTCATCATTGACCAATAAAATCGTCAAATAGAAATTCCACTGATTACTCCCTGAAATCAGTACTCATTGTTCAACAACATTCCAATTTAATTCTCTCCACCTTTATTTACCATATCCTATGATATTCATCCATATCCTGTTTAACTTTCTCACAACTCTAGGTCAGTTAATTGCGCTATACTTCTTAATTCGATAAACTCAGAAAATATTTCCTTAATATATATATATATATATATATATATATATATATATATATATATATATATATATATATATATATATATATATATATATATATATATATATATATTCTTCCATCGGTGAATTTCTCATTTCAACCAATCGCAAATTCTCATTGATTTCTCGTCGATTTCTCGTCCTTAGTTCTGCTAATATCTAACATCTTCAAATCTCAATATATCCTCAATAACACCTTCTGAATTTAATACACCATCAATAACACTTTAAGTATTTCAATAAAATTCTAACTCAATGATTACCAGATAACAACACACAATTTAGTACATCTAAATCTCAAATCTTATCAGCATTTCCAAAATATAGGCTGTAATAGCAGCAACATTCCCTTCATATTGATCTTCCATTATCTGAATAATTCCTTTATTCAATCTCCTTTACCGAAATGAAAATATTCCATTACCACAGAAATACCAATTCCTATACTACACTCCTTGTTATTCCTTTAGCAGCTCGACCTCCAGCTAGTCCGTACTTACATCAAGTAAATAGATAATTACTTAAGTGGTATAAAATACATGTAATCTACACATCATACTTCCTCCTGCTTACCCGATTCATAGTAACTGCTTGAATACCATCTCTTCTTATCTTAGATTATTAAATTCCAAGTTTACCTTCTATTAGAGGAAATAAATTCCTATTCCTTATTGTCATTCGCAACAATACCGTTCCTTTACCCTTTTCTGCCACTCTTAATTTCAAATCAGGGTCAATCTTTAAATTACTATATCTTTTCGCCGAGTTGAACACTCCCAAATGACTATCGATATATTAAACATCCATGAGTTACTCGAACTTATCCATATAGTTGCACCTTTCCAATTACTATCAATAGCCATACGACACTCTTCACCGCATCTCTTCTCATTCCTAAAAATTCAACACACATACATCCTTTAAAAATCTTGCAGAATAACAGAAACATCTCTAACTGGAACATCAGCATCTTCAATCTCAGCAGCATCTTCAGTTTCAACATCATCTTCAGCTTCAGCAACATCTTCAACTAAAACGCACACAAAATATGATATTATATAGTCCCGGTACGACTTAGTACGACATTAAAATAAAAACGTCAAAATATTAAACATCGACATGTTTAAAATAAAATGCAAAATTTTTCGGGCATCCGTCGATATCGTCATCACTAATAATCCTCGCAACTCGTCAAAACGTAAAAATAAAATTTCAACATCATCCAAATCAAAATACTAAACGTCATAACAATCAACCTCGTAAAAAATTACAAAAATATACGTAAAAATATAATTAAATAATGACCACGGTTTTGGGTTGTTACATACTCCCTTACCAAGATGTGGAAACCTTGGTTTCCGGATCTTTTAAGCTACTAGGAATGATCATTGTTCATATGATTAAACAATCAAAACGGAATTAGAACAACAATCATTAACAAGGTGTTTAGACACAAAACATGAATTAAAACACAATTGGACTGTTCATTATATTAATAACAAACAATCACTAGACGTGTATACATTGAATCCCACGTCTAGTCGACACACGCTTTAGGTTTACATTGTGAATATGAATGATGAATAAAACCTAAGACCCTTGGTTCCTTTTATAGTGTAAGGATTAGGGTTTACAAGAGATAAGAATAAATAAACATGTGAATCTTCTATTTAAATAACTATATACAGAATATATCCTGCATATATATCCAAATAGAAGCTTCTAAAGGCTTCTTGTCTACGTTTTGTCAATGCTTGAAGTGCATGTGACAATGCTTGGATTGCTCTTGACAATGCTTGATTCCATCAACGCCTAAATTGTACATGTCAACGCCTGGAATACTCTTGTCAACGCTTGGACAATTACCTTCATGTTTTCTTCGTTTTAGAGTTTCTGTCACATCAACATTTTGACCCAACAATCTTCCCCTAGTTGATAGTGGCAAAACTCTATGTGTATCTCTTGTAAGTTGTACATGATCTTCAAATTGCTTCCCCTCAAGTGTAGCATGTATTTCTTCCCCTTTTTGTCACATCAACAGGAAAGTAAACAATGTTGCAATCTTTGAAGATTCTCCAAATGTAGGCTCTATGTAATGATCTTGAAGAACAATTAATATAATATTTATGATGTAGAAGTAGAATAACCCAACCTTGTGTTCCATGTCTTGTACTATCCACGTGATAAAGAACTTATACCTTTAGCATTATAAGCAGACCTCGATCTCTTGTAAATATTCTCATCCTTTGTGAGACACTGAGCACGATAATGTAACTCCTTCAAGTGTTATGACAAGTCTTCATCACCAACCATGTATAGCACGAACAAGTTACCTTTAAAGTCACAAGTGCTTGACTTTAAGATATGATAGAACACAAACTCGCGAAAATCTTCTTCAATCATCAAACTTACCATAAGAATTCTTCCCCTTAAGCTAACACCTCTTCATGATGAATTTAATGGAATAACATCTTCATACCATATGTAAAATCTCCTGATGGATAACTCTTTCACAAGGCTATCCCGATTACATAGTTAAAATATCCATCAAATCCCCATAAAAAGTTGCTAACTCGCTTTAAGATCATTAATCCCTTTTAAAAATATCCGAGCCATAAATATCATCATGATATTCTAAATTAAAACGGAGATTCCATGTACCTTCGTGTGTATAATCCTCCTTTTTGTGTGCTCAAAACGTACCAATTTTCTCAAACAGCAGCAAACATTGTGTTATCCAATATCCTTCTCTGTCCAATATCTTTACCAGATGTATTGTCCAATATCGGACAATACTTATCAGCGCTTAAAATACCATATATCGGACAACACTTGTCAACCTATCAGCGTTGACTTATTCTGTCAGCGTCAAACTCCAATCCTGTCAGCGTCTAATTCCCCTTTGTCAGCGTCTAGGAAAATTATATCAGTGGTATAAATAATACTTATTATTCCAATATTCAAACATAAAAGTAGTTAATATATTTGTGAGATAACTACAAAGAATTACTTTTCTAAATAAATAGAAAATAACTCTTGGAGTAAATCCCAAATATATCAAAATCCTCCACGTTTTTATACTCAGAATAATGCATACCATATATACCTTGCGTTTCTTTTACTGAATAATAATTTTAAATCCTTAAATCAGCAAACATACGCGTATAATGTTCCTCCTAAAAATCAGTGACCAAAACTTGTCATCCAATCACAACTTCAGAACCGTGTGAACACATTGTGTACCTTAAATCCCATTCGCATGTATCCACCAATTGGAATTCTTCATTCGTGTGAACGCTCCCTCATGTAACCAATTAGAATCGAAGAGCTTATATCCAGTTTTAGCCTCACGTGAGTAATCATGGACAAGCACATACCTGATCTAAGCCCAAAATACATACATATTCATGTCCTTCTCATGACCAATCAAGACTGAATATTCACCAATCATATATGCAGCATCGTGTGAACACAACGCTGAACGTGACATCACTTGTTTGTACTCCTTTTGTATTCAATTCGTGACCAGTAACACACCTTCAATTATAACTGGTTAGCCAATATTTTGAATAGTTGTATCTTCACACGTCTCATCCAATCAAACTAGCAGCAATCACTTCCCAATACATTAACAAGAGTAGTATTGATCTTGAATCTAGGGTTTACTCAAAAACCCCTTCTCTTGCTGTTAATGATTAAACATCCTGCTGCAAAACATCTATTCTTGTTTTTAAATAGATCTAGGGTTTGTAGAAAAACCCTAAAACATGATTTTATGTAAACAAGAAATCTGAAAATTACTCATCAGCCAACTTTGACGCCTAATAACTTTTGCCTGGGGATAAAACTCGACAATCCCTCCGGTGGATGTTTAGATCTATGTATGTAGAACACACATATAAAATTTCGTGACGATCCAAAGGTTCAATCAAAAGTTATGACCTTCTGAATACTGTTGCGCACACAAAAACGTCCAGAAAAACCCTAGACGGATTTTTCTTCTTTTCACCATACACGAACACCTTGTTGGTCCTAGCATCACGAGGCTCTGATACCAATTGTGGAAACCTTGGTTTCCGGATCTTTTAAGCTACTAGGAATGATCATTGTTCATATGATTAAACAATCAAAGCGGAATTAGAACAACAATCATTAACAAGGTGTTTAGACACAAAACATGAATTAAAACACAATTGGACTGTTCATTATATTAATAACAAACAATCACGAGACGTGTATACATTGAATCCCATGTCTAGTCGACACATGATTTAGGTTTACATTGTGAATATGAATGATGAATAAAACCTAAGACCCTTGGTTCCTTTTATAGTGTAAGGATTAGGGTTTACAAGAGATAAGAATAAATAAACATGTGAATCTTCTATTTAAATAACTATATACAGAATATATCCTGCATATATATCCAAATAGAAACTTCTAAAGGCTTCTTGTCTATGTTTTGTCAATGCTTGAAGTGCATGTGACAATGCTTGGATTGCTCTTGACAATGCTTGATTCCATCAACGCCTAAATTGTACATGTCAACGCCTGGAATACTCTTGTCAACGCTTGGACAATTACCTTCATGTTTTCTTCGTTTTAGAGTTTCTGTCACATCAACTTTTTGACCCAACACAAGACAATCATATTCCTTTTTCTTTCCTCTCTCTCTTTCCTCCTTAAGCCGAAAACTCTCTCTCACTCTTCACATTCCCTCATACAACTAGATCTCACTCCTTCTTCATCTTTCTCTCTCAAATGATTTGGCTATAAGCCATAAAAATCCAAGTTTGTTCATCTAATCTACTAGATCCTTGTCCCATAGTAATCACCAATCATTTGGTAGCATTGTTATCATCTTTGGAAGTATTGTAACAAGCCCCAGCCGAATCTATTAAGGCCACGACTTAGTTATCTTTAGGGTTTTCTTCACCATCTTGACTAGACCTCTAGCCTCCTTGTTCATATAAATCTTTCTTGATAACATTTAGGCAAGAAAGGTATACTCCTTATTTTTCTTCATTTTCACTTGCATGCATCATCATCCATCTATAAACACATGTATATATAGCTTGTTAAAAATCAAGATTTGGTAAAGCCATGGCCATTCTAGGCCACGACATATTTTAGACCACCATAGCCATGGTTAAAACTTCTTAATAAAGGAACCCTAAGGCTTGTACTCTATGTTTTAACATGACTAAAAATCATATGAACCATTTTATAGATTTAAATGTAGCATAAGTTACAAATCTCACTTTTTGGAATCTTGGTTAACTAATAATCATGGATCTCATAAAGTAAGCTTGTGTAACTCAAAAGACATGGAAAACCATGACCTTGAAGTTCACGGCATAAATGAATAATGTATATATGATTTATGTGCTAAGTTTAAATGATGAGATATTTATCATTACATGTTAAATGGACTATTAAAAATCACTAAAATGTTATATGTACTTAGATGGTCTTTTATTGTACATGCATGTTTATGTAGAACCTATATTTATTGTTAAATGATAAAGATGGAACTAGCATAAAGATCTAATGGGAATTTTTGGGAAAAGACAACCTAGCCGTGGGCTATATGTTGTCTAGTTAGATTTATAAAAGATCTTGGAAACATGCAATAATATTACATGATTGTATTGGAATTTATGAATGTATATAAATCATGAGATTAACTAAAAACCTCATCTTGAAAATACCAAGATTAAAGGTCTTGCCGTAGGCTATATATATATTTGGTGTACATGGACTATGACTAGTTTTCTTAATTTTTACATAGCTAGATCTATGCTTGTAAACACTTATAATTGCATGCAACCTTGTAACATACCTAGATCTAATTTGGAGCATCACATAAAACAAACTATTAGTTTTGTTCTCCTATTTTAGATTTAAAACTAAATATGAATAAGCTAATAATAAGATTATAAGAACATCCTAAGTTAAAACTTACCTAAAAATGTAAAGTAGTGTTAATGGACTATTTAAGCCCATGAAATGTTAATCCAAGACTTAATGGATTTAAGATTACACTTAGGCCCATTTAACTAATTAAAGGACTTTAAAAATGTATTAAAATCCAATAATTGATTTAAAAGCCCATTTAAATAAATTAGTGGACTTGAGATATATTTAAGCCCACTAGATAGCCCATTAGAATTTTTAGCCCATTTAATGAGCCCATATACTATTTTGAATGTTAAACAAAAGTTTTTATAATAAAATATAACTTATAAAAACTTCATGGATTAAAATGAAAATTTATGAAACTTAAGGACTAAAACCGTAACTTATGAAACTTGTTTTGATAAACAAGTAAACACAAGGACTGAAAATGTAATTATCCAAAGTCCTAGGGTTTAATAAATACTACCCGTGGCAAATTAAACCCTAGGGACCTTTTTGGGAAGTTTTAAAAGATATTTTGTCATTATATAACCCTAAGGACCACTCTTGTAATTTACCAAAACTTAAAGAAGCCCTAGGGGCTATTTTTGACATTATAGTAAAGTTACAAAACCTAGATATAACTAGGGGGACTAAACCGGCCATAAGCCGAAACTATTACAAGCCCTAGGTACCAAATGTGTAAAATCCGAAAGTTATACTTGTTTAAAATATGGAGGGACTAGTTTTGCCATATTCCGAAACATTAACAAACCCTAACTCTAAAATCTATTTTAATTATAATAAAACATAATTAAAAACCTAGACCATAAGAATTAATGTATAAATTCTTAAGCTTAAATTATTATTTTTTAAATGCTAAAATAATTTATGGAAACTTTAAAGTTAAATAAAATATTATATATTTTTTTTAAAATAAAATATTGATATTTGCTTAGGGAATAAATTGTATAAACAATTATGATATGTATTATCATTATTAATGCATGAACTCATATAATTTTAGAAAATAAAATTTATATGAACAAAATTAAATACCAATATTTAAGTAGAACAACTTACGTTTACTTAATTATGAAACTTAATAATAAGTTTAAATGGATGATTATAATATATGAAGTACGAACGTAAACTAATATTTTAAGTAAGACATTATATGTCCACTTAAATAAGAAACTTAATTGTAAGTTGAATGATTATTATATATGCTAACTGATATTAATGGTTAAACATTTTATGTTTACTTAAAAATGAAACTTATATAAATAAGTTTAAATAAATATTGTTGATACTTGAACTATGGTTATTTAGATAAATACCGTAGCATAAAAGAACTGACTAAAATCTGTATAAGCATACATATATGTTCTTTGTACTATCTATTAAGATTGTACTATCTGATTAGGCATAAATTTTGGCGTGAGCTGTATTTGGATATTCGTATTAAACAGCAATTGCCTACTCACAGGTGAGTCTACAGCCCCATATAAAATTTTGATAAAACATTCCCATTTGGGAAAGAAAATATGCAAACACTTAATGGACATAACAAGATTGTATAAACTTGACTATGATTGATTTATTGGAACTGTTAAATTGTTGTAAATCGCCCGAATATTATAAATAGATCTATTAGGGATTGACCATCCCCGTCTGGGTGAGTCATGTTCATTGTGCCTTGGCCGGGACAACAGACGTATACCATGTTGGAACTAGAATGGGTGTCTTTTTGTAAGACATAACGTCCTCCTCTGTTGAGGACTATGGAAGGTTAAGCTTCAGTTTCTAATAATAAACAAATGTAATCTACATTTTAGTAAGAATGCTTTGTGCATTGTTACTTATATGATTAATGTATGTCCAAACTAATTAATTGTTAAAACTTGTAAATTCACCAACTTTATGTTGACCCCTTTAGTATGTTTTTCACAGGAATATGAAGTTAGTACGTGGTGTATGCATGGTCTCCAGCATCTTAGTAATCTACATCATAGGAATCGTCAGGGGTTCTATTTGGGAAACACAAACAATCACTCTTCATCATGTTTAAGACAAATTTTTATTTATTTGTTTAATAAACATGTAATCTGTTTTGAATAACTCTTTATCTTATTCTCTATGGACTATATGCTATCGATCCATCCTAGTGACATCCCCGTGGATAATTCCGCATATTTTGACCCTACCCGGGGTGTCACAGAGAATAATATCAGAGCATTAGTTATAGAGAACCAAATAAATTTTTAAATAAAATAAAAATAAAATGATTTTTATTTTATTTAAAACTGGACTATAACTTATAAAAATCTTTTTGGGATTTTATTTTGGGACCGTATTAGTTAAGCATATAGATCTTAGGGCATTTTATGCTATGTGAACTATATGTATATGTATATTTACTAAACTTGATTATTAATACTGTTTAGTGAAAAATTGCTATGGAAAATGTTAGATATGCTAAACTTGAAATTTTTTACACTAGATAGTATAATACTGAAATGAAAATATGAGGTGATATTAGACCAAACCTTGCACTTACGAATTGTTGAATTAATTGCTTAAATGTTAATATATACATATATATATATATATATATATATATATATATATATATATATATATATATATATATATATATAATATATATATATATATATATATATATATATATATATATATATATATATATATATATATATATATATATATATATATATATATATATATATATATATATATATATATATATATATATATATATATATATATATATATATATATATATATATATATATATATATATATATATATATATATATATATATATATATATATATATATATATATATATATATATATATATATATATATATATATATATATATATATATAGAAGTATTAATATATGTAACATTAAAACATTATATTAATTGTTTAAAAGGGATATACTTCATAAAACATGTAATCTAAAATAATATTGTTCTTTGTTTGTAAGCTTATACTCACTTCAAACTTAAAATAATACTATTTCAGAGCATCATGACTCCGCCTACTGCATCCTCGACTCTTCTACCCGTAGTAGCTCCTACTCCAGTTGTTTGTTCATCTCCACGATCGACGCAGTATGGATGGTTGTCAGCCTCGGATTTAGAGGATGACCCAACTATCGAAGCTGTACTCCCAGAGGACCCATTTCCTATCTCCGCATTAGCTACACTGGCCCGACCTCTATGGAGGAGGACCAGGTTCATCCTAGCATACCATCTTCCGTGTCTCCATTCTTATCATCGGGCTATTTCTTCGGATCCGTACCCGTCTCCACTTACGAGACCGGGGAAGGCTACGGAGCGAGAAATGCCGATTCCGTCCAGGATCAGATTTCCGCACTGGTTGCACGCCAGAGGAAGGAGATATCGGACCTCCGCAACCTAGTGATAGCCGGTCGACAAGGCCACGCCATCATCCATGATCGTATTGACACTTTATCCCGAACCATGAGGAGAGAAGCCCAGGCCACTAAGGGTGTCCAGGCCAAGACTGATAAAGCATTGAAGTGGCTCATAGAGGAGAACCGTCGTCTTCACCAACGCATTCAGGTCATGGAGGGTCCTCAGTATCAGACCCATACTGCCCTATCTGCTCAGGAGCAATTGTTGTCTATCTTTTGTGATCTTGCCACCGTCCGACATGACGGGATTACTGCAGAGATGACTCATCTCCGAGGAGCCACCAATAGACTCCGGACCCATTTGCTGACAGCATTCCATGTGCTCAAGGAGACCCGAGTGACGATTCGGACATTACAGGGTTCCCGAAGAGCATCTGCAGCTCCACCAGCTTCATCAGCACCATCAGCACCGGCCTTATCTAGTGGACCATCTAGGCAGGATCAATATAAATGTACCAGACCTCTTGTACATCATGACAAGCTTATGGGTTGTATCCCGGCTATCATGATATAAGACCTTCGTACTTTTATTTCTTTTCAAGCTTTTGGTGATGTATCCTTGTACTGTACCTTTCTTTTTCTGGCATATATTTTGAATTTGATGTACTTAAGACAATGTGTACCACTACCCAGGACAAGGCTACCTAAGTCTCTGTCCCGGATTTGATATGCTCGATGAATGTTTAATTCCTTACGGAAATTTGCATATAATCACTCTCTTATGTTATATCTGTTGTGGAAAGTATTATATTATGAAATCCTGATAGGTTATCCAATTTTGTATGAATTTTACGCATGAAATCATCTCTTGCAAATAATATAAAAATTGTACTAACGTTTGAACTAATAATCTCATTTTGTGTATGATTATAGAAAAATGGTGATTACGCGATCAAACCTCAATAATGCAACTGCTTCCAACACCGCTAATACCAAAGTTCCTGAAGCTACTCATAATGTTACCGCTGCTCAACTCAGGGAGATGATTGATGAAGGTATTACGGCAGCTATGGCAGCCAAAGAAGCTAATGTTAATGATGATCCAAACCACAACATGCACAGAAACAACTTCAACAGGGGTTGCTCTTACCCCGACTTCTTAAAATGCAAACCCTCATACTACTGAGGGAAAGAAGGAGTTGTTGAATTAATGCACTGTTTTGAAAGACTAGAGACAGTCTTCCGCATCAGCGGTTGTGCTGACGAGAACAGAGTTATGTTTGATACATGCACCTTACTCGAGAGCTCCCTTACTTGGTGGAACTCTGCGGTCTCCATCCTTGGACATGACACTGCTTATACTCTTACTTGGGCCAACCTCAAGGAGAGAATGACTGAGAAGTATTGTCCCAGAGGAGAAATGAAGAAGTTGGAAGTCGAGCTGTGGGATCTAAAGTGTGAGAACAATGATATCCTTTGGTACAACCAAAGATTTTAAGGGTTAAGTTTGATGTGCACCAGAATGTTCCCTCTAAGGAGTGAAAAGATTGAGAAGTATGTCAGCGGACTCCCTGACAACATTCATGACAGTGTGCTAGCTTCACTACCCACTACCGTGGAAGGTGCAATGGAATTTGCGACAGAGCTGATCAACAAGCGAGCTCGCAACCTGTCCGAAAGACAAACGGACAACAAGCAAAAGTCGGATAAAAATGTTCGTAGCCAACACCATCAGTCTTCCAAGAGACAAAATGTTGAGCAAACTGATGACACTACTCCCACAACCTGCACCAGGAACTACTCAGGGTCCAAACCTAAGTGTTCAAAGTACGACTATCATCATGTTGCTGGAAAACAATGCAAGGGAAACCGAAACCCCGCAAGTGGAAGTAACCATGGGCCAAAGAAAGCTGTAGTATGTTACGAGTGTGGAACCCCTGGACATGTGAGACCTGACTGTCCCAAGTTGGCCAACTGGAAGAAGGACAACAAGGGAACTTCATCACAAGCATATATGGTTGGCGATGCCCAAGCCATTCCAAATTCCAACATCGTCACCGGTACATTTCTACTAAACCAACGATATGCATCTGTCCTATTTGACACCGGGGCAGATCGAAGCTTTATATGAATAGAATTTAGTAGAGTATTGGAAATCACTCCATCAGTTTTAGACTCCTATTATACTGTAGAACTAACTGACGGAAAAAGTGTGACAGTTGACACCATCATTCGAGGTTGTACCTTAAACCTCTCCAATCACCCGTTCAACATCGATTTGATCCCAGTATGTCTTGGTAGCTTTGATGTCATCATTGGCATGGATTGGCTATCAAAATACCATGCAGTCATCTTATGTGATCAAAAACTGGTCCGTATACCTTGGGGAGATGAAACCTTGATTATACGAGGGGATGGTAACCCTGATATAATCAACACTAGACTTAGTGTCATTTCTTACACCAAAGCACAAAGATACTTGACTATAGGATGCCCTATTTTCCTAGCACACATCTCCAAAATCAAGGAAGAAGATAAACCTGAGGAGACACGAATCGAGGACGTGCCAATTGTCCGAGACTTTCCCGAAGTATTTCCAGATGAATTACCAGTTATGCCCCTAGTGCGACAAATAGAATTCTAAATTGATTTAATTCCTGGGGCTGCACCTGTAGCTAAGGCTCCCTACCGGCTAGCACCATCAGAATTGAAGGAACTAGCCAAAAATCTCCAGGAACTATCAAAAAAAAGATTCATTAGGCCTAGCTCCTCCCCATGGGGAGCCCCTATTCTGTTTGTCAAGAAGAAATACGGCTCTTTTCGAACGTGCATCGATTACCGAGAATTAAATAAACTAACGATAAAGAATCGCTATCCATTACCTCGCATCGACTACTTATTTGATCAACTCCAGGGATTAAGTATGTATTCTAAGATTGATCTGAGGTCTGGTTACCATCAACTGAGAGCCCGGGAAGAAGATATTCCTAAGACAACTTTCAGAACTCGTTATGGTCATTTCGAATTTAGAGTTATGCCTTTTGGGTTGAAAAACGCACTGGCAATATTCATGGATCTCATGAACCGGGTGTGTAAACCCTATTTGGATAAATTCGTGATAGTCTTCATCGACGACATACTTGTTTACTCCAAGAACAAACAGGACCATGCTGAGCAACTGGCCCAAGTATTGTAAGTACTCAAGGAAGAGCGGCTATATGAAAAATTTTCCAAGTGTGAGTTCTGGATACCTAGAGTCCATTTCCTAGGACACGTCATTGACAGCGATGGTATTCACGTAGATCCTGCAAAGGTTGAATCCGTTAAGAGTTGGGCATCTCCCAAATCACCAACATAGATCCACCAATTCCTAGGCCTTGCCGGATACTATCGCCGATTCATCGAAGACTTCTCCAAGATAGCTAAACCAATGACAAAACTCACTCAGAAAGGAGTAAAATTTAATTTGGGAGAAAAGGAGGAATCAGCTTTCCAGTTGATAAAACAGAAGTTGTGTAGTGCGCCTTTCTTATCCTTGCCCGAGGGCAAAGATGACTTTGAGGTATATTGTGACGCATCATATAAGGGATTGGGAGCAGTATTGATGAAAAGAAAGAAAGTGATTGCCTACGCTTCTAGGCAATTAAAGAAGCATGAGAAGAACCACACTACCCATGACTTAGAACTTGGATCGGTAGTCTTTGCCTTAAACATTTGGAGGCATTACCTTTGCGGAACAAAATTTACAGTGTACAACGACCACAAGAGTCTGCAACATATATTAGATCAAAAAGAGCTTAATATGAGGCAGCGTTGTTGGATCGAACAATTAAGCCATTACGATTGTGAAATCAAATACCATCCAGGTAAAACAAACGTAGTTGCTGATGTACTGAACCGTAAAGATAAAGACCCACCCATGAGGGTCCGAGCCTTAACCATGACCATCAATCTGGATCTGCCCAAGCAAATCCTTGAAGCACAAACCCAAGCACAGGAACCCGAAAACCTCTGGAAAGAAGACATAGGAAGAATGCTTTGAACCGACCTCTCTAAAGAGAAACTGGAACCAAAGGCGGACGGAACATTGTGCTTACACGGGAGGAGTTGGTTACCCCGTTATGGGTATTTGAGGGACATAATCATGCACGAGTCACATAAATCCAAATATTCAATACATCCGGGATCGGAAAAGATGTATCAAGATATGAGGAAATTATATTGGTGGCCAAACATGAAGGCTGACATCGCCACTTATGTCCAAAAATGTTTGACATGCGCACGTGTCAAAACAGAACACCAAAGGCCATCCGGTTTACTGGTACAACCTGAGATACCTGAATGGAAGTGGGAAGATATCACCATGAAATTTTGTGAACAAACTCCCAAAATCATCACGTGGGTATGATGCCATTCGGGTGATAGTCGACCGACTCACCAAGTCTGCTCATTTCATACCCATCAAGGAATCCGACTCCCTATCCAAGTCGGCAAGGACCTACCTTAAGGAAATTGTAACCAAACATGGAGTACCCGTCTCAATAATCTGCGAAAGGGACAACATATTCACCTCTGATAGGTGTGTAAACACCCATCCTTTTACCACTTAATTCTGGCTAAAACAAGACCAAAACACGTATTTAATATCATTTGTTTGGAATTATGCGTGGTTTTTGTGTTTATTGTGTTTTTAGAGCTAACCGAATGAATATTAAAGAAAACATGGGATTACACGGGTTTTATCGAAGAAAAAGACTCAAGACGAAGTCTATTGTCCAAGAGATGCAAAAGATTTGAAGTCAATGGGACTATTTGAAGAATTATCGAAGAAAAGGACCAAAGATGGAAGATTTACATAAGTCGAAGAAACTCAAGTCTATTAAACGAAGAAATTAAAAGACGAGTTGAATTTAATCGACGACAAATCCCGAATCAGAATCGAAAACGTCAACTTTTCTGAAAAGACGAGAAGACAAGAAGAAAGGGAGAAAGCCCACTCACCAACCAACCACTAGGAGTATAAATAGATTCCTCCTTCACATTTTAGGGGGTTAGCTTCATTTTTTCCTTTCTCCCAGTTCTTAGGTTCGTAGCTTCACCAACACCATTAGGGTGTTTGGTGATTTTTAATTTTTCCTTCAATCTTGTAAGTTTGAATCATTACTCTTGTTTACTTTCACATTAATCTTTCAATTCCATCTTTTCATTCATCTTGTCCATCTCCATTTTTATTCAAAGTTCTTAAGTTTTTATTTGATTCAAGTTTGATCTTAAAAAGTTGTTGATTTAGTGTTTTTATTGGTGGGATTTGTTACTTATGGTATTTAAATGATTATTGGTTGATTTGGTAAAACCTTTTTGAGTAATTTGTGATTTGATTCGAAAACACGTTCTACTGTTCCTGTTTCTGTTCTTCAGTTCTGAACATTCCGAATAGACCACTTTTTAATTCCCTTATTCGGAATATTTTAAATATTCCGAATAGTGTTGTTTTTCCGCATAAGCCATCTTTTCCGCATAAGCAATCTTTTCCGCATAAGCAATCTTTTCCGCATAGGCAATGTTTTCCGCATAAGCCATCTTTTCCGCATAAGCAATCTTTTCCGCATAAGCCATCTTTTCCGCATAAGCAACTTTTTCCGCATAAGACCTTTTTTCCGCATAGAGCACTTTTTCCGCATAAGACCCTTTTTTCCGCATAGACCACTTTTTCCGCATAAGGCTATTTTTCCGCATAAGGCTATTTTTCCGAGTAGGATATTTTTCAGTTTTTATTCAAGTGTTGCTTTTTAATTGTTGATTGTTTTAAGTTTATATCATTATCATTTTATTCATTTCCCTGTTTAGTAGATTAGAAAACCAAACCCACTTTTTGTCACCAAGAACAAATCTTCCACTTTAAACTGAGATCAATTCGAGAGGATTGAGAGAATTATTTAGAACCCGATGCAAACGCTTGTATCAAATGGCGCCGCTGCCGGGTCTTCTCGTTAAGATCAAAAGTTTTTTGTGAGAACTTGGATTTTGGGATCCGTTCCCCGTGAACGTTACTTTTTCAAGAAAATTTTCAAAAACAACTAAAAATATAAAATTTTCAAAAATACAAAAAAATTAAAAAACATAAAAAACCAAAAATATTTTTGCTTTGCTTTTCTTCGTTCGTTCTTTTGCAGGTGTATGCGCACTCGATCCACGTCATATCAAGAGCCCGAGCCTCTCGATCACTTAGACATGGCCGGTGTACCACCTCCAAACAATAATAACAACAACAACATGAATAATAACAATAACAATGAGCACCTTCCGGATAATCGCCCGATGATTGAATTGCTGCAAGCTCATGTCGATGGCAACACGGATCCAATTGTTATACCACCAATTGCCGCCAACAATTTCGAGCTTAAATCAGGCTTTATCCAGATGGTCTCCGCTCAACCATTCTTGGGACGAACCATTGATGATCCACATGACCACATTAAGAGATTTCTACAACTCACCAACACGGTCAAGTTCAATGGAGTTCCACAAGAGGTTATAAGGTTACAACTTTTTCCCTTTTCTTTAGAGGGACAAGCCCGGCATTGGCTTGCTAAGGAACCGCCACAGAGTATTCTCTCGTGGACGGATTTGGAAACATAGTTTATCAACTACTTTTTTCCACCCTCTCGTACTACCGCTTTGCGGAATGAGATCATAAATTTTGAACAAAAGTACGATGAGTCATTCAGTGAATCTTGGGATCGTTTCAAAGATCTTTTAAGAAAATGCCCACAACATGGTTTTACCAAAGTACATCAAATCAATACTTTTTACAATGGTTTAAGCATGAGTGACCAAGATTCACTGAACAGTGCCTCAGGGGGTAATCTATTGGCTAAGACTTCCAATGCTGCTTGGGACATCATTGAGAATAAATCTCGTGTGCAAACCAAGAGTGTTCGGACCAATGTCGCTAGTGCTAGCACTAGTGACAACGACAAGCGATTAGACAAACTCACTACGCTTCTTGAATCGCTTGTCACCCACACCGTCAGCAACAACAACAGCAACAACGCCAAACATGCTCATGTGAACGCTGTCAGCCAACCTTGTGAGATATGCGGTTGTCCTCATTCTTACACAACTTGTACCGCCACCCAAGACTACCCTGCTGAGAATGTGAATGCGGCATATGGCACCTATCAACAACCTGCTTATCAAGCTAGACCTCAAGGTGACCGTAACTTGCTTAGCTACCGCAGCAACAACTATCTTTCACCACCTGGTTTCCCTCCTGCAAACCCAAACCAACAACAAAACCTTAATCGCCCTCCTCAACAACAACAACAACCTCGACAACCATACATCCCACCTCACAAGCAGCAACAACCATCTCAACGAAACAACCAAGTCTACCAACAACCTGCTTACCAACCACCTGCATACAATGCTCCTCCCAACCAACCCACCGCTCTTCACCAAGAAGTAGAAACTTATATGAGGACTAACGATGCGATAGTGGGAAATCTTCAAAGAGAGGTGCTCAACCTGAAAGCAGACTTGGTCAAGCAAGGAAACGACTTGAGAGCCGACATGAGAAATACGTTGGATAGCCAGACTAATGATCTGAGGAACATGATGGCTAGTTTCTTCCAAAGTAGTCAACCCTCTTCTTCGGGTACTCTTCCGAGTAACACCGTTGCGAACCCAAGAGGAGATGAAAGCAATCACCACTCGAAGTGGCAAAGGTACCAAGGAACCCGAGCTTCCTATACCTTCACCGGTGATTGTGACTAAGGAGAACTAGTCGCTTGCTCCTATTCCTCATCCTTCTCCTTCCCCAATTTCTCCACCTCTTCCTTCTACCCCTCCTCCACCCGTGGTTGTGAGTGATCCTATTCCTCTAAAGCCTTCCTCTTCTTCCAATATACCTTATCCTTCAAGGTTGAGGAAAGAGAAGCAAAAGAGCAAGGATGATATTCAGGTTTTGAATTTCCTAAAAATGTTCAAAAAACTGAATTTCAATATCTCCTTCGCTGAGGCTCTCGCTCACATGCCCAAGTATGCCAAAATGTTTAAAGATCTTCTGAGCGACAAGGAAAAGCTCCTCGATATTGCCAACACCCAACTTAATGAGAACTGCTATGCAGTGCTCTTAAGGAAATTGCCAATCAAGCTTGGTGATCCGGGTCGTTTTCTTATCCCTTGCAATTTCCCGGGAGTAGAGAATTGCATGGCCCTAGCCGATCTAGGTGCCATTATTAATCTCATGCCTCTAAGTGTTTGGAAGCAATTATCTCTCCCAGAGCTAGTCCCCACCAAAATGACTTTGGAATTAGCCAACCGTACGGTTGCTTATCCAGTGGGGATAGCCGAAGACGTCATTGTAGGAGTCGACAAATTCACCTTCCCTGCTGATTTTGTTGTCGTCGACTACGAGATGGACCCCCGTGTGCCACTAATTGTTGGTCGTCCATTCTTGAGGACCGGTCGCACTCTCATTGATGTTGAAGCCGGTGAGCTTATCATGAGAGTGGGTGACGATAAAGTAGTCTTCAACATGGGAAAGCTTTCTAAACAGCCTTATTCTTACGAGAGTGTTAATTGTATTAACGTTCTTGATGAGGCTTGTGAAGAACACTTCAAGGATGCTTGTAAAAATATTCCTACCTCTCTTCCCAATGTTGAGACTGTTTCCTCTATCGACTCATCACTATCTCTATTTGGAGAAAGTGATTTCCTCTGGAAAGATTTGGAAGCCACCTTGAGAGATGTGAAGCAAGACAATGACGATTCTACTGCCAATTGGGATGACGATCTTAGTTTCATTGTAAACCTCCTCAGAGAAGACAATCCTTCCCCTCCATCTCCCACTTTTATTGCTATCGATACTCCGACTTCGAATACGCCTCCCGTCGAAAATCCTCCGGATTTGGAACTTAAGGAGTTGCCGCCCCATCTTGAGTATGTATTCCTCGAAGAAGAGAAGAAGTCGCCAGTCATCATTGCTAAGGATTTGAAGGATGAAGAGAAAGCTCGCCTTGTCGCCGTGTTAAAAGATCATAAGAAGGCTATCGGTTGGAAGATTTCCGATATTCGTGGAATTGATCCTCACTTCTGCACGCACAAAATTCTCATGGAGGACGACTTTAAGCCCACAATTCAAAGCCAACGAAGGGTGAATCCAAAAATCCATGAAGTCATCAAAACAGAGGTTATCAAACTTCTTGATGCGGGTATGATTTACCCTATTTCGGATTCCCCATGGGTTAGTCCAATCCATTGTGTGCCCAAGAAGGGCGGAATAACCGTTGTTCCCAATGAACACAACAAGTTGATTCCCACTCGTCTCGTTACTGGGTGGAGAGTTTGTATAGACTACCGCAAACTCAATGATGCCACGAGAAAGGATCATTTCCCTCTACCTTTTATGGACCAAATGCTTGAACGATTAGCAGAAAATGAATATTACTGCTTTCTTGATGGTTTCTCGGGTTATTTTCAAATACCCATCGATCCCCAAGATCAAGAGAAGACTACATTTACTTGTCCCTATGGCACTTTTGCTTACAAAAGAATGCCTTTTGGCTTATGTAATGCGCCCGGGACTTTCCAAAGGTGTATGTTAGCTATCTTCCATGACATGGTTGAACAAACCATGGAAGTCTTCATGGATGATTTCTCGGTCTTCGGGGATTCCTTCTCTTCTTGCCTTTCCAATTTAGAACGTATGCTAAAGCGGTGCGAAGACACTCGCCTTGTTCTGAATTGGGAAAAATGCCATTTTATGGTAAAAGAAGGCGTCGTGCTTGGACATAAGATCTCGAAACCCGGTCTTGAAGTAGACCGTGCTAAAGTCGATGTTATCGCAAAGTTGCCTCCACCTTCAACCGTGAAGGGTGTGAGAAGTTTTCTGGGTCATGCGGGCTTCTACCGTCGATTCATCAAAGATTTTTCTCAAATCGCTCGCCCGATGACCCACCTCTTGGAAAAAGATAATCCTTTTATCTTTTCCAAAGAGTGCCTTGAAGCCTTTAACTCGCTTAAGGATAAGCTAACTAAGGCACCCGTCTTAGTTACCCCTAATTGGGAGCTTCCCTTTGATTTGATGTGCGATGCTAGTGATTTTGCTATTGGAGCGGTTCTTGGCCAAAGAGTGAACAAACACTTCCAACCGATCCATTACGCTAGCAAGACAATGACGGGGGCTCAATTGCATTACACGACAACCGAGAAAGAGCTTTTAGCTGTTGTCTATGCTTTTGAAAAATTCCGCCCCTATCTTGTCCTTTCCACCACCATCGTGTATACCGATCATTCCGCGTTGAAGTACTTGTTGACAAAGCAAGATTCCAAACCAAGACTTCTTCGCGGGGTTTTGCTGCTCCAGGAATTTAAAATCAAAATTCGCGATAAAAAAGGAGCAGAAAACTTAGCCGCGGACCATCTCAGCAGACTTGAGGATCCTTACCAAGGGGATCTTCCAAACAAAGAAATCAATGATTCTTTTCCCTTGGAGACCTTAATGTCTATAAACTCGAAGCCGAATGAAACCCCGTGGTTTGCGGACTTTGCAAACTTCTTGGCGGGTGGAATTCTCAAGGAAGGGTTGACGTCTCAACAAAAGAAAATGTTCTTCACTGACCTTAAGACTTACTTTTGGGACGACCCTTACCTATTCAAACAATGTGCCGACCTGATTATCCGCCGATGTGTTGATGGACCGGCAGCGTCTGAAATCCTTGATGCTTGCCACAAAGGACCCACCGGTGGTCACTTTGGTCCCAACTACACCGCCAAAAAAGTGTTTGATTCGGGATTTTATTGGCCCTCCATTTATCATGACGCTCACGATATGGTCAAACGATGTGATGTTTGCCAAAAGCAAGGAAAAATCACACATAAAGACGAGATGCCTCAGAATTTCATTCAAGAGTGTGAAATCTTTGATGTTTGGGGTATCGACTTTATGGGGCCATTCCCTTCTTCTAAAGGAAACAAATACATCCTTGTAGCCGTTGACTACGTTTCAAAGTGGGTTGAAGCCAAAGCTTTACCTACTAATGACGCAAGGGTGGTTTGTAACTTTCTAAAAGCTTTGTTCGCTAGATTCGGTGTGCCTCGTGCCATTATTAGTGATCGTGGGACTCACTTTTGCAATGACCAATTTGCTAGAGTCATGGCTAAGTACGGTGTAAACCATCGTCTTTCCATAGCCTACCACCCACAAACTAATGGCCAGGCTGAAATATCCAACCGAGGACTGAAGCGAATTCTGGAAAGAACCGTGGGAGAGCATCGTGCCGCATGGGCTGATAAACTTGATGATGCTTTGTGGGCTTTTCGTACTGCATACAAGACCCCGATCGGTTGTACGCCTTATCGTCTTGTGTACGGGAAAGCGTGCCACCTCCCCATTGAGTTGGAGCACAAGGCTTACTGGGCCTTGAAGTGGGCTAACTTCGATATCATCAAAGCCGGTGACCTACGCAAGATCCAACTCAATGAGCTGAAAGAACTCCGTAATGAGGCTTATGAAAATTCTTTAATCTATAAGGAAAGGACTAAGCTCATTCACGACTCTAAGATTAAAAACCGAGAGTTCCATGTTGGAGACGAAGTCTTACTTTTTAACTCTCGGTTGAAAATCTTTTCGGGCAAGCTGAAATCTCGTTGGTCCGGCCCATTCACCATTGCCCAAATTTTTCCATATGGTACTCTCGAGCTCGCTCAACCTGATGGACCGAATTTTAAGGTCAATGGCCAACGAGTGAAGTTGTACTTTGGTGAGGACACCTCTCATGAGGTGATTCCATCCCTCACCACGTTCCCCATGAACTAAGTTTGGGTCGAGTCAGGCTCGTGACTCGTTTATCAAAAACAAGCGCTCCTCGGGAGGCAGCCCGAGTATCTATCCCTTAACCCCCTAAGTGTAGGGGAGGACCTATTTTGGTCGTTTGTGTTTGTGTGGTGATGTGATTACAGGGATAACTGCAATCTTGGAAATCTTTGAAGAACCGTGCTCCCGTGTTATCCGAAATCCGGTTCTATCTCTCAACTATCGTGATTCAATTTTCTTCATACTCACATTTGAAATTAATCACTTTAGTCGTCTCTTCCTTAACTCGAGTTAACCAACGTGCACAATGTCATAAGTGTAGGGGAGACTTTTCCCACATGCTTAAACATTGAGGACAATGTTTATCTTAAGTGTAGGGGGGACTTCTATCGAAGTTTTAAGTGGACTTTTCCATGAAAATGCCTTCAATTAACCGGAAAATCATATTTTTCAACATTTTTCAAATTTTTTATTAACTTTGGCCATTTAGTCGTAATTTTTAAATTTTTATCGTTGCTTTCATATGTATATACCCCGCAATAAAGTCAAAAATATTAATAAAGTGGTGTAGCTAGTTTAGAAGTCTTTGATATATTAGGCCCGTTGCGTTTATTTTGACTCAACCCGAATAAGACTTATCCAAGTTTATTCTAGCTAGTATCCTTAACCATGTAGACCTTAATTGGTTTATTAGGCTAAGTGTCCACGAGTCTCATTATTTGAGATTTTAAATTGTGGAGGACGAGAAATGATAGAGTCAATTATAAGTCGGTATTCTTGCGCAAGCTCACTTGGTGTAATTATTTGCCTATTCTCCCATCACTTGCTAATAATTTATCTGCAATAAGTAAGGTCGTACGATTTGAAAAGTTACTTAGCTTCTAGCCCAAGATCGTTTAAAAGTTGCTCGGTAATGATAAGAGTTCATAGCCAAGGCATAACCTATGAAGCGGGGCGCGAAGATTGGCGAGTCCGAAAAGGCCCTAACAAGGCATGAGGATTCAATTTTATTGCTGAAGATCCAAAGTGATGTGAAAAGCATTATTCCTAAAGTCAATATGAAGGATCAAGACTCACGACGAAAAGCAATCAACTCCCATAAAGATCATGGAGAAGTCTATCCGAAAAGACCCTAACAAGGTATGAGGATAAATAGATCCAAGTCCGAAAAGGAGGCGGATCGTTGTATATCAAAATCCCAATTAGAGATTGAAGAAATAATCATGAAGTCGTGGTCAACAAAGTTGGAGTACCCCTCAAAAGTCTCCAAGTGAAGAAACTCTATTATGATGAGAAGACCATTATCTTAAGAACGTCTCTCGAAGATATGAAGTATGAAGTACATGCCAAATATCGGCCCGAGAAAGGTCTCAAATCGTGAACCAAGTTATGCCAAGATATGAACTTTTTGATATCCCGAGAAGCAGTTTTAAGAGATTTTGTCCTTTAGCTAACTATTGATCAAATCGTCCTACTTTGCTTTCAGCCTTAATAAACTATCGAAATAAGTCCAAAAATGCATCTTCATGATCATTCTAAGACAAAGATAAAATATAAGAGATACACCTAGGAATAAGGGAGTTTAAGCATATAATTAAGCCATGTGTGTAAGTGTTTGATTTACTAACTTATAATAACAATGATCTCGTTTTTAAGCTTAGTTTGGGGAAAGTGAAACTTGAGGGTGATAAATCTTCGCAACACCAAAGCCCTAATGTAAGTCCTTGATTTCTTTGCAAGTTATTTCTATCCTTTTGTTTATTTTAAAGTTTTAAGTTCTCTTAGTATTTTAATTTTTATTTAGTAGTATTTGAATAAGGCCAAGGTTGATTAATTATGAGAAAAGTGTAAAATTGCTTTATCACTAAGCATTGCATGAGGGCATGGCAATGGTTAAGTGTAGGGGATTTGATAGGTGTGTAAACACCCATCCTTTTACCACTTAATACTGGCTAAAACAAAACCAAAACACGTATTTAATATCATTTGTTTGGAATTATGCGTGGTTTTTGTGTTTATTGTGTTTTTAGAGCTAACCGAATGAATATTAAAGAAAACATGGGATTACACGGGTTTTATCGAAGAAAAAGACTCAAGACGAAGTCTATTGTCCAAGAGATGCAAAAGATTTGAAGTCAATGGGACTATTTGAAGAATTATCGAAGAAAAGGACCAAAGATGGAAGATTTACATAAGTCGAAGAAACTCAAGTCTATTAAACGAAGAAATTAAAAGACGAGTTGAATTTAATCGACGACAAATCCCGAATCAGAATCGAAAACGTCAACTTTTCTGAAAAGACGAGAAGACAAGAAGAAAGGGAGAAAGCCCACTCACCAACCAACCACTAGGAGTATAAATAGATTCCTCCTTCACATTTTAGGGGGTTAGCTTCATTTTTTCCTTTCTCCCAGTTCTTAGGTTCGTAGCTTCACCAACACCATTAGGGTGTTTGGTGATTTTTAATTTTTCCTTCAATCTTGTAAGTTTGAATCATTACTCTTGTTTACTTTCACATTAATCTTTCAATTCCATCTTTTCATTCATCTTGTTCATCTCCATTTTTATTCAAAGTTCTTAAGTTTTTATTTGATTCAAGTTTGATCTTAAAAAGTTGTTGATTTAGTGTTTTTATTGGTGGGATTTGTTACTTATGGTATTTAAATGATTATTGGTTGATTTGGTAAAACCTTTTTGAGTAATTTGTGATTTGATTCGAAAACACGTTCTACTGTTCCTGTTTCTGTTCTTCAGTTCTGAACATTCCGAATAGACCACTTTTTAATTCCCTTATTCGGAATATTTTAAATATTCCGAATAGTGTTGTTTTTCCGCATAAGCCATCTTTTCCGCATAAGCAATCTTTTCCGCATAAGCAATCTTTTCCGCATAGGCAATGTTTTCCGCATAAGCCATCTTTTCCGCATAAGCAATCTTTTCCGCATAAGCCATCTTTTCCGCATAAGCAACTTTTTCCGCATAAGACCTTTTTCCGCATAGAGCACTTTTTCCGCATAAGACCCTTTTTTCCGCATAGACCACTTTTTCCGCATAAGGCTATTTTTCCGCATAAGGCTATTTTTCCGAGTAGGATATTTTTCAGTTTTTATTCAAGTGTTGCTTTTTAATTGTTGATTGTTTTAAGTTTATATCATTATCATTTTATTCATTTCCCTGTTTAGTAGATTAGAAAACCAAACCCACTTTTTGTCACCAAGAACAAATCTTCCACTTTAAACTGAGATCAATTCGAGAGGATTGAGAGAATTATTTAGAACCCGATGCAAACGCTTGTATCAACCTCCAACTTCTGGAGGGCTCTCCAACGACCCCTGGGTACCCAACTGGATATAAGCACCGCCTATCATCCACAAACGGATGTAGAGTGAGAGAACCATCAAAATTCTAGAGGACATGCTAAGGGCATGTGTACTTGATTTTGGAAATAGTTGGGTCGAGCATATACCTTTGGTTGAGTTCTCCTACAACAATAGCTATCACGCTAGTATCAAGGCTGCCCCTTTTGAAGCCTTTTATGGAAGGAAATTTCGCTCTCCTGTATGTTGGGCAGAGGTAGGTGAGTTCCAACTCACTGGGCCTGAATTGATTCAGGAGACTACAGACCGAATTGTCCTTATAAAGCAGAGATTGCAAGCTGCTCGTTATCGACAAAAGAGCTACGCGGATCAGAAACGCAGACCCGTGCAGTTCAAAGTAGGAGATCATGTCATGCAAAAATTATCACCATGGAAGGGAGTTATACGATTTAGAAAAGGGGGAAAGTTGAATCCGCGATATGTGGGTCCTTTCAAAGTGATAGCCAATATCGGAGAAGTGGCTTACCGTTTAGAACTGTCACCACAGTTAAGTCGGATACACCCACCTTCCATGTATCAAATCTGAAGAAGTGCTATGCAGAGGAACCTTTGGTTATGCCCTTAGATGGGGTCCATATCGATGACCGACTCCAATACACAGAGACGCCAGTGGAAATCATGGAGAGAATAACTAAGAAGTTGAAACGTAGCCGCATCCTGTTAATCAAAGTACGATGGGACTCGAAGAGAGGCCCCGAGTACACCTAGGAACGAGAAGACATCTTCAAAGCCAAGTACCCTCATCTTTTCACTTAAAAGATAACTACATTTTTAGTAGCTTTGAGGACAAAGCTAAAATAACGGGGTGGTGCTGTAAAATCCATGATTTTACCATGATTTTATGTAATGATGTTTCATCTAAAGATCTTAAGAGCAATCACTCATGTGTTATAATCCTATAAGATGTGTGTGTGAACTTATCATTCTGTATTTTTACATCTACAATCATTTTGTTTTTTGTGATAGATTACATAACTTGAATCTTGTATATAAGAGTAAGAGAACAAATAATTAACCATTCATATATATGAAACAAATCTATGAATGCAACATTTAGCAAAACATGAAAATATGTTGTGATAAGTATTTATGGCATCTATGTGTATGTGTACATATTAGGCATTCATACACATCTTGGACTAGCCCAAGAACCCTTATCCTTGTGTTCTAGCCCAACATAAGCCCAACATGACCCGACCTCCTTCTCTTTTGCAAGCAAGACACGACACCCATGAGGTGGAAGATGGAGGGATGCATTGGTTTTGGAAAAGCCAACACTTGGCACATACTCCCTTACCAAGACAATCATATTCCTTTTTCCTTCCTCTCTCTTTTTCCTCCTAAAGCCGAAAACTCTCTCTCACTCTTCACATTCCCTCATACAACTAGATCTCATTTCTTCTTCATCTTTATCTCTCAAATGATTCGGCTATAAGCCACAAAAATCCAAGTTTGTTCATCTAATCTACTAGATCCTTGTCCCATAGTAATCACCAATCATTTGGTAGCATTATCATAATCTTTGGAAGTATTGTAACAAGCCCTAGCCGAATCTATAAAGGCCACGACTTAGTTATCTTTAGGGTTTTCTTCACCATCTTGACTAGATCTCTAGCCTCCTTATTCATATAGATCTTCCTTGGTAACATTTAGGAAAGAAAGGTATACTCCTTATGTTTCTTCATTTTCACTTGCATGCATCATCATCCATCTATAAGCACATGTATATATAGCTTGTTAAAAATCAAGATTTGGTAAAGCCATGGCCATTCTAGGCCACGGCATATTTTAGACCACCATAGCCATGGTTAAAATTTTTTATTAAAGGAACCCTAAGGCTTGTACTCTATGTTTTAACATGACTATAAATCATATGAACCATTTTATAGATTTAAATGTAGCATAAGTTACAAATTTCAGTTTTTGGAATCTTGGTTAACTAATAATCATGGATCTCATAAAATAAGCTTGTGTAACTCAAAAGACATGGAAAACCATGACCTTGAAGGTCACGGCATACATGAATAATGTATATATGATTTATGTGCTAAGTTTAAATGATGAGATATGTATCATTACATGTTCAATGGACTATTAAAAATCACTAAAATGTTATATGTACTTAGATGGTCTTTTAGTGTACATGCATGTTTATGTAGAACCTAGATTTATGGTTAAATGATAAACATGGAACTAGCATAAAGATCTAATGGGAATTTTTGGGAAAAGACAACCTAGCCGTGGGCTATATGTTGTCTGGGTGGATTTATGAAAGATCTTGGAAACATGCAATCAGATTACATGATTGTATTGGAATTTATGAATGTATATAAATCATAAGATTAACTAAAAACCTCATCTTGGAAATACCAAGATTAAAGGTCTAGCCGTAGGCTATATATATATTTGGTGTACATGGACAATGACTTATTTTATTAATTTGTACATAGCTAGATCTATGCTTGTAAACACTTTAATTACATGCAACCTTGTAACATACCTAGATCTTATTTGGAGCATCACATAAAACAAACTATAAAATTTATTCTCCTATTTTAGATTTAAAACTAAATATGAATAAGCTAATAATAAGCTTATAAGAATATCCTAAGTTAAAACTTATATAAAAATGTGAAGTAGTGTTAATGGACTATTTAAGACCATGAAATGTTAATCCAAGACTTAATGGACTTAAGATTATACTTAGGCTCATTTAACTAATTAAAGGACTTTAAAAATGTATTAAAATCGAATAATTGATTTAAAAGCCCATTTAAATAAATTAGTGGACTTGAGATATATTTAAGCCCACTAGATAGCTCATTAGAATGCTTAGCCCATTTAATGAGCCCATATACTATTATAAATGTTAAATAAAAGTTTTTATAACAAATTATAACTTATAAAAACTTCTTAGATTAAAATGACAATTTATGAAACTTAAGTAGTAAAATTGTAACTTATGAAACTTGTTTTGATAAACTAGTAAACACAAGGACTGAAAATGTAATTATCCAAAGTCCTAGGGTTTAATAAATACTACCCGTGGCAAATTAAACCCTAGGGACCATTTTGGGAAGTTTTAAAAGATATTTTGTCATTATATAACCCTAAGGACCACTCTTGTAATTTACCGAAACTGAAAGAAGCCCTAGGGGCTGTTTTTTACATTATAGTGAAGTTACAAAACCTAGATATAACTAGGGGGAATAAACCTGCCATAAGCCGTTACTATAACAAGCCCTAGGTAGCAAATGTGTAAAATCCGAAAGTTATACTTGTTTAAAATATGGAGGGACTAGTTTTTTCATATTCCAAAACATTAACAAACCCTAACTCTAAAATCTATTTCAATTATTATAAAACATAATTAAAAACCTAGACCATAATAATTAACGTATAAATTCTTAAGCTTAAATTATTTTTTTTAAATGCTAAAAAAATTTATGGAAACTTTAAAGTTAAATAAAATATTATATTTTTTTATTTTTTAAAAATAAAATATTGATATTTGCTTAGGGAATTGTATAAACAATTATGATATGTATTATGATTATTAATGCATGAACTCATATACTTTTAGAAAATAAAATTTGTATGAACATTGGATAAATTAAATACGAATATTTAAGTAGAACAACTTACATTTACTTAATTATGAAACTTAATAATAAGTTTAAATGGATGATTATAATATATGAACTACGAACGTAAACTAATATTTTAAGTAAGACATTATATGTCCACTTAAATAAGAAACTTAATTGTAATTTAAATGATTATTATATATGGTAACTGATATTAATGGTTAAACATTTTATGATTACTTAAAAATGAAACTTATATAAACAAGTTTAAATAAATATTTTTGAAACTTGAACTACGGTTATTTAGATAAAGGCCCATAAAAGAACTGACTAAAATCTATATAAGCATACATATATGTTCTTTGTACTATCTATTAAGACTGTACTATCTGATTAGGCATAATTTTTTGGGTGAGCTTTATTTGGATATTCGTATTAAACAACAATTGCCTACTCCCAGGTGAGTTTACAGCCCCATATAAACTTTTGATAAAACTTTCCCATTTGGGAAAGAAAATATGCAAACGCTTAATGGACATAACAAGATTGTATAAACTTGACTATGATTGATTATTATTGGAACTCTTAAATTGTTTTAAATAGCCCGAATGCTATAAATAGATCTATTAGGGATTGACCATCCCCGTCTGGGTGAGTCATGCTCACTGTGCCTTGGCTGGGAAAACAGACGTATACCATGTTGGAACTGGAATGGGTGTCTTTTTGTAAGACACTACGTCCTCATTTGTTGAGTACTAAGGAAAGTTAAGCTTTAGTGTCTAATAATAAACAAATGTAATCTACATTTTAGTAAGAATGCTTTGTGCATTGTTACTTCTATGATTAATGTATGTCCAAACTAATTAATTGTCAAAACCTGTAGATTCACTAACTTTATGTTGACCCCTTTAGTATGTTTTGCACATGAATATGAAGTTAGTACATGGTGTGTGCATGGTCTCCAGCATCTTAGTAATCTGCATCATAGGACTCGTTAGGGGTTTTATTTGGAAACACAAACAATCACTCTTCATCATGTTTAAGAAATTTTTTTTATTTGTTTAATAAACATGTAATCTGTTTTGAATTACTCTTTATCTTATGCTCTATGGACTATACGCTATCGATCCACCCTAGTGACATCTCCGTGGATAATTCCGCATATTTTGACCCTACCCAGGGTGTCACATTGAATCTCATCAAAACATTTTAAAAGCGAAGTGTAAGAATCTTGAAGCTTTAAAAATTCAGCGTCAGATTTGTGACAAGTACTATCTACCACATTATCCATAGATTCAATATTATGCACAATAGAATCATTAGCAACACTATTATTCACACAGACGGAAACAATATCAAACGACATCACTTGCTTCAGAAGTTGATCATTTTGGCGTGAAACACGTTCTATTTCAAGTAAACAGTTTTCATAAGCACCGTCCATTTCATTGAAAACACGTCTAACTTCTTCTATTTCCAAAAGCAAATCTTGATCAATATTACTAAGACAAGCTTTAACATTCTTTACAAACAGAACAATCTCGTCTCGAAACACAGTTCTAGTGTGCTCAAAATTCCATTCACCTTCCGTTATGGCCGAGGCCGTCGTACGTTCCAAAATGACCTTGTCAAAATCGGCAAAGTATTGGTGCACCGCATTTAAGTTAACAGACACCTTACTTACCGGTGGAATTAAGCTAGTTAAATCTGTTTTGACAAGTGTAGGAGACGTACTATGAAGATTTTTCGTTGACAAACTTTGGGGCACAAAAGCTGATAATTGAGCTAATTCCTTTTGTAAGCAAATGCGTGTCTTTTTAGAAAGTTGATCTTTATTATACATATCATAATCAATCGTATGTAATTTTGAAAGCATTTTAGATTTAGTTTCGTCCGCAAGTGACTGTGTCTCCTCAGTACTACGAACATAAGGTGCTTCTTTCGATTTGCCAATTAGGGTCATATCATAAAGACAAGGAATATATTCCTGAGCTTGTTTTGCATAACCGGGATTAGGTGGTAAATCTCGAATACGCTTAAGTTCGAGTTCTTTAAACGATTTAGTTAAAAGATGAACCTTTTATGTAGAAGCATATTGTTTTAAAAGTTGTTGTTCTTTAAATTTAAGAAGTTTGGTAGCATTAATTGCCGATTCCGACTTCTTAGACTCGAGAGTTTCGAAATCCATTTTAAGTTTTTGAAATTTTTTGACAACCGACTCCTTTTCTTTTAATTCATTGGAAAGATTAGCTTTTAATGATTCTATTTCTTTTAAGTGTTCAATCTTCTCAAAACGAAATTGGTCAAATTTAGAATAAGTTATTTTCTCTGCTTGAGGGACCATTTCAAAAGTTTTGGCCTTTTCTTTATGCAACGTAAGCTCAGAAGTTAGGGTGGAATTCGTATCTACAGATTGTATGAGAGCCATATGCATTTGATCAATAATATGTTTAGGCACCATGACCAAATCATGTTGAGCATAAGGCGTCATACTCTTCGTAGCATTTGGTTGAGGTTCACTCAAATGTGTAGGATTCGTTACCACATCATTTGAGTTACTAGTTCGTGAATGCTGTTCAAGGTTGTCATTTTTATGCTCAAATTGATGTGGGTTATCATTATTACCAAGATTGGTTGTAGTTGGTACCTCACTAACGACATTAGAACCATAGTGAGAGAGATTAGCAACGAGAGCAGCTTAGGCTGTGTGAATGTCATCACAATCCGAATCATATGCATCAAGATCATCTGCTTGATATGATGCATTAGAAGTAGAAACGACTGCAATGCCTTCATTATCTGCTTCCCCTGGGTCTGCAAGAAATGTTAACTCCTATAAATCTAAATCTTTCTCTTTGTTTGATCATAGACCAAATACATCTTCTCACAAAACCACGTTGCATCCTTTCTCCTTTTCGGCTAAGTGCATTGCCTAGCCATATGACCTTGTGCTTGACAATTATAGCAAGTCACAACCTTTTGAGCACCAACAGTGCTTCCCTTTCCACTTGCTTAAGAATTTACAGCTTGACCGTTCACGGTCCTTGTAGAGGGTCTATATGAATTTTGCCTTCCCTGAATGGATTCGATCGTCACTTGAACATCTTGAATAGTGGCTTGTTGGCGAGGATTTGAAGAAGTACGAATCTGATTGTTTATTGGTGGAAATCCTCAAGTTGCAACAAGTTTTGACTAGTAGGCACTGAAGTTGTTTATAACATCAGTTGGCGTATCATTTTTAGTAAAGACTGGTGCTTCAATTGGTGGAAGTTCATTGGAGTAGAAAGCTTGTGCTTGTGGTGCTTCAAGAGGAAAATATCCTTGCTGAGGAGTATAGCCTATTAGAGGAGTGATAGCTTATGATGGTGATGCCTGATGTTTTGGTTGTTGTGGATAAAGCTGTGGAAGAACACTTTGTTGAAATGCTTGTTGTGGCATTATTAGTGGTTGATAAGATGGTTGCTGTGGTTGCTGATAGGTGTGTTGTGGTTGTTGCTGCAAGTATGATGGTTGTTGATAAGTGTAAGTGTAAAACCTGCATGCTTTTACCATGAATAGTACCCTTAGGATTGTACGTACTAGATTAAAACTTTCCTAATATAGCGTGATTACGATTACGTGTTAGGACTTTACGTATTACGTACGTGTTAGAACACGATCGGTATTTACTACGCACGATCATGTAATAATTATTTGACGATAATTAATCACGTACGTGCGATCATGAAATCATGAACGTAATTAAAACACGAACTATTATTAATTACGTATATATATATATATATTACGAGCGTAATTAAATATATTAGATCACGGTATTTTCGTAACGAGAACATTTAAAACACGAACACAAATAATCACAAACGTTTAACTTAACAACGAGACACATAAAAAGGTACGGGTACCCCAAGTGGGGTCCCTACCCGCGGCAACAAGGGCAAATGCGCCAAGCCCATTTGTCAAATTTACTAAAAGGGGGTTAATATCTTTTCACTACTCATTTTAATCTTTACAGAAGATTTTTAAGAAAACCTAAAAACCTCCTTTCCCTTGTCTCCTTTGTGCCGCCACCCTACAACCACCATAAGAGGTGGTTTGTGATCTTGGATCTTGAAGTTTTAGTGATTGATCGTGTTGGTTCTTCGTCCTTTTGATCCACGAATTCGGTAAATCATTTTTAAACCTTTTCTTTTGATTTAATATTTTTATAAATCAAGAACATGTGATGTTTTTTACAAAAACCTAATAATTAAACATGGATCTAACATGATTTGGTGTTTAATAAAATCAAAAGGGTGTTTTAAGGGGTGTTTGTTTTTGGCCGGAGGCTGCACCGAACCCGAATGGGTCTCGGTTTGCCAAGCCGACCACCACCAAGACCACATGGTCTTGGTTGGTGCGTGTGGGTCCCACGGTAGCAGTAAAACACGGGGTACCCCGAGTTGGTTCGGGGTACGGTGTCGATTTCATGTCCGGTTCATTGTTTTTAGTGTGGATCCGGTTCATGGTGTATGTTTAGTTTTTTTATGTCTATGATCTTATGTTAAAATTAAATTAATAAAATGATATGATTAATTTAATAACATGACTTAGGTTATTTTAATTATTATAATCATGAAATTAATTAACCTAAGTATTTGTATATTTAAGACTTATAATTAATTCATTATTTTAAAGCCATGGATATAATTAATTAATTAACATGACTTAGGTTATATTATTAAAATATAATAATACGTATTTTAACCTAAGTATTTAACTTATTTAATTAAAAACATGTTATACTTTAATTAAATATTTTAACCTATAGTTTAATTTAATTACATGAAATAATTATTAAACTATACATTATATCATATGACTTAGAAAATAATCATGAAAACACTTAGACTTATATACTTAGCTTATTTAACCATCTTATTTCTAATTATGGAAACTTTCTATTTTTAGGAACTTAATTAAATAAGGCAGATAATCTATTTATGGAAACCTTCTATTTTTAGAAACTTATTTATTTCAGGCAGCTAATCTATTTATGGAAACTTGTTTAACTAAGTTTGCTAATCTATTTATGGAAACTTTCTATTTTTAGAAACTTATCTATTTTAAGTAGTAAATCTATTTTTGGAAACTTCCTATTTTTGGAAACTTTCTATTTTTCTAAACTTTCTATTTTTGGAAACTTTCTATTTTTGGAAACTTTCTATTTTAGGAAACCTGCTATTTTTGGAAAGTTACTTATTATTACACAGTAAGTATAATAACACATGAAATACCAGAAATACTTAATCAGATTAAACAGAATAAAAGATTTAACACAGTTTAAGGCTTTAAAACGGTAAAACATGTTAAGAACACATAAAATAAGCTAAGACATGACATAAAACCAGCTACGTATTTAGTAAGCAGATACTTATTCATGTACGTATTTATGTAGCACTAGTGATTCGGAAGTAGGATTCCTCTTAGTTCTTCTTCTTCGTTCACTGGACATAAGGTACGGATTCCCGTCCTTTCAGTATGGACATTCTTTCCTTATTAGGATTCCCCGTATGCAGCCAACTGTTTTCCCGTAGTATAAGTTATGTGTTTGATTGCTTATGTTTAATTAAGATTACCTATAGCCATATACATGCATGACCAGTTTCACCTAGTTATGGAGGTACCATAACCATAACATTAGAGGCACTAATGTTATGACTTCACCACAGCGGAGTGATTGCTCGTGGCGTCCCTTCAGCTTTTGGCCATTTATTTATATTTATCATGTGGGGCGTATGGGTGCATCCTAGTTACATGTTTTTATTTAGGATTTCATGGTGAATGTGGTGTGTGCCTTGCATCCTTCACAAGGAGCTGATCCCTCCTACCCAAAAACCAGTATATTAAATTAGAGGCAGCCCCTCTAATTTGCATGATGAGGTCACCCCTCCATGTATTCATGCACGGTGGATTTTCATGACCTATATTGGCTAATGGTAAAATATGACAAACAATTTTTATAAGATAAACATAAGACTTTCAAACTATTAAACCAGTTTTATTACGACTTAACTAGGTTACTCGGGACTTAGTTTCTTCCGTTGTTATTATGTTATATGCTTATCCTATTTATTCTTTATTTTACATCCGTGCACTGAGCGTATTTGCTCAACCGTTTTCCTTTTCTATGTTCCCAAAACGGCAGGTACTCAGGGACGCTCGTAGACACTAAGAGTACGTGCATATGGACTGGAAGCTGTCTAGCCTTCTTTACATTATGCATTCCCTTTCTTATGATACTTATGCTTTGGACATTGTTTAGTCCTTTCCTTTATTTATACTATGTTTGTGTGTGATGAGCTTTACTTTTGGACTACCGATGTTTGATTTCAGTATTTTCCTTTTATGGTCAAGTAATGTTTAGACATTTTTCCTTGTATGCTTTGATGACACGCCATAATTCCTGTGATATTTCCATTTCCAAAATGGGGTGTTACAATTATGGTATCAGAGCCAAGGCTTTGACCTGTAGGCTCTCAAATATGACCTGTGATTAGTGGGTAGTCACTACGGTCTTCCTAGAACTGACAGTTGTTTTCATGCATTCATCATTTTTAAGCATACATATACATGTCATTGTTGCAGGGTTTTTGACTAAGTAATGGTTGGTACAGGACTGGCCCTATTTAGTCGTATGTGTTTTATCGAAACTTTTAGATTTGGGACCGACCCATAGGCGTCCCCTCGCTATGTCTTTTGTTTTGGGTGAACTGACCAGAGGCGTTCACTCTCGAGCATACAAAAGTTTTCATAAAACTACATCATGCATTCATACACAAAATTTTCTTGCATAAAATTTTTCTCGTAAAATTTTAGTATAATTTTTTTCATGTATATATAAATATATTTTATGTTTTGATCTGTTTAATCATATGTTTTATGTTATACTGTCAGATGGTTCTCACACGCGAACAGGAGCAGCTCAGTGTTGCAATTTAGGCTGCCATGCAAGCCTTGCTTCCTCAACTGAGGAATGACATCAGCGCTGAAGTTCAAGCTGCCAACAATCAGCAGCATAATCAGCCACCTCCTCCTCCTCCTCCATTGACATTAGCAGTATGGTTGGAGAGATTCAACAAGCTCCGCCCTCGAGCTTTTGAGAAGACATATAGCCCCAGCAATGCTGAAAGCTGGTTGGCTCACATCGAGAAGATTTTCAACGCTATGGGTTGTTACCCCGCATACAAGGCGAGGTTGGCATGCTATCGGTTCGAAGGTGATGTACTCAACTGGTGGTTAGCATTGATGCAATTTGAAGGTGGTGATGAGTGGGTTGCTGGTTTGACTTGGGCTCAGTTCAAGGACAGGGTGATGGAGCAGTTCTTTCTCAAGGTTGAGCAGGACAAGCTCAAGAGATAGTACCATGGGATCCGACAGAGAGCTAGGGAGAATAGCAACGAGTTTATGCAGCGCTTTCTTCGCTTGGCTGGTTTCCTTGGTGCGACAGCAGGTACTCCTGAAGAGCAGGCACATCACTTTAGATGGGCTCTTCGCACATCGGTCGCAAACAATTTGGTGTGTGCTACGTTCAACACTGTAGCACAAGTGGCCGATGCAGAACGAAAGCTGGAGATGCTGCAGGAGAGAGATGAGTTCGGGGAAGCTGAAAGACCCGACAAGAGGTAAACATTCGTATTCAAGCGGTGACCAATCCGTATACTTTCCATATATGTCAATTATTCATCTCTTAAATGTATCTTCCAGGCAAAAAACTGGGGACCGGTCTCAGCCGGCTACTCAGCAGCAGCCTCATCAGGCCAAGGGAAACGGTCAGACTAACGACCGTTCTCCTACGGATAGCCGTGGCGGTAATGACAATTACCGTAACATAGCTGGGCACTCCAACAACAGCAGGTCCTAATGCTTACGCAATTCCTTATGTTTTATGTTATAACTCATATTCTGACACTTAGCAAAAACTTCTACCAGGAACCATGGAAATGGTAGGGACCAGAACCAGAGAGGTTCGCAGCCTAGCCGTCCAGCTATCACTAGTATTCAATCTTACGATTATCCGCTTTGTCCTTTGTACCCAATTACCATATCTTATGTAAGATGCTTTATCAGGTTCTCAGCCAGCCAGAGCACCTGCTGGAGGATACACTCATCCTCTTTGCTCTACTTGCCACCGTAGGCACCCAGGACCATGTCGTCGTAATACTGATGCGTGCTTCAAGTGTGGTCTTCCTGGCCATATTATGAAGGATTGCCGTAAGGGCGAGATGGAGGGTACATCGGGACATGCTGATACCAAGCCGCCTCCTACTGCCGGGCGTGTCTACACGACATCTCGAGACCAGGCCAACAAGTCTACAGGTACCATCACTGGAATCTTGTATATGTATGGTCAAGCTGCATGTGTTCTTTTTGATACGGGTGCTACTCACTCGGTTATTTCTACTGCTTATGCTAAGAACATTAGGATGCCTCCCTTGCCACTAGAAAATAGGCTTACTATTTCCACGCCTTTGAGGGACTCTGTATTAATCACCCATGTATACAAGAGTCTTCCCCTAGAATTTGATGATAAGGTTCGACCTGTCGACGCACTGCCGCTGGACATGAATGACTTCGACATGATTTTGGGCATGGATTGGCTATCAAAGCATCATGCTACCATAGACTACCATTCATATCGAGTTATCTTCGGTGATGTTAATACACCAGAGTACATTCATAATGGGTTCATACCCGGACGGTCTGTACAAGTCATATCCACCCTGCAAGCGCGTGCACTACTGTCACATGGCTGCGAGGGTTATCTAGCTACGATTCACGACATGGATGCTGAATCTCCATCGATTCAGGATCAACCTATAGTGTCGGAATTCCAAGACGTGTTTCCAGCAGAACTTCTGGGCATACCACCTGCTCGAGAAGTGAAATTCTGTATCGAGCTGGTTCCAGGAGCTGAACCAATCTCCAAGGCTCCTTATCGCATGGCTCCCATATAGCTGAAGGAGCTGAAGGATCAACTGTAAGAACTTCTTGAACGAGGTTTCATTCGACCGAGCGCATCTCCATGGGGCGCACCGGTCTTGTTTGTTAAGAAGAAGGGCGGTAGTATGCGTCTTTGCATAGACTATCGCGAGCTCAACAAGATTACCATTCGGAATAGGTTTCCACTGCCACGCATCGACGATCTGTTTGACCAACTCCAAGGGGCCAAACACTTCTCCAAGATTGATCTTAGGTCAGGCTATCATCAGCTACGGGTCAAGGAGCAGGACATCGCTAAGACTGCCTTTCGTACCCGTTATGGCCACTACGAGTTTGTAGTTATGCCATTTGGCCTGACAAATGCTCCAGCAGTGTTCATGGATTTGATGAACAGAATCTTCCATGAGTTTCTGGACAAGTTCGTTATTGTCTTCATCGATGACATCCTGATTTTCTCAAAGTCCAAGGAGGAACACGAAGACCATCTTCGTACAGTACTACAGATTCTTCGCCAGAAGCAGCTGTATGCTAAATTCTCCAAGTGTGAGTTCTGGTTAGACAAGGTGGCATTCTTAGGTCACATTGTATCAGCAGAAGGAATCACTATGGATCCAGCGAAGGTTGAGGCCATTACTAAGTGGCCAAGGCCGACATCAGCGACGGAAGTCCGCAGTTTCTTAGGCTTAGCTGGCTATTACCGTAGGTTCGTGGAGAACTTTTCCCGCCTAGCACTACCATTGACCAAACTGATGCGGAAAGGGGAGAAATTCGTCTAGACTGAAGATCGAGAGAAGAGATTTGAAGACCTGAAGCAGAAGCTAGTATCTGCACCTATTCTTACTCTACCATCTGGTACGGGTGGATTTCAAATCTACAGCGATGCATTGGGAAGGGACTTGGCTGTGTTCTTATGCAACATGGGAAAGTGATCGCGTACGCTTCACGGCAGCTTAAGCCTTATGAAGAGAATTACCCCACGCACGACCTGGAACTTGCTGCAGTCGTGTTTGCATTGAAGATATGGAGGCACTACTTATATGGAGAATCATGTGATATTTTCACGGACCACAAGAGCTTGAAGTATATCTTCACTCAGCGTGAATTGAACATGAGGCAGAGGAGATGGTTAGAGCTGTTGAAGGATTATGACATTAATCTACAGTATCATCCCGGAAAGGCAAATGTAGTAGCAGATGCTCTTAGCAGGAAGTCCGGAATGATCAACAGCATTAGAATCGAAGAGGAAATCATAAGAGACTTGGAGCGACTAGACATCAAGTACATGGTACGTGGACAGCACGGTTACTGGGCTAATCTTAGAGTAGAACCCGAGTTACTATCTAAGATCAAGGAAGCTCAGAAGGATGACGGAGAAATCTGGGCGATAGTACAGAATTTGGAGAAGCAGACAGAATTCAGGGTAGATGCAGATGGTATCGTATGGCAGGGCACGAGACTTTATGTTCCTGATGACCAAGAACTCCGGGAAGCTTTGTTAGCTGAAGCTCATAGCTCCTCATTCTCTATACATCATGGTTCGACTAAGATGTACCATGACATCAAGCAGTACTTTTGGTGGAGTGGTATGAAACAGGATGTGGCCACTTACGTCTCCAAATGTCTTACCTGCCAGCAGGTTAAGATCGAGCATCAGCGATCTGGCGGTCTCCTTCAACCGTTAGATATTCCAGAGTGGAAGTCGGACAAAATCACCATGGATTTTGTTACCGGTCTTCCGCCTATCAAAAGGAAGCACGATGCAATTTGGGTTATCGTTGATCGACTTACCAAATCAGCTCATTTCTTACCAATCCGCAAGGAAGATCCGGTAAGTATACTCGCAGATACGTACAGACGAGAGATCATGAGACTCCATGGTGTACCATCCAGCATCGTCTCAGACAGAGATCCTCGTTTCACTTCGCGCTTTTGGAGAAGTCTGCAGAAAGCTTGGGGTACACAACTTAAGCTTAGCACGACTTTCATCCTCAAACGGATGGACAGTCAGAGCGAACCATCCAGACATTAGAAGATATGTTGAGGTCATGTGCGTTGGAATGGACGGGTGATTGGGACGAATACATCTGTTTGGTGGAGTTTGCATACAACAACAGTTGGCACGCAAGTATCAAGTGTGCTCCATTTGAGATGTTGTATGGCAGAAAGTGTCGCGCCCCAATCTGCTGGGATCAGGTTGGCGAGCGAACACTTGAAGGACCGGAAATCATAGAGATGACAAATGAGAAGATCGTAGTAGCTAAGCAGAAAATTCAGGAGGCACGGTCACGTCAGAAGAGTTACGCCGATAAGCATCATAGAGATATACACTTTAATGTAGGAGATCACGTCTTCCTTAAAGTTTCGCCGGCACGTGGTGTTAGACGCTTCGGGTTTAAAGGGAAGCTCAGTCCTAGTTTCATCGGACCGTTTGATATCATTGAACGAGTCGGTGAAGTATCTTACCGATTGGCGTTACCTCCGCAGCTTTCGCATGTGCACAATGTGTTTCATGTGTCCTTACTCAGAGGGTACCAGTATCATCCCCTTCACATGGTTCAGTATCCACTGGAAAAGATACGTGAAGATCTCACTTTTATAGAAGAGCCCGAACGAGTTCTTAACAAACAAGAACGAGTCATGAGAAAGAAGACGATTCCATTCGTCAAAATTCTATGGAGGGATCATACCGAGCGGGAAGCCACTTGGGAAACGGAGGAGTCTATCCGGGCTTCTTACCCTCATTTCATATTTTGAATTCGGGTATGTTCTTCTTTTCCAGTTTACATTATCTATAATTCGGGGACGAATTATTCTTTTTAGGGGGGAAGAATTGTAAAACCCGCATGCTTTTACCATGAATAGTACCCTTAGGATCGTACGTACTAGATTAAAACTTTCCTAATAGAGCATGATTACGATTACGTGTTAGGAGTTTACGTATTACGTACCTGTTAGAACACGATCGGTATTTACTACGCACGATCATGTAATAATTATTTGACGATAATTAATCATGAACGTGCGATCATGAAACCATGAACGTAATTAAAACACGAACTATTATTAATTACGTATATATATTTATTACGAGCGTAATTAAATATATTAGATCATGGTATTTACGTAACGAGAACATTTAAATCACTAACACAAATAATCACAAACGTTTAACTTAACAACGAGACACGGAAAAAGGTACGGGTACCCCAAGTGGGGTCCCTACCCGCGGCAACAAGGGCAAATGGGCCAAGCCCATTTGTCAAATTTACTAAAAGGGGGTTAATATCTTTTCACTACTCATTTTAATCTTTACAGAAGATTTTTAGGAAAACCTAAAAACCTCCTTTCCCTTGTCTCCTTTGTGCCGCCACCCTACAACCACCATAAGAGGTGGTTTGTGATCTTGGATCTTGAAGTTTTAGTGATTGATCGTGTTGGTTCTTCGTCCTTTTGATCCACGAATTCGGTAAATCATTTTTAAACCTTTTCTTTTGATTTAATCTTTTTTATAAATCAAGAACATGTGATGTTTTTTACAAAAACCTAATAATTAAACATGGATCTAACATGATTTGGTGTTTAATAAAATCAAAAGGGTGTTTTAAGGGGTGTTTGTTTTTTGCCGCAGGCTGCACCGAACCCGAATGGGTCTCGGTTTGCCAAGCCGACCACCACCAAGACCACATGGTCTTAGTTGGTGCGTGTGGGTCCCACGCCAACAGTAAAACACTGGGTACCCCGAGTTGGTTCGGGGTACGGTGTCGATTTCATGTCCGATTCATTGTTTTTAGTGTGGATCCGGTTCATGGTGTATGTTTAGTTTTTTTTATGTCTATGATCTTATGTTAAAATTAAATTAATAAAATGATATGATTAATTTAATAACATGACTTAGGTTATTTTAATTATTATAATCATGAAATTAATTAACCTAAGTATTTGTATATTTAAGACTTATAATTAATTAATTATTTTAAAACCATGGATATAATTAATTAATTAACATGACTTAGGTTATATTATTAAAATATAATAATACATATTTTAACCTAAGTATTTAATTTATTTAATTAAAAACTTGTTATACTTTAATTAAATATTTTAACCTATAGTTTAATTTAATTACATGAAATAACTATTAAACTATACATTATATCATATGACTTAGAAAATAATCATGAAAACACTTAGACTTATATACTTAGCTTATTTAAGCAGTTTATTTCTAATTATGGAAACTTTCTATTTTTAGAAACTTAATTAAATAAGGCAATTAATCTATTTATGGAAACCTTCTATTTTTAGAAACTTATTTATTTCAGGCAGCTAATCTATTTATGGAAACTTATTTAATTAAGGCAGCTAATCTATTTATGGAAACTTTCTATTTTTAGAAACTTATCTATTTTAAGCAGTAAATCTATTTTTGGAAACTTTCTATTTTTGGAAACTTTCTATTTTTGGAAACTTTCTATTTTTGGAAACTTTCTATTTTTGGTATCTTTCTATTTTTGGAAACATTCTATTTTTAGAAACTTTCTGTTTTTGGAAACTTTCTATTTTTGGAAACTTTCTATTTTAGGAAACCTGCTATTTTTGGAAAGTTACTTATTATTACACAGTAAGTATAATAACACATGAAATACCAGAAATACTTAATCAGATTAAACATAATATAAGATTTAACACAGTTTAAGGCTTTAAAACGGTAAAACATGTTAAGAACACATAAAATAAGCTAAGACATGACATAAAACCAGCTACGTATTTAGTAAGCAGATACTTATTCATGTACGTATTTATGTAGCACCAGTGATTCGGAAGTAGGATTCCTCTCAGTTCATCTTCTTCGTTCACTGGACATAAGGTATGGATTCCCGTCCTTTCAGTATGGACATTCTTTCCTTATTAGGATTCACCGTATGCAGCCAACTGTTTTCCCGTAGTATAAGTTATGTGTTTGATTGCTTATGTTTAATTAAGATTACCTATAGCCATCTACAGGCATGACCAGTTTCACCTAGTTATGGAGGTACCATAACCATAACATTAGATTATGACTTCACCACGGCGGAGTGATTGCTCGTGGCATCCCTTCAACTTTTGGCCATTTATTTATATTTATCATGTGGGGCGTATGGGTGCATCCTAGTTACATGTTTTTATTCAGGATTTCATGGTGAATGTGGTGTGTGCCTTGCATCCTTCACAAGGAGCTGATCCCTCCTACCCAAAAACCAGTATATTAAATTAGAGGCAGCCCCTCTAATTTGCATGATGCGGTCACCCCTCCAAATATTCACGCACGGTGTATTTTCATGACCTATATTGGCTAATGGTAAAATATGACAAACAGTTTTTATAAGATAAACATAAGACTTTCAAACTATTAAACCAGTTTTATTACGACTTAACCAGGTTACTCGGGACTTAGTTTCTTCCGCTGTTATTATGTTATATGCTTATCCTATTCATGCTTTATTGTACATCCGTGCACTGAGCGTATTTGCTCAGCCGTTTTCCTTTTCTATGTTCCCAAAACGGCAGGTACTCAGGGACGCTCGTAGACACTAAGAGTATGTGCATATGGACTGGAAGCTGTCTAGCCTTCTTTACATTATGCATTCCCTTTCTTATGATACTTATGCTTTGGACATTGTTTAGTCCTTTCCTTTATTTATACTATGTTTGTGTGTGATGAGCTTTACTTTTGGACTACCGATGTTTGATTTCGGTATTTTCCTTTTATGGTCAAGTAATGTTTAGACATTTTTCCTTGTATGCTTTGATGACACGCCATAATTCCTATGATATTTCCATTTCCAAAATGGGGTGTTACATAAGCCATGTTTTTATGGGGGTCATTTGTTGAGAAGCATACATGGCAAGTGGATCACGAACTTGTGGTGTTGACAACCGAGCCTCAATCACATGGCATTCTTGTTGTTGAAGAAAAGATTGAAGTTGATCCACATTGATGTTATGCAAGTCCTTAGCCAATTTAACACCCGTCACGTACTTACGCCATTCGGATGGATGGGTGTTTAATACTTGGTGTTTAATTGAAACGTAGGAATTGCCATGCCATAGATATTGAGCTCATTCAACAATAGAGTAAATCTCAAGTAGAAATCATTGAGAGTCTCCCCTGGGACATAGGCAAACTTATCAAACGCATCATATAGCTTACACTCTCGTTCTTGTTTTGTTAACGAGGTGCCTTGCATTAGAACACGAATTCTATACCATAATTGTTTGGCAACTTTATGTTTACTGACGAGTTTGTAAACATCTGGAGGAAGGGCTTGAAGAATGATGTTAGTAGCGTATTTATCACACTTGTCTTGAATCTTATCATCTCTAGTTAGTTCACCCGTTGTGCGAGGACGAGTAACTGCACCTTCCGTCACATTACCATATACCAATGGTCCATTGAGTACCGATGCCCAAATTAGATGTTTGTTCTCTTTATTCAACATATAAAGTTCCATGCGGGAAGCCCAATCCTCGTACATAGATTTTTCCAACATTGGTGGACGATTGTCCGTACCCGAGAGGATGGACTTATCCATGAGAGATGTGTACTCCATTTTAATAGAAAAAGATTTACAACTTTGGATACCATTTGTTATATATTCTAAATCTTGCTTATGTTTTAGAGAGAGAAAGAGATAGAAAGATGGTGGATTTCCCACTTCTAGAGAGAGAAAGTAATGGAACTATGTGTTTAATGAAATGAAAACCACACCCTCTCCATCAAAGGAGAGGGCTTTTATACCAAGTCCACAAAGTGGGCTTGGTTTACATTTTGTACCGCCGACCCATACATCACATGGGCTCGGTTTGGGCTTTGTTTAATAACTATAAGTAAACTAAACTACGAGCTACTATTATATCTATTGTTGGAGTGACCGAACATTTCTAATACGTAAAACGTATTTCCAACATTAGGGTTTGTGATTAAAGAAGTTATGAATAATTAATTAGGTTAATCATGTTAAATTCGTCATTAAAAACTGGGCAGAAATTTTGGGTCATTGTTTTGATCATATCTAGAGTTTTACAAACTTTTAATTTTCTAATCTTATATCCCTGGAAAGGTAATTGAGTTGGATTTCAAATGCAAGAAACGAGAACAAAATTGGAGGTCTGGAAGTGGGTCAAAAACAGGTTACATCAGTCGGGTGTCAAAACAGTTTTTGGATCAACCTGTTTTGTTTTTATGTTTTGAATTGTTTTGGGTACTTATGGTTTTATTGGAACCTTCAAACGAATATGAGACTTAGATTATATATTAAATAAAAGATATGGAGGAGGTCTAAACAAATGGGTTAGGGTAAGACCCTCTGATCATAACAAACTTTTCATATATTCAAAATCAATAAATTCTGGACAGGTAAAAGTATATATATATATATATATATATATATATATATATATATATATATATATATATATATATATATATATATATATATATATATATATATATATATATATATATATATATATATATATATATATATATATATATATATATATATATATATATATATATATATATATATATATATATATATATATATATATATATATATATATATATATATATATATATATATATATATATATATATATATATGGACGCCTTAACAGTGTCTTCAAGGTTGTGGCCAAAGGGCAGAGTTAGCTAACACACGTAAGGGCATAGGGTTTCTTTTACAGAGGAAGTTTATTTGGTTAAGGGGGTGTTCGACCCATAGTTTAAGGTATGAAAAACGGGAATGTTTTGGGTTAAATGTTAACGGGGCGAGTTATGAACTAAACTAAGTTAAGGGCTTTATAGAGGGGTGTCATGAGATGCATATGGCATATAAATGGGGTCAAATTGTAGGAAAAGGTTAGATATCCATCATATATTGATGAGCCATTTTGGTATGTGGTTCATGTCTTGATTGTATACGTTTATGTGTTTAGATTTTTCTAGAGTGCGGGTACTTGGAGAAGCTTGTTCAGGTGAGTTTCATAGTCCCATGTTTTTATGAGCTATAAATGATTTGACTTCTAGATGAGATGGAAGAGACACTGTATGGTTTTGTAAATAATGCTGTGAATGTTTTTTATGGTTTGTGATGGACTTGTGTGTACACTTATGTGACTAACTGCGATGCGATTCATGATTGTTATTGTGGTTTGACTTGGTACCAAGGGGATGTTGACAAGGCGGGGCCTTGGGATTGGTTCATAGGTGTATGGGCGCCTATGGGACCATTGTTATTGGTAAGGCTGGGAGCATTAGAAATTGTGGTTATTGGTAAGGCTTGGTGCCTTGGAATTGTGATTGTATGGTTAATCTTGAATGGTAGTTGTTAATGCATAATTGTAACACATTGTCCATATGTTTAATAAGTGTGTAAACACTCATCCTTTTACCACTAAAATCAATGAAAAACAAGATCTAATCATGTGTTTAATATCGTACAAGTCGGAATTACGCGTGGTTTTGTGTTTTGTGTGAAATAGGTACAAAAGATCAAAAGGAAAGAAAACACGGGATTTCACGGTCAATTGTTGAAGAAAAGTCAAAGAAAGAGACAAAGTCAAAGAACCAAAAGTGTACCAAGGATCACGAAAACCGGCAAAATCGACACGACTTTGAAGAAAAGATCAACAAAGCCAAATTCAAGCTCGTTTTTAGCGTATTTAATCTTTATGAAGACATTTGAGCCTTGTGGGACCCACATTGGATAATTGGGCTCAAAAGCCCAATAGTAAAAACTAGTTATCCATTTTTCATAACTAAAACCCAAATAAGGCCCAAATCTATTTACAAGGGACGGATGTGTGGATATATGGGCCAACAGCCCAATCATTACAACAAATAAACATGAGACGGGGGTGTTTTCGGTTTACATGGCCCATTTCGGTTTACATGGCCCATCAGCATCAAAGAAACACAAGAAGCACAAGTTCATCCATGGTGGCAATCCGTGTGATGGTGAGTGAAGTTCAGCCATAGATCAAGAAAAAGAGAGAGAAAAGATGGATTCAACGGCTAAGATGTTTCTCCGTGCTCAACAAGCATCACCCCAACACCTCGGGTTCATCTATAAAATCCCCTCTCTTCAATGTATTTTTCATTCCAGTTTTTACTTTAGATTTATTATGCAAAAATAGTTGTAGGGATAATTTTAATTTCTTTTTCAGAGTTTTGTACTCAATTTTCAATTATTAGTAAAATTTATTCTAGTTTAATTTTGTCTCATATTTAATTTATGTTAAAGTTTACTGCAATTCATCTTTAATCTGCTTTTGTGATAATAATAATTATTTCATTTAAGCTAAGTTATAGTTTAAATTGTTTAATAAAAATAAATATTGGAAAAACTTTTCCCCACTGGGAAAGTTCAAACATAAGCAGTTTGGTTAATTGTTGGTTGGTTCGAGAGCCGTATACGAGGTGTCGTTAGGTTGATTATTGGTTCAAGTAGTGGTGACGAAGGACGGTGTTGATTCGGATTAATAAGACGGCTCAGCGCCGCATCTTCTTCACAAAGGAATTCTTCATTAGGTTTTATTTCTTGTTATTCATAAGTTTTAGTAAATCTGTTTTATTTGAGAATTTATTTCTTAATCTGATTCGTTTGGATATTGGTATATTGATAAGTTGAATATGTTTTTATTTTAGTTGATTTAAATTTGAGTTTTAGATTTTAGTTGTACTGATTTGATATTATCTTAGAGTTAGCTATAATATAGATTCGAGATTGCTAGGTTTTAGTTAAATCTGATTTAGCTTATTCTGTTAGGTTTTAGGTTTGGTTATGTCAGTATTTGCTAAATCTGCTCTTGTTTAAGCTTCTTTGTATTTGAGTTTAGATATCTGATAAAAGTTTGCACTTATAAGGTTTAAGTTTGAATCTGATATCTTGTTCTTACATCTGCTTTTGCTTTTATTTGATATTAGATTTGCTGAATGATTAGTGCTTATTTGCGAGTTTCGATTAGATAAGTTTGAATTTTAGTCTGATTTAGTTTGTTTAGACTGCTGAATGTTTAATTTTGTCTGAAAGTGTGCTAGTCTGTTTATTTTACATCTCTATTTTCACACAAGTTTTGTAATCTGTTTTGAGCTTTTACATGTTCTAGTTTTGCTGATATTAGTTATTGATTTGCTGGTTTGTTATTTTTATTTTTTGTTGTTCTTATTTTGCCTAGCAAAATCTATTAGATTCTATTAATCTGATAGTTTACAACTGATTCCTATCAGTCCTCAATAGCTTATCATCAAACAGTCACTCTTGTGGCTGTTAAATTTCAGCTGTCAAAAAGAATAAAATCACAAAATTTGTCACCAACGAGACTCGAACCCGTGACCTCTAGGATAACAACCAAACACGTTACCCAACTCAGCTAGCTCTTATTTGTGTTTAATCTCAGCTTTTCTAATTAATATAGGCTCTTAATTAGCTGTCAGTTTTATTTTAAAAAGATTTATTTACAAGTTCTAATTTTAATTATTAGTTTATTATATTACTTTTAAAAAGTTAAAAAAAATTTATTACTTTTAGAAATTTAAATTATTTTTGAAATTAGTTTTTAAATAAATTAGTTTTTAATTAATTTAGTTTTATATAAAATTAGTTTTAAGTTTTGTTAAAAATAGTTTTTAAATTTGTTTAAATAGTTTTATTTTAAATAGTCTTAATTAGTTTATGATTTTAAATAGTTAAGTTTTAGTTAATATAATTAGTTTATAATTTTAAATTGTTTTAAATCGGTTTAATTAGTTTTAATAGATTAAATAGTTTTTTTTATTTTAAATACCAAACAATTATTTTTAACCAAGAATAGTTAATCTCTACGTATAAATTGGATATCAATTCGATTCGAGTCAAGGAACGAAAAATTGATGATCCTTTCGAAGTCGACCGTGCTAAAGTTGACGTCATTGCTAAGTTGCATCCACCTACCACCGTCAAAGGAGTTAGAAGTTTTTTATGCCATGCGGGATTTTATCGACTTTTCATCAAAGATTTCTCAAAAATAGCTCGTCCAATGACTCATCTCTTAGAAAAGGATGCTCATTTCATATTTTATCAAGAATGTCTCGACTCTTTCGAACTTCTTAAAGGTAAATTAACTAAGGCACCGATCTTAGTCTCTCCAAATTGGGAGTTACCTTTCGAGCTAATGTGCGATGCTAGTAATTTCGCGGTAGGAGTGGTTTTAGGTCAACGAGTTAACAAACACTTCCAACCAATCCATTATGCTAGTAAGACAATGACGGGGGCTCAATTGCATTATACCACTACCGAAAAAGAGCTTTTAGCTGTAGTGTATGCTTTTGAGAAATTCTGCCCTATCTTGTGCTTTCCACCACCATCGTTTACACCGATCATTCCGCCTTGAAATACTTGTTGACCAAGAAAAGATGCTAAACCGAGACTCCTTCGTTGAGTTTTTCTCCTACAAGAATTTAAAATCGAACTTCGTGATAAAAAGGGAGCGGAAAACCTAGCCGCGGATCATCTTAGTAGAGTCGAGGATCCTTATCAAGGGGTACTTCCAAACCTAGCCGCGGATCATCTTCGAAGGGTTATCGTCCCAACAAAAGAAAAAATTCTTTGAGGATGTTAAGAACTGTTATTGGGACGACCCTTATCTTTTCAAGCAATGTGCGGATCTTATCATTCGTAGATGTGTTGATGGGCCGACGGCTTTACAAATCCTTGAAGCTTGCCACAAAGGACCCACCGGTGGTCATTTTGGTCCTAACTACACCGCTAAAAAGTTTTCGACTTCGGATTCTATTGGCCCACCATTTATCATGTCGCTCATGAAATGGTTAAGCATTGTGATGCTTGCCAAAGACAAGGAAAGATCACACATAAAGATGAGATGCCTCAAAATTTCATCCAAGAATGTGAAATCTTTGACGTATGGGGCATCGACTTTATGGGGCCATTTCCATCATCCAAAAGGAACAAGTACATCCTCCTAGGCGTTGACTACACATCAAAATGGGTTGAAGCAAAGGCTTTACCTACTAATGATGCGAGGGTGGTTGTGAACTTCTTGAAACAATTGTTTGCTCGATTCGGTGTGCCTCGTGTTATTATTAGTGATCGCGGGACTCAATTTTGCAATGATCAATTCGCACGAGTCATGGCTAAGTATGGTGTTAATCACCGAGTTTCCACCGCGTATCATCCACAAACTAATGGTCAAGACGATGTTTCCAACCGTGGACTTAAGCGAATCTTAGAGCGTACCGTTGGAGAGCATCATGCCTCATGGGCCGATAAATTAGATGATGCTTTGTGGGCTTTCCGTACCGCTTATAAGACACCTATAGGTTGTACTCCTTATCGCCTTGTGTATGGAAAGGCGTGCCACCTCCCCATTGATTTGGAGCATAAGGCTTATTGGGCCTTGAAATGGGCTAATTTTGACATAAATAAAGCCGGTGATCTTAGGAAAATCCAACTCAATGAACTTAATGAACTTAGGAATGAGGCTTATGAGAATTCATTGATCTACAAGGAGAAGACTAAGATGATTCATGATTCCAAAATTAAGAACTGAGAGTTCCACATTGGTGATCAAGTTTTACTCTTTAACTCTCGGTTGAAAATCTTTTCGGGTAAATTTAAGAGCCGTTGGTCCGGTCCATTCACCGTGGCCTAAATCTTCCCTTATGGCACCATTCAGTTATCTCAACCCAATGGGCCCAATTTTAAGGTGAATGGCCAACGGGTTAAGTTGTACTTTGGAGAGGACATCTCACATGAGATGATTCCGTCCCTCTCCACGTTTCTCTTGAATTAATTTGGAAAATCGGGTCGAGCTAGATACTCGTGATAAATAAATCAATCATTGTATAACTAGGTTAGATTTTTACCTTTTCCATCCTCTCCACCCTTTCTCACCTTCACCCATTTCCACCAATAAGTGTAGGGGGAGCCAAGTAGGTTGTTTGTGTTGTGATGTTGTGTAGGGACATGTGCTTTAATGATCTACTTTTGGTGTTTTTGACGTGACCCGTGATCCCGTTATTCCGTGTACCCGGTTCTATCAAATCTATTATGATTCATACATGTATATAAATACGTTGAATAAATGTAATCACTTTAGTTGTCTCTTCCTTATCTCGATTTAAACAACGTACTCAACGTCCTAAGTGTAGGGGAGTTTATTCTCCCACATGCTTAAACATTGAGGGCAATGTTTATATTAAGTGTAGGGGGACTTCTATCGAATTTTAGTGGGCTTTTCCATGAATTTGACCTCATTTAACCGAAAAATTAAAATTTTTCAACGTTTTTCAGAATTTTGATCTATTTTGGCCTAGTAGTATTTCCATTTATTTTCTTTTATTTTATTTCCTTTTTTCATTGCATCGTATTCATATTTTCCATTTCAAGAATAAAGTCAAAAATAAATAAATGAATAAAATGGTTTTAACAAGTTTAGATGTCTTTGATATATTAGGCTCGTCGTGAATATTTTGACTCAACCCGAGTTTACTTATCCAAGTTTACTCTAGCTAGTATCCTTAACCATATGGACCTTAATTGGTTTATTAGGCTAAGCATCCACGAGTCTCATTCCTTGAGATTTTAAATTGTGGAGAACGAGACATGATAGAGTTGATAATAAGTTTAAGGGTTAATTATTGCTTATATGAGTTTTTGTGGCTCTTTCTTCCCGCTTGTATATTTAATTGCTTAATTAATAAGTGTGAAAACACTTATCCTTTTACCACTTATTTCCAATAATAACAAGACCAAAACGTGTGATTTATGTCGTAAAAGTCGGAATTATGCGTGGTTTGTGTTTTTATTGTGTTTTAGGACCAAAAGATGAAAAAGGAAGAAAACACGGGCTTTCACGGGCTTTTATCGAAGAAAACGGGAAAAGACGAAGTCAAAAGATCAAGAGTGCTTAAAGAACGGATGTCCAAGACCTATTCTGGAGATTTATCGAAGAGCAAGTCTAAAGACGGAAGTTTAATGAAGTCGAAGAACTTAAGTCTAATAGAAGAAGAAAATTAAAAGACAAGTTCAAATCCCGAGACTACAAAGACGAAGAATTAAAATCGAGTCGAGAAGAAAAAGAAAGAAGAAAGCACCACACATGCTTCCCACTTCCCTATAAATACCCTCCTAATCACATTAGGAGGGGGTTAGCTAGTTTTTATTTTCTTTAGTTTTCTTTCTAGTTTTTAGAGAGAGAAAGTCTTAAACTTTCTCTCACTAGTTCATCTTTTACTTTTAATCTTTCAAGATTAAACACTTTTTGTATTGCTTATCTCATTAATCAAGTTCTATTTTAAGCTTTTGATCCTTATTCTCATTCTACACTTCTTGATTTACTCTACCCTTGATCCGAATTTCACATCTCACTCGTATGATTTGATGCTTTTCGTGATTAAAGGATTGCTCTTTTTAGTTTACACACAAGCTCCTTCGTCTAAACCATAAGCTCGTAATGCTTATTGGCTTATTCGAGTCTTAGCTTATTGAGTTTCGGATTTCTTCAAGGTTTTTAATGGTTTAAAGTTCATTTCATAAAGTTTTGATCTTTTATGTTTTAGAAGTCATCGAATTTAAGCTTTTTGAATTGCTTAAGATCCGTTTGGATTTGCTTATTGCGTTTGCTTATTGAGATTCACTCTTGCCACAAATTTCGGAACTGGTACCATCCATCGCAATCTTAGGGTTTGTATGCTTATTCCGACGGTTTATTACACATTCCGATAGCTTGGGGTTTTTGATCGCAATAACCCATTAGGGTTTTTACTTTGCGATCGGTTTGATTTTCCCCTTATTCCGATCTGGGTTGCGATCGCTTATTGCGATCGCATATTCCGACGGGTCTTAAGGCCTTGGTCAAGACGAAGTGCTGCCCATTTTTCGATAGCATCATTCCGATAGATAGACATTGCGATAGTAGCACTTTACATCATTCCGATCTGGATCATTGCGATAGTGGCTTTCCGATAGATGGTCATTGCGATAGTATTGATCTTGACTATTCCGATGGTTAATGTTAGTTGTAGAATATTGATAATCAATGAATCTATGAAGGGGTTTGTTAATTTCTAGAGAGAGAAAGTTAGAGAGAGAAAGTGAGAGAAACTATGTGAATTTTATTAAGTGGAAATTAAGAAATGATAACAACCAACCCCTTTCCTTAGTGGAAAGGGGTATTTATAGTTCCAAGTCATAAGTGGACTTGGGCCGGTCCATGACAAGCCCATGGACCGGTTCTTACTTAAGTTAATAAGCAAATAATAACTAAATACTAACTACGAGCTATTACAACATAAATCATATTGTGGAGTGACCGATACTTCTAATATACGTTAAAACGTATTTCTAACAATCTCCCCCTAAGGGAGGTCACTCCACGTTACAAAGTTCTAAACCTAGCATACTATACTAAGTCTTCGTTCTTTAGCTCGTAGTCTTTTCTTCTTTTCTTTCTTTTGTTGTGAATATGTTGATTTGATCTTTTTGGCTTTGACTTGAGAGCATTGTTCTTTGGCCTTTCACGTGCGATCTTTGCCTTTCTTGTGAACTTTGCCTCCTCGTGACTTCATGTTCCACTCACTTACATCTTTTTGTTGAATTCTTGAAAGCTTCAGAGTTTGGTACAGCGGAAGACTTCATCTTGTACTTTCTTGAATCTTTGTTGCAAAAGACATAAGCATGTGGGAACGACTTTTCCAGGTACACCGCAATACCACCGTCTTTACTGGTACTCAGCAACGCCACCGTCTTCAACAGGTACACAGCAACGCCACCGTCTTTAGCAGGTACACAGCAACGACACGAATAAAATGGCTTTGAACATTTTATTCTAATTCGGTAGCATTTTACCTCCGGTCGGTGAAGACCGTTGGACGATATTAGATATCGTACCCGTGACGGATAGTTTCAATTAAGTAACTTCCTGACAGGATTTCGCGGGTAAACCCGTTCTCTTTATTCGACCGTCCAAAGCTGACTGCGAACATAAAGAGTGAATCACTTGGATAAATTATCCTTGTGATTTAAAAGCCGTCAATTCATGAGACCTGGAACAAGTGAATTTCAATTAAGATTTTCACCATCGTTGCTTTCCAGTTGTCACGAGCTCGATTCATAAAGAATCTTGCACGTTACCTACCAAGTGCTGTTTGATGTTGACACTAGAAGGATTTCCACTCGTCACTGTGGTCAATAAAGAGTCACTCTGAGTGTTCTGGCAAGATCATATGATAATGCGAAGAGGCCTGGAACGAGTTTAAGTTCAATTAAGAATTAAACCACTGTTACCTTCCAGTTTTTCACAAGATTGGTTCTAAAAGAACCGCACGTGTAACCTACCATGAGCTTGTTTGATGTTGGCTCAAGCAGGATTTCCATCTTCATTGTAATACTTACGTATTACTCGGATGTTCTGGCAATATTACAAGAACATTGCGTAGGACTCTTGAAAATCTCTTACTTTTCACAGTGTGTGAGAAAGCAAGGAATAAATGGAAAGTGTCCTAATGAGACTTTTGATGATCTCTTGGCTCTAGACTCGATTGTGCGTTTTGATTTAGTGAGCGATGGCTGGAGAGGAGTGCCACCTTTTCAATACCAGTTTATTCGGAGTGAATAAACCAATAGATAACGTGTTGATCTCCGTGTGATTAAAACAAATACCTTTTGAGAGATATTTGAGTTAGCTGGGGAAGGGTTGTGCATTGCATCACTGGGTCCATGATGTCTTTCTTCAATACCGAGAATCATTAACAAAAATGACCTCAATAGCATATGTATTGACCCGGTTTCTGCCTAAAGTTGTAAGGAGGGCTTCTTTCTTTACACCCTTTATCTTTACATTTCTTTTTCATTCTTCAACCCCTTCAATGCTTACCAATACGTCATCACTAGCACCTTGTTGTGATTGTTCCAGTGCTAGCTTAAGTACTTGGTCGGCATTCAGCTACGTTCACATTCTTTCTCCATCTTTCCTAGGACTTCTAATTCTAACTAGGGAATTGTCCTTGGGAAGATTCCATCGGCTCTGATGAATCATTGGACTTAACTTATTCCTACCACCCTTTTGTCACCACATCCGTCGTGAATTAAGCGTGTTCTGGGAAGGAATTGCCACCATGAAAACATCATTGAAAATCACCTAAGGTACTTGTGATATTAAAATCAAAAGTTTTGTACCTTAGGTGTTTTGATCATCAAAAACGCTCCCCCTTAACACGTGCTTAACACATATTAAGTTGGATTATCATTAAGTCTTTTTCATTTTAGCCAAGTAACACTTACGTCTCCTTAATCCCATTTTCTCCCCTTATCCAAAATGTTAACCATTAATATTTGGGATATTGAATGGATTAACCGGTCTTTGGGTAAAAATGAAATCAAAGTTTGGCCATAGAACAAGTTATTGCTCCCCCTTAAGTTAATAAGGGATAGTTGTAGTGCTTTAGTATGATATATTTTGAAAGATTTAGAATCTCGTGAGAAATTCTTGAAAAATTATCATACCTTAACACTACACCAAGCCATTCAAGCACATTATTCACAAATTTACATATTCACAATTGAAAACCAATATAAAGTGACCTGAGATGTACGACCCATCAGATGGATCGTTGCAGTAGCTTGTGGTGCACTAAATACGGTCTTCCACCCACGAATCTTTCCAAGCTCCTCATCAATCTACGTTCCCGGAGCTTTTGATCGATCTTTTTGATCACATACTTTGCCATCTGCCGGTAACCCGGATGCCAATCCTCCGTCATCTCTGGCAAAGTCCCACCCGAGTTCAGATGCTCCAACTTATCTCTGACTTGTATAAGAGTCCCATCACTATACTTGTGAAGCTCACCCACCCTCATAAACTTCATCAAACCTCGACTGTTCAAGTAGAAAATGCCGGAATTCGGGACAGAAATGCCGGTATAGGGACATCTTTCTACATGTTGAGGTAGCACTTGATTCACAGGACGGGTTAAGTTGAGCCTCCTCTGATAGCTTTCGACTCCCAACTGAAGATCCTCAACTCGTGACTTGATGACAACGCTTCGTGTGAACATACGAAGTGCTGTATTCAAAGCAATCAAATCTTCACGAGGAATGTGAGTAAGTTGATCTCGGGTCATCAGAAGCAGCATATCTTCAATATCCTCAAGGCGAATGATGGAAAAATCTCCTTGCTGGATTTTGTATTCCCTGTCATCTTCCCTTTTCAAGCGAATCTCCGTCACATGATAGTAGCCGTTCTTGGCTTCAGTTTTCATTCCTAAGATGCTGGAGATGCGGATATCGGATCTAACATTGCTTCCAGACTTGACCAAGCAGCAACCCCTGTACGCCCTTCGGACTCTTTCGTCCCAATGAGATGCACCTATGACAGCATACATATCATAATTACGATTCATTTTAGGGACCCAGAGTCGATTTACCTTTTCCTCGATGAAGGGTATTGTCCCCCAGTTGGCAGCTTTCAGCAAAGTCAGGGATGTTGCATACTTTGATGATCCCTTCAGTAGATACTCAAGATCGTTGGTGACGAAGAAGTCAAGAGCAATCTGATTATCTTGAGCAGGATCCATTGGAGGTGGAGCTCTGTCTGATTCATGAAGTCCTGGTCTTTGAACGGTTTTCAAAGCCTTTATGATCTCATCGGCATAATACTCGAACTCCATTCGGGGTAATCGGGTTTTGGCACGCATTCTTTTATCTTTCATCGCTTTCTTGACCAAGGATGGAGTAACCGAAGTCTTATACTCATGAGCAAGAAATGCACATAAGTCAATCGGACTTCGGATACGCAGATACAGCACATCTTTGTCAGCATCTGTGATCGGATCATATTGAGCTGCTGCCGTGATCCAAGCTTGTGGTGGTGCAGACTCGTCTATCTCCAACGTGTCTTCCCATGCACGAATGCTTGGTTCAGGAACCGTAGATTGTTGAACCTGTTGTTGAGGAGTGGAAGTGCGAACATCTACTGGTTCAGTTTCAGGCATCTCAGCAGTGTCTTGAACTGGAGAGTGTTGTGCAGCTTCGGGTTCTGTCACTGATTCTGCAATCACAGGAGGAACAACAGCAGAACTAATGAGGTTAGTTGTAATAGGTACAGACACAGCGATAGAAATACCAGGAGCCGAAGACGCTGTAGTGGCATTCACATCGTGGCGCCACTTAGTTCGTCTTGATTCCGATGATGTCGATTTGTCCTTCGGTGCTGCATCTTTTGTGGACTTGGTTCCAGTCTTTGTAGCAGTCTTCTTGGAGCTGGTAACCTTGTCCCCCTGTGGTTGTTCACCCTCATCATCATCCTGATTGTCGTCCCCGTTACTACCCCTTGCACTCTCCTGATTCTCATCACCACCATCATCGCCATCATCATCATCTTCATCCTCGTCATCATCCTCATCATCATCCTCATCATCCTCATCATCATCACCACCTTCTTCATCGTCTTTCTCCTTTTCACCTTCCTCTTCTTCTTCTTCCTCTTCTTCACCCGTACCCTCTTCTTCACTCTCTTCCCTTTCTTCCTCAGGTAAGATGTGATATGGTACCACACTGCCAAACATTTTGAATAATCTATCATCCTCCATGATAGCATCATTCAGGGATTTAAATAGAGCCCGTTGAATCCTCGATTTATCATGCGACCCAAGTTCCACCATTCGAGCCTTAAGGATCTTCTTCAATTCAAAATCCGTCAGGTCATAAGCAATCTTATAGGCGGCTTCGGAAGGGTTGGATGATTTGACCATCAAGTTGTCAGCAGCAAGTGTCTTCAACTCGTCACGAAGCTTAGGCATTAAGGATTCAACGGATTCTTGCACTCTTTCTTTCACAGATACTTCGAGTGCTTCTTTCTGTTCCTTATATTTATCCCTCATTGCTTGAAGTCTGGTAATGCGTGCAGCATGTTTATTAGCCTCAGCCTGCTTAACCTGAGCAATTTCCTCTGCATGAGCCTTTCGTGTAGCTTCCAAGTCTGCAGCGAACTTGGCAATCAACTCTTCTTGAGCTTTCCTTGATGCTTCTTCACTTTGAGCTCTTCTATTTAACTCTTGGCGGAGTTCATTCATTTCTCTCTTGTGAGCATCCGTATGTTTATCCAACATCTCGCCCAATACTATTGCTGCCATTGCAGATGTTGCAGATGTTGCAGATGTTGATGGAATAGGCTCGGTTGTAACTGCTGTACTAAGGGTAGGGATTATGGGTGGTGGAAGAAATGGTGTGGAAGTCGGTCGGGTTGGTCGGGTTGTTAAGGGTTGGATTGGTGGTGGAAGAGTTGCCAAAGGTTGAGTTGTCACCATGATTGTAGAAGCAACAGGTTCCTTTTCCACACTCGATGAAATAGGAATTGATGGCTCCTTCGAAGTAGAGTAGTTTTCAGGTGACCCAAACTCATCAACATCATCCGGTTCGACGTACTCATCCTCAATATCTACCCTTGCCCTTGAACCACTACCTCCTGTATCTTTCCTACTCCTTTTAATAGCAATCTTCAACATTTGTTGCTCGGTTTTATCAACAGTAGGATCAACAATATCTTCTTCATCACGTAGACGCATCAAATCCTTACCCTTTCCTTTCTTACCCTCTAACTTCTTCTTCTTTGGTTCGGGTTCAGGTAACGCAGCTGGTTGTTTGCGTTTACCTTTACTCTTAACAGTTGTGGATGAGTCTTCTCCAGTTTGAAGGTTTGCTTTCAGCCTTTCGATTTCAAGCTGCAGTAGCTTGTAATCTGCAGAACCTTTGATTTTGTCTGACAGAAGGTAATCAGGAACAGGACCCGGAATCACACCAGTAGACGGTCCTTCATGCCTCAGATCTACAGTATCATCAGCTTCTTCAGTGTGATAGCGACCTCCTGCTCGCCTATCAATAGTAGCATCAAGCTTCATAAAATAATTTATGATAAGCTTAATAAATCGAGGATAAGGAAAGAAGTTTGTCTTTAGCTTCTTGTTGTGGAAGAGTTGAAAGGTGAATTCTTCCCATATCAACAAAGCATAATCTGAATTCGCAGCTTTGTACATGCCATAGAAGAGGTTCATTATCGGACTTCTCAAAGCATCATGTCCGCTTGTTTTTGGTGTAAGGCATTTACTGAGAATACCCATCAAAGCTCTCCAGGGTTGTCCTACCTTAGCAGTTGTAAACTCAGATGCAACTCGTATTTCCGGACATCCAAGTGCATCAAATAACTCCGCGAGTTCATCTTTAGTAGGATCCCTTGAGAAAGACATGCCCTTGGGTGTATCCCGTATACCAAGCATCTTACGGAAATCTGAAACGGTGAGTGTCTGCTGCTTGTTGTCTATGGTGAAGGTGATCTTGTTCGAAGTGAAATCCTTGGTTGCCCAAAATTCAAACATATACTCATAAGGCACCGAGGCTGTATTCCTAAGGGCGTTCTTGAAATGGGAGTTATCAAGAATGGCTATGGCGACCTTAAAACCATGGTGAGTGGATTTAGAAACTTGCTTCAGCCTATAGTTGTTGGGTATAAACTTAAGGGTTCGGGCTTTAGCAATATCGGCTTCCCTAGATTCTTGGATAGCTTGTACTGTTGGATTAGTCATTTTATCTGCTTAAGATAAGACATGAAAGGTTGATGCACAAAAACAGATAGATATATATCATTCTACTTCTAAGCATAACACATTTCATAAGATAAAACAACAAGTACATAGATAGCATGCAAACAATAACAATCAAACAACTCATCCGGAACTTTTCCTTATTCGGAACATATTCATCCGGAACTTCCTCATTCGGAACTTCTGCTCATTCGGAACTTCTTCATCCGGAAGTTCTTCATTCGGAACTTCCTTCATTCGGAAGTTCTTCATTCGGAACTTCCTTCATCCGGAAGTTCTTCATTCGGAACTTCCTTCATTCGGAAGTTCTTCATTCGGAACTTCCTTCATCCGGAACATTCCTTCATTCGGAACTTTCTTCATTCGGAAGTTCTTCATTCGGAACTTCCTTCATTCGGAAGTTCTTCATTCGGAACTTCCTTCATTCGGAAGTTCTTCATTCGGAACTTCCTCATTCGGAAGTTCTTCATTCGGAACTTCCTTCATTCGGAAGTTCTTCATTCGGAACTTCCTCATTCGGAAGTTCTTCATTCGGAACTTCCTCATTCGGAAGTTTTCAGAAGAAATCCTTCATTCGGAAGTTTTATCCAGTGTTCATTCGGAACTTTTCAAACGAAGCTTATGATGAATAATCTAGCGCGTTTGTGAGTTTCTAAGGCAAACTAAGGCAATATAAACATCATTTAATCTATTCTTAACAAAACCCACCATAAATCCTTTATCAATTAACCCTAATTAAGGCAAAACCCTAAATCTGATTAAACTGATGAATTGAGCATGTTAATCAGAATAATATGATAAGAACTATGGATTAAAAGTTAATCATGTTGATGTATATACCTTAATTTAGCAGATGAACAGGAACTAGAAAGATTAAGCAAGATATTTGATTGTTTAGATCGTGTGTGTGAGGTTATGCAACAATGGCGGCAAAAGTGTTGGATAAACAGTGATTAGAAAAATTTGGGGGCGGGGGGGGGGGGGGGGTGTGATATTTGACTTAGGTCAAAACCAATTTTGCCAAGTTTCAATAAAACACACTTTTAGTCCCTACATTTACTTAACTTTTCCTTTTTGTTTCTAATTTTTCCAATTCACTTAAACCTTGTTTAAACGAACACACAACTTTAGCAAACGCATCTATTAGCATATCCTCACAATCTAAAAGCCATGCCTATCACTTAGAACGAAGACAAGTCATTTTCTAAAGCAAAACCACTCAATTACCATGAAGCCCTTAATTTTCACAATCACTTTTGAAAATCAATTTTAATGACAAAGATGATTTTACTATTTTCTCCCCCTTAAACGATGACCCGTTTTCTATTTAAAGAGCTGTAGTCATTGTTTAAAGAGTCAAATAGTGATGAAAGCATTTCCAATTTATCTCTTGAAAAATTTTGATTCGTGGTTTTAATAAGATTTCTCTTATTTTAACAAATTAATGCACTGAGACGTACACCAATTCGTGTCAGACCAAGTTATAAAGTAAACTTGATCCCTTTGCGTGATTTGGCTTGTAAATCACGCCCGAGAAAATTAATTCCCGTTCTGAGCCAACGTTTTCCAAGGAAATACGTGACTTTAATATGAAAACCGGGTTGCAGTCAGAAATAACTACAAGCCATTTGGAGCATGTTTTAAATGTTTTAAACTTCTGCTCGAACTTTATTTACAACCCCGTGTCATTATTGAATGACATTTCTAGGTTCGTAAATATTATCGATTCCAGAAGACATGCTCTGTTTATCAAAACATTTTTGAACACACAATTTTGAAAGATTTAGAAAAACCTTTTGAGAAATTCTCGAAAAATTGTGTTCAAAGTTTTGAAAAACAATTACTTGAGCTTAAGATTTGGAATATCTTAGGAACGAGCTCAAGTCCGAGAAGTTGTAAACTTCTCGTTGTTAAGGATAGGTTTATCATCGGCGATAAACTTTCCTTTTATCTGAAGAACGAGTCCTAAGCTGACATTTACTTAGAAGTCGTGTTCATGAGCTTGAAAACTTTGACTGTTTTAACGGAAAGCTCATGACCGAGAAAGGTTAATTTCTCGTTACGAAGAAAAGTTCTCTTATTTAAAAGATACACTTTCCTTTCTGAGCTTAAAACTTCGAATGTTTTAATACAAGCTCATGACCGAGAAAGGTGAATTTCTCGTTAAGAGGATAAGTTATCATAAAAGATAATCTTTCCTTTATTTGAAGTTTGAGTTACAGTCTGACATATAACTGTAAGTCATGTACACGAGCCTAAAACCTTTGAATGGTTTAAATGTAAGCTCGTGTCCGAGAAAATTTAATTTCTCGTTGTAAGGATAAGTTTATCATCGGCGATAAACTTTCCTTTATTTGAAGTACGGGTTACCATCTGATATTTAATGATAAACCATTTCATAAAATACTTTTTGAACTTCACCAATTTCAAATTGAAGATTTTCCTTAAGAGATGCAAAACTTCCTTTTAGACTTTCGACAAACGGATTGATCTTAGTTTTAAACACCTCGTTCATGTGTTCGAAAGCCCATTCTCCGGCGTTTAAGCCATTTGAAGTCGTACATTCCAAAATGACCTTGTCAAAGTTAGTAAAGTATCGGTTAATCTCTTTCAAGTTTAACCATACAGTGCTAACAGGTGGAAGATTCTTTGGAATTTCCTTAGGACCTTCCATGTTGACAAGTGTAGGAAATGTACTAGGGCGTTCTTCTTCTAACATGTAGGTTGGTGCTGTAATGAGATCTTTATCCATATGGAAGCGAACTCTAAAATCAGTTTTAGCAAGCTCCTTATTCATTTTAAAATAATCACACTCGGGATATTTTTCTGAATTGTATGACCGATCCTCATCAACTAGAATCTTACTTGTTCGATCATTGGGAAAAACAATCGGGTCTAAAGCCAATCCTAATTGAGTTGCATTATAAAGTCTAGGACTATGTCTTAAAGCTTGTTTTGCATATCGTGGATTAGGGGGAAGGCCTTTTAGACGTGATAAATTAAACTCTTTAAACGAAGCATCAAATAAGTGAACTAGTTGTGAAGCAGCGTATTGTCTTAACAGCAAGTAGTCTAGACTTCTAATCTTATTAGTAGCATTAATCTCCATTTCAGTCTTCTTAGATTCGAGTAATTCAAAATCAGTTTGAAGTTTTTGAAAATTAGTGACCACTAACTCCTTTTCTTTAAGTTCACTAGACAGATTTGCTCTTAAGTTTTCGATTTCTTGCAAGTGACTCATTTGTTTGTTTCTAAAATGATCATATTCGAGATTTGTGAGAACACTAGACGAAGGCACTAATTCCAAAGTTTGTACTTTCTCATTGCTTAAGGCAAGCTCATCAGACAAATTCTTATTCTTAGCTAAGGTTTCTAAGAGTGCAGCATTCATTTGGCTAAGTAATGTAGCAGGAACCATGACCAAATCTTGTTGAGCAGGAGTAGGCATATGCGAACTGGTTCCCGGTTGTGATTCACTCAAAGTCTGGGGACTCACATTGATATTGCTATCATTGTTTGTCTCCTCGTTTGAAAGACTCACCACCGAAGATTCATTCGAATTAGCACTCTCTTGCCCAACTTGATGTGGTTGAATACTAGCATCAGTGGCATTATCAGTGTTATTAATAAGTACCTCAGATTTCTTATCTGGCCCTAAGCTGGAGAAAGTTGCCATGAAAGCAGCCTTTGCAGTCTGAAAGTCATCACAATCGGAATCATACGCATCAAGATCATCGGCTTGGTAAGCTGCATTTTGCGTAGTGACAACGTCTTGTTCAGCAATCCCTGGGTCAGCAAGAAATGCAAGCTCCTCTTCATCAAGTTCCCTTCCTTGCGCCTGAGCATTTACCAGATAGATCTTTTCTGCAAACCACTGTCCATCCCTTCTCCTCTTGGGTTTCTTACAATCCCTGGACATATGACCCTCTTCCTTGCAGTTGTAGCATGTAATCATTCTCAACTTGCCTGTATTAGCCCGTGGAGGGTTGTTGACCATTGGAGCAGGAGCAGGATTGGCGGTGCGAACATTGGTTGATGTGGAAGTTCTCCCCTGATATGGCTGAATTGGCTGAACCATTACTCTGCCATTCTCAATTGTAGCTTGTTGGCGAGAATTGGATGAATTCCTCAACTGATTGTTGGTAGGAGCTGATCCTCTGAATCCTCGTTTGCTTAAAGTTCTTGTGAGGTAAGCAGACATAGTAGTTAGCACTTCAACTGGGTCAGCTCCTTGTTGGAATACAGGAACTGGGACTTCCTCATCATCACAATATAGTGCTTGATCTGGATGAGCTGCATAATCAGTATAAGGAAGACTCATTTGATCAGGGTAGCTTGTTGGATATGCTGCATTCTCTTGATAAGAAGAATATGATGGCTGAGCATAATGTGCAACATTTGCTGGATGAGGTTGTGAAGCATACTGTGGTGAGGGTGCATTGAACCGATATTGTTGCTGATGTGAGGTGGGTGGTTGTGGTAGAATCGAGTATTGGGGAAAGGCTGGTGTCATGTAAGGTGATTGATGATAAGCTTGATGTCCCAAGATATAGGGTGTGTTGTTGTGAGACAAGCTTGGTTGATTCGCCATCAATGCTAAAGAATCTGGGTGCATACCACGAGGAGAACGGTGCATAATCACATGCTTCTCATGCTGCTGAAGGAAGGCATAGATTTGATCTAAGTTGCACTTGTGCAAATCCCGGGTTAACTTCACATCAGTAATGTACTCACCCCATTCAGCTTGAGGTAGAGTATTCAAGAATTTGGTGTTAACCTGGAATGGTGCGATCACAAGATTGTATACATTCAGATCATTCATAAGTGTGGTGAATCTGAAGTAATAATCGTGGAGCGTTTCCCCTGGGTTGTAGGTGAATCTATCAAACAAATCATACAGCTGACACTCCCTTTCTTGTTTGGTGAGAGACGTGCCTTGTAGCAACACCTTAAGACGTTCCCATAGATCCTTTGCCACCGTATACTGACTCACCATCCTATAGATGTCATGGGGAAGTGCTTGGAGAATTGTTTGAAGAGCTTTTTCATCTGCATCTGCAACGAGTTGTTGGGCTGGAGTGAGTTCTTCAAATTCTCGTGGTCTAGTCACGTTGTCAACCGTAATGGTACCATAGTCGAGTGGACCATTCAAAATCGATTTGACCATAAGCCTTCCGTATGTCGGTTTCCCCTTTAGATATTGCATCATTCGACCTTGCCATGCCTCAAACACCTCCTTAATGAGCATCGGTGGACGGCTATCAGTTCCCGTTATGATTGATATATCCGTAAGAGATGTCATCTGAGGCATTACTGAATTTGGATTCATTTTGTTTTTCTTCAAAGAAACAGAGATTATCGGTTGATCGAGCAGTGAAGTAAAGCTTGTGAATTGTGTTGTGTTTTTGTTGTATGAAACCAAGATTAAATCCTCTAAAAAATCGTCGAAAAAACAAGCAAAATCACCCTTGATTCGGAACTTTTTGTTGATTCGGAAGTTTGATTCGGAAGATTACCTTGATTCGGAACTTTGTGTTGATTCGGAAGATTACCTTGATTCGGAACTTTTGGGTTGATCCGGAACTTCTTGACTCGGAAGTTCTTGGTTCGGAACTTTGGCTTGATCCGGAACTTCTTGACTCGGAAGTTCTTGGTTCGGAACTTTGGCTTGATCCGGAACTTCTTGACTCGGAAGTTCTTGATTCGGAAGTTTCTGATTCGGAACTTTTTGGTTCGGAAGTTTCTTGATTCGGAACTCCTTGACTCGGAACTTCTTGATCCGGAAGTTTCTTGATTCGGAACTCCTTGACTCGGAACTTCTTGATCCGGAAGTTTCTTGATTCGGAACTCCTTGACTCGGAACTTCTTGATCCGGAACTTCTTGATCCGGAACTTCTTGATCCGGAACTTTTGCTGAATGAACAGAAACTTTGTTGATGAACAGTCGAACCGTAAAAAATGAGATTAAGCCCCGATTTTGACCAAATAACCCAAAAAGTTTTGTGCTTTCGACTAAAATAAGTAACAATTAATACTTATCCACTAATCCCAATCACAAAAACACCAAAAACACCAAGAATCAAGATGATTTTTCTAAAAGAACACTAATACAATCAAAAAACTAAAAAACCACACAAATCACCACCTTAAATCACCCCATAGCTCTTGATACCAAATGTAGAATATTGATAATCAATGAATCTATGAAGGGGTTTGTTAATTTCTAGAGAGAGAAAGTTAGAGAGAGAAAGTGAGAGAAACTATGTGAATTTTATTAAGTGGAAATTAAGAAATGATAACAACCAACCCCTTTCCTTAGTGGAAAGGGGTATTTATAGTTCCAAGTCATAAGTGGACTTGGGCCGGTCCATGACAAGCCCATGGACCGGTTCTTACTTAAGTTAATAAGCAAATAATAACTAAATACTAACTACGAGCTATTACAACATAAATCATATTGTGGAGTGACCGATACTTCTAATATACGTTAAAACGTATTTCTAACATTAGTTATATTCCGATGGTTGCTGTTTGGTGTATTCCGATGAACATGAATTGTTTTCTTACAATTGATTAAGTTTTTAAGTTTTTAAGTTTTTCAAAGCTTTAAGTTTTAAGAATTTTCATAAATTAACTTTAAGTTTAATTTTGTCAAAGCTTTAATTTACTCAACGACACTTTAATTACTTGCTAATAGTTTAAAATTAGGTAAACAAACCAAACCATTCTCTTGATTCACCAAAAGACGATTGAGTCGCACTTAAGACCGGTTTTCAATTCGAAAAGATTCGGAACTATAACGAACTTGAACTTTCATACTAGGTGTCAAAAGCCCTGTATTAAATGGCGCCACTGCTGGCTCTTTTCGTTAAGATAAACGGTTTCTAGTGAGAGACGCGTTGAATTTTGGGATCCGTTCTTTGAACGTTATTTTCATTGCTATAAAAATTTCCAAAAATCCATAAAAAAAAAATATAAAACTCTTCAAACATACAAAAACATTAAAAAATCATAAAAAGCAATTCTTTTCAAAGGGTTTTGCACCAAAAATATTATATAGATATTCTTTGTGTATATTTTTCTTCTGCAGGTGTATGCGTACTAGATCTTCCAACTATTCTGAGCCCGAGACTCTTGAAGATTTAGATATGGCTGGTGTTAACAACAACAATAATCACCCACCTCAAAATAATTTGAATACCAACAACAACAACAATGTCCTTCTACCTGATTTACGAACCATGGAGGAATTGTGCCAACCCACCATGAATGGACGCGGAGGCCCGATTGCGCCAATGCACGTCACGGCTCAGGAGTTTTCGTTGAAGCATCATATGATACAACAAGTGCAAACGAACCCGTTTCGTGGAATTCCGGATGATGATGCCAACAAACACCTCGACAAATTCATTACCATTACCCAAAGCATGAAGTGCCCCGGTGTTTCTATGGATGACCTTCGACTTCAACTTTTTCCACACTCGCTTTCTCACCATGCCGAAAAATGGTTTGACCGTCTTCCTAAGAATTCTATTCATACGTGGAATGACATGACTCAACGCTTTTTATCGCGCTACTTTCCCCCATCCATGGTCACTAGCCTTCGTAACCAAATCAGTGGATTTATGCAAGAGAATGATGAATCGCTTTTCGATGCTTGGGAACGTTACAATGATTTGATCGATCGCTTTCCTAATCACAATATGCTCCCCGTCACTCTCATTGACACCTTCTACAATGGTCTCACCTTTCGTGATCGTGACACGATCAATGCCGCCGCCGGTGGTACTTTTATGAAAAGGAGACCGGAGGAGTGTCGAGAGTTGATTGAAAACATGACTACTCACCACAAGAATTGGGATTCTTCCGCATCCTCAAGATCTAATCAGAGAGTCAATGTTTCATCTACTTCTTCTACCACCAACTCGTCTGTTTTGGAACGTGCTCTTCTTGATATTAACAAAAGTCTCCAAATTTTGACTTCTAACCAAACTCAACAAGCTAAAGCCGTTGCTATTTCTTGTGACACATGTGGTGGTCCTCATTCGTACAATGAGTGTCCTTCTACTCACGGAAATTATTCTGAAGACGTTAACGCAGCTTACGGCACTTATCCCACGGGAGGCTATCAAGCTCGACCTCAAGGAGACCGTGGCTTGCTAAGTTATCGTTCCAACAATTATCTTGCTCCTCCCGGTTTCCCTCCTGCAAACCAGAACCAACAACAAAGCTACAACCGAAACAACCAATCCCAACCTCGTGCTCAAAATCAATATCAATCCCAAAGAAACCCATACCCAACTCAAGGAAACTCTCAAGCTCCACCTCTCAATCAACCGATGGCAGTAAGTCCAGACGTCGAGACATTCATGAAGACCAATCGTGAGTTGGTGACGAATCTTCAGAGTCAATTTGTCAACTTGAAGAATGACATGGTGAAACAAGGGAGCGATATACGAGCCGAGCTAAGGAATGACATGGCCAAACATAGCAATGATATTAATGCCAACATGCAAAACTCTTTTAACAATCAAGCTCTTCACCTTCGTGATATGATTGGTTCGCTCATCCAAAGTAATCAACCCTCTTCTTCGGGTACTCTTCCGAGTAATACCGTTGCGAATCCAAGGGGGGAGATGAAAGCAATCACCACTCGAAGTGGAAAAGGTTATATGGAACCCGAGCTTCCTACACCACCACCCGTGATTGTGAACAAGGAAAAAGAGCAACTTTCCCCACCTCCTTCACCTTCTATCCCCATTTCCCCACCACCCGTGGTTGTGAGTGATCCTATTCCCTTAAAGCCTTCTTCTTCATCCAATATACCTTATCCTTCAAGGTTGAGGAAAGAGAAGCAAAAGAGCAAGGATGATATTCAGGTTTCGAACTTCCTTAAAATGTTTAAACAACTGAATTTTAACATCTCCTTTGCCGAGGCTCTCGCTCACATGCCCAAATAAGCTAAAATGTTTAAAGACCTTCTGAGCGACAAGGAAAAGCTCCTCGACATTGCCAACACCCAACTTAATGAGAACTGCTCTGCAGTGCTCTTAAGGAAATTACCAATCAAGCTTGGTGATCCGGGTCGTTTTCTTATCCCTTGCAATTTCCCGGGAGTAGAGAATTGCATGGCCCTAGCCGATCTAGGTGCCAGTATTAATCTCATGCCTCTAAGTGTTTGGAAGCAATTATCTCTCCCAGAGCTAGTCCCCACTAAAATGACTTTGGAATTGGCCAACCGTACGGTTGCTTATCCAGTGGGGATAGCCGAAGACGTTATAGTAGGAGTCGACAAATTCACTTTCCCTGCTGATTTTGTTGTCGTCGACTACGAGATGGACCCCCGTGTGCCACTTATTGTTGGTCGTCCATTCCTTAGGACCGGTCGCACTCTTATTGATGTGGAAGCCGGAGAGCTTATCATGAGAGTGGGTAACGACAAAGTAGTCTTCAACATGGGAAAGTTGTCTAAACAGCCTTATTCATATGAGAGCGTTAATTGTATTGACGTTCTTGATGAGGCTTGTGAAGAACACTTTAATGATGCTTGCAAAAGTATTCCTACCTCTCTTCCCACTATTGAGACCGTGTCCTCCATTGATTCATCGTTGTCTCTATTTGGAGATGGTGATTTATTCTGGAACAATCTTGAAGATACCATGGGAGATGTGAATTTACCTACTAATGATTCTCCCACCGAGGGGGATGAAGATATGAGTTTCTTTGACAATCTTCTCACCGAAGCCAATCCTTCGCCTCCATCTCCCATGGTCATTGCTATCGATACTCCGACTTTGACAACGCCTCCCGTCGAAAATCCTCCGGATTTGGAACTTAAGGAGTTGCCGCCACATCTCGAGTACGTGTTCCTTGACGACAACAAGAAGTCGCCCGTCATTATTGCAACGGATTTGAAAGATGAAGAGAAGACTCGCCTCGTTGCTGTGTTGAAAGCTCACAAGAAGGCTATTGCGTGGAAAATCTCGGATATTCGTGGAATTGATCCTCACTTCTGCACACACAAAATTCTCATGGAGGACGACTTCAAGCCCACTATTCAAAGCCAACGAAGGGTGAATCCAAAAATACATGAAGTCATCAAAACAGAGGTTATCAAACTTCTTGATGCGGGTATGATTTACCCTATTTCGGATTCATCGTGGGTTAGTCCAATCCATTGTGTGCCCAAGAAGGGCGGAATAACCGTTGTTCCCAATGAACACAACGAGTTGATTCCCACTCGTCTCGTTACTGGGTGGAGAGTTTGTATAGACTACCGCAAACTCAATGATGCCACGAGAAAGGATCATTTCCCTCTACCTTTCATGGACCAAATGCTTGAACGATTAGCCGGTAATGAATATTACTGCTTTCTTGATGGTTTCTCGGGTTATTTTCAAATACCCATCGATCCCCAAGATCAAGAGAAGACAACATTCACTTGTCCCTACGGCACATTTGCTTATAAACGAATGCCTTTTGGCTTATGCAATGCCCCCGGGACCTTCCAAAGGTGCATGTTGGCTATCTTCCATGACATGGTTGAGCACACCATGGAAGTCTTCATGGATGATTTCTCGGTCTTCGGGGATTCTTTCTCTGCTTGCCTTGCCAATTTGGAACGTATGCTTAAGCGGTGCGAAGACACTCGCCTTGTTCTGAATTGGGAAAAATGCCATTTTATGGTAAAAGAAGGCATTGTGCTAGGACACAAAATCTCTAAAGCCGGTCTTGAAGTTGACCGTGCTAAAGTAGATGTCATAGCCAAATTACCTCCACCTTCAACCGTGAAGGGTGTGAGAAGTTTTCTGGGTCATGCGGGCTTCTATCGTAGATTCATTCAGGATTTCTCTAAAATCGCTCGCCCGATGACCCACCTCTTAGAAAAAGATACTCCTTTTATCTTTTCTAAAGAGTGTCTCGAAGCCTTCAATCTTCTCAAGAATAAGCTCACTAAGGCACCGGTTTTGGTTACCCCTAATTGGGAGCTGCCCTTTGAATTGATGTGCGATGCTAGCGACTTTGCTATCGGTGCGGTTTTGGGCCAAAGAGTGAATAAACACTTCCAACCAATCCACTATGCTAGCAAAATAATGACGGGGGCTCAATTGCATTATACGACAACCGAAAAAGAGCTTTTAGCTGTTGTCTATGCTTTTGAGAAATTTCGCCCCTATCTTGTTTTATCCACCACCATCGTATACACGGACCATTCCGCGTTGAATTACTTGATGACAAAGAACGATTCTAAGCCAAGACTTCTTCGCTGGGTTTTGCTCCTTCAAGAATTCAACATTGAAATTCGTGACAAGAAAGGAGCTGAAAACCTGGCCGCGGATCATCTGAGTCGACTTGAGGATCCATATCAGGGGGATCATCCGCACAAAGAGATTAATGACCCCTGGAGACTCTAATGTCTATAAATCTCCATCTTGATGGCACCCCGTGGTTTGCGGACATTGCAAACTACTTAGCGGGTGGTATTCTCATCCAAGGGTTAACATCCCAACAAAAGAAGAAGTTCTTGAATGATGTTAAGACTTACTTTTGGGATGACCCTTATCTATTTAAACAGTGTGCTGATCTGATTATTTGTCGTTGTGTTGACGGACCGGCAGCTTTTGACATTCTTCAAGCTTGCCACAAAGGACCCACCGGTGGTCACTTTGGTCCCAACTACACCGCTAAGAAAGTGTTTGATTCCGGATTCTACTGGCCCACCATTTATCGTGACGCTCACGAAATGGTTAAGCACTGTGATGCTTGCCAACGTCAAGGCAAGATCACACATAAGGATGAGATGCCTCAAAATTTTATACAGGAATGTGAAATCTTTGATGTATGGGGCATCGACTTTATGGGGCCATTTCCATCCTCCAAAGGGAACAAGTACATCCTCGTCGCCGTCGACTACGTCTCTAAATGGGTTGAAGCTAAGGCTCTTCCTACGAATGATGCGAGGGTGGTTGTGAACTTTTTAAAGCAGCTTTTCGCTCGATTTGGCGTTCCTCGTGCTATCATCAGTGATCGCGGGACTCATTTTTGCAACGATCAATTTGCACGAGTCATGGCAAAGTATGGTGTCAATCACCGTCTTTCCACCGCTTATCATCCCCAAACCAATGGGCAAGCCGAAATTTCCAATTGTGGCTTGAAGAGAATTTTGGAGCGTACTGTGGGAGAGCATCGTGCCGCGTGGTCCGATAAGTTAGATGATGCTCTGTGGGCTTTCCGTACTGCCTACAAGACCCCGATCGGTTGTACACCTTATCGTCTTGTGTACGGGAAAGCTTGCCACCTACCCATCGAGCTGGAACATAAGGCGTACTGGGCCTTGAAGTGGGCTAACTTCGACATCAACAAAGCCGGTGATTTTCGAAAGATTCAACTCAACGAGCTACAAGAACTAAGGAACCAAGCTTACGAGAACTCATTGATCTACAAGGACAAGACCAAGATTATCCACGATGCTAAAATCAAGAACCGAGAGTTCAACGTTGGTGATCAAGTCTTACTCTTTAACTCTCGGTTGAAGATCTTCTCTGGCAAGTTGAAGAGCCGCTGGACTGGTCCATTCACCGTCGCCAAAGTTTTTCCGTATGGGACCATTGAGCTTTCTCAGCCGAATGGGCCCAATTTCAAGGTGAATGGCCAGCGTTTGAAGCTGTACTTTGGTGAGGACATCTCACAGGAGATGATTCCATCCCTCACCACGTTCCCCATGAACTAAAATTGGGTCGAGTCAGGCTCATGACTCGGTGAACAAAAACAAGCGCTTCTCGGGAGGCAACCCGTGTTCTATCCTTTACTGCTTTCATAATAAGTGTAGGGGAAGCCCCGCATATGTTTGTTGTCTTGTTTCTTGTGCTGTGCAGGGATTAAAGCTTCAGAAAGCATCTTGATGACTTTTGACGAACCGTGATACCGTGTTTCCTATCTTCCCGGTTCTATCCTAAACTCTTGTGATTCAATATTTCATATTCTATATGTTCACATTGAATTCACTTTAGTTGTCCTTTCCTTAGCAAGATTTAAACAAAGTGCACAATGTCCTAAGTGTAGGGGAGTTTACTCCCACACGCTTAAACATTGAGGACAATGTTTATCTCAAGTGTAGGGGGGACTTCTATCGAAGTAAGTGGTCTTTTCCATGAATTTGCCCTCATTTTAACCGGAAAATTTGATTTTTCGACATTTTTCAAAATTTTTAATCTATTTTGGCCTAGTTGTATAGTTGTATTTGCTTTTGTTATGTTTCCTTTGCTAGAATAAATTGTTAATAAAGTGGTTTTAGATTTTTCTTAGTCGTGAACATTTTGACTCAACCCGAGTTTACTTGCCTAAGTTTACTCTAGCTAGTACCCTTAACGTATTTAAGTCAAGTTTTGCTAGGCTTTTATATAGGGAGCTATAAAACGCGAAAGTCTTAACTCTCACAAGTTAAGAACAAGAACTTTTCGCAAGTTCCTATAATTGATCCTAGAGAGTCGTTTATCAAGGGAACTTTAAAATGCGATTTCTAAACTTAAAAAAGTCTAAGAATTTGCAAGATCCTATAGGCGACTCGAAAACCCAAAACTTTGATTTAATAGGCTAAGCATCCACGAGTCTCATTCCTTGAGATTTTAAACTGTGGAGAACGAGAGATGATAGAGTCAATTATAAGTTCGGTATTCTTTCGTGAATTTATGTGAGTTAATTATGAGCCTATTCTCCCTCCGCTTGTTAATAAATTAATCTGCTAATAAGTAAGGTTGTACGATTTGAAAAGTTACTTAGCTTCTAGCCCCAGATCGTTTAAAAGTTGCTCGGTAATGACGAGAGTTCATAGCCAAGGCATAACTTATGAAGCGGGGCGCGAAGATTGGCGAGTCCGAAAAGGCCCTAACAAGGCATGAGGGCTACATTTTGTTGCTAAAAGATCCAAAAGTGATGTGAAGAATCATTTATCGAAAATCAATATGAAGGATCGAGACACACGACGAAAAGCAAGAACTCCCCAAAAGTTATGGTGAAGTCTATCCGAAAAGACCCTAACAAGGTATGAGGATAAATAGATCCAAGTCCTAAAAGGAGGCGGATCGTTGTATATCAAAGTCCAAAATAAAGATTGGAGAAAAATGAAGAAGTCGTGGTCCAAAGATGAAGAATCTCTCAAAAACTTCAAGTGAAGAAATTCCTATTATGAAGAGAAGACCATAATTTCAAGAACGTCTCTCGAAGATTCGAAGTATGAAGTCGCTGCCAAATATCGGCCCGAGAAAGGTCTCAAATCGCGAACCAAGTTATGCCAAGATATGAACTTTCTGATATCCCGAGAAGCAGTTTTAAAAGATTTGGTCCTTTAGCTAACTATTGATTAAATCGTTCACCTTATTTTCGGACTAAATAACTATCGAAATAAGTCAAACAATGCATCCTCGTGATCATTCAAGACAAAAATAAAATATAAGAGATACACCTAGGAATAAGGGAGTCTAAGTGAATAATTGGCCCACATGAGTTCATGATAGTTTGCTAACTTATAATAACAATGATCTCGTTTTTAAGCTTGGTATGGGGAACGTGAAACTTGAGGATGATAAACGTTCATGGCCGCCAAAACCCAATGTAAGTTTTTAATTTCTTTACTTATTTCTATCTTTTATATTTAGTATTTAATAAAGGCCAAGGTGGGTTATTTATAATGGAAAATGTAAACTGTGCTTTAAAATTAATTCATTGCATGAGGGCATTGCAATGGTCAAGTGTAGGGGATTTAATAAGTGTGAAAACACTTATCCTTTTACCACTTATTTCCAATAATAACAAGACCAAAACGTGTGATTTATGTCGTAAAAGTCGGAATTATGCGTGGTTTGTGTTTTTATTGTGTTTTAGGACCAAAAGATGAAAAAGGAAGAAAACACGGGCTTTCACGGGCTTTTATCGAAGAAAACGGGAAAAGACGAAGTCAAAAGATCAAGAGTGCTTAAAGAACGGATGTCCAAGACCTATTCTGGAGATTTATCGAAGAGCAAGTCTAAAGACGGAAGTTTAATGAAGTCGAAGAACTTAAGTCTAATAGAAGAAGAAAATTAAAAGACAAGTTCAAATCCCGAGACTACAAAGACGAAGAATTAAAATCGAGTCGAGAAGAAAAAGAAAGAAGAAAGCACCACACATGCTTCCCACTTCCCTATAAATACCCTCCTAATCACATTAGGAGGGGGTTAGCTAGTTTTTATTTTCTTTAGTTTTCTTTCTAGTTTTTAGAGAGAGAAAGTCTTAAACTTTCTCTCACTAGTTCATCTTTTACTTTTAATCTTTCAAGATTAAACACTTTTTGTATTGCTTATCTCATTAATCAAGTTCTATTTTAAGCTTTTGATCCTTATTCTCATTCTACACTTCTTGATTTACTCTACCCTTGATCCGAATTTCACATCTCACTCGTATGATTTGATGCTTTTCGTGATTAAAGGATTGCTCTTTTTAGTTTACACACAAGCTCCTTCGTCTAAACCATAAGCTCGTAATGCTTATTGGCTTATTCGAGTCTTAGCTTATTGAGTTTCGGATTTCTTCAAGGTTTTTAATGGTTTAAAGTTCATTTCATAAAGTTTTGATCTTTTATGTTTTAGAAGTCATCGAATTTAAGCTTTTTGAATTGCTTAAGATCCGTTTGGATTTGCTTATTGCGTTTGCTTATTGAGATTCACTCTTGCCACAAATTTCAGAACTGGTACCATCCATCGCAATCTTAGGGTTTGTATGCTTATTCCGACGGTTTATTACACATTCCGATAGCTTGGGGTTTTTGATCGCAATAACCCATTAGGGTTTTTACTTTGCGATCGGTTTGATTTTCCCCTTATTCCGATCTGGGTTGCGATCGCTTATTGCGATCGCATATTCCGACGGGTCTTAAGGCCTTGGTCAAGACGAAGTGCTGCCCATTTTTCGATAGCATCATTCCGATAGATAGACATTGCGATAGTAGCACTTTACATCATTCCGATCTGGATCATTGCGATAGTGGCTTTCCGATAGATGGTCATTGCGATAGTATTGATCTTGACTATTCCGATGGTTAATGTTAGTTATATTCCGATGGTTGCTGTTTGGTGTATTCCGATGAACATGAATTGTTTTCTTACAATTGATTAAGTTTTTAAGTTTTTAAGTTTTTCAAAGCTTTAAGTTTTAAGAATTTTCATAAATTAACTTTAAGTTTAATTTTGTCAAAGCTTTAATTTACTCAACGACACTTTAATTACTTGCTAATAGTTTAAAATTAGGTAAACAAACCAAACCATTCTCTGATTCACCAAAAGACGATTGAGTCGCACTTAAGACCGGTTTTCAATTCGAAAAGATTCGGAACTATAACGAACTTGAACTTTCATACTAGGTGTCAAAAGCCCTGTATTATAAATGAGGATTTTTGCGGTGTAGATTCGATATCTTATCTCTTAGCCAAATCTTTTATCTCCGTGTAATTAAAGCATGAACACATTGAGGGTGCCAGCGTTGTGGACTTCCGACTAAGGTGGCTCATAACCACTAAGTAGGAGGTATTCAGACCATGGGACCGCGTAATTTGGCCTAATATATATATCACAAATAAAGAAAGAATAATATTAAAACATGACCTCAAGGAGCCTTAGGGTGTGGGGCATGTAGCACGAACCTTGTCATTAGAGCCTTAGGGTGTATGGCATGATAAGTGTTGAATAAAAATTGATCAAAAATCAATTCCCTTGTTTATGGTTCAAGGAGCCTTAGGGTGTGGACCATAGATGAGGAGCATTTTTACATCTTAAAGAGCCTAAAGGGTATATGATGTGAACTTGCTAAACTCCACATAAGTCTACATGACTTTGGAGGAATTAATAAGTAGTACTATTGGCCAAATTTTAGATCCGGGAATTAATTCCCCAAATCGTGTTAAATTATCCTTGATGTGGGCTTACTTTAGTGACAACGTTTTTTAGGACGAGGTTAGGTTCTGAGTGTCGGGTTTACACCGTTTTGCCTTCATTTTCGGACTAACAATTATTAAATAAGTCAAATGAGCCTACGGGTGAATGACAATCTTTAAAATCTAGAGATACAACTTAGGAATTGGAGAAAGAGTATTACACAATTGTCTTATATAAGTGGTCTTAACATAAGAACTTATGGTAAACAATGATCTTGTTTATAATCTTGGTATGGGCAACGTGAAACTTGAGGGTGATTAATATTCATGACACTAATAAGTGTGAAAACACTTATCCTTTTACCACTTATTTCCAATAATAACAAGACCAAAACGTGTGATTTATGTCGTAAAAGTCGGAATTATGCGTGGTTTGTGTTTTTATTGTGTTTTAGGACCAAAATATTAAAAAGGAAGAAAACACGGGCTTTCACGGGCTTTTATCGAAGAAAACGGGAAAAGACGAAGTCAAAAGATCAAGAGTGCAAAAAGAACGGAAGTCCAAGGCCTATTCTGAAGATTTATCGAAGAAAAAGTCAAAAGACGGAAGTTTAACGAAGTCGAAGAACTTAAGTCTAATAGAAGAAGAAAATTAAAAGACAAGTTCAAATCCCGAGACGACAAAGACGAAGAATTAAAGTCAAGTCGAGAAAACGTGAAGAAATCAAGAAAGAAGATGCAACACATGCACTCCTTCCATCTTCCCTATAAATACCCTCCTAATAGTCATTAGGAGGGTGGTTAGATTTTTAGTTAATTTTCACTTTTTCTTAGTTTTCTCTAGTTTTTAGAGAGAGAAAGTCTTAAACTTTCTCTCACTAAATTTCATCTTTTTCTTAATCTTTCAAAGATTAAACACTTTGTATTGCTTATTTTTATTAATCAAGTTCATTTTAAGCTTTTATTTCTTAATCTCATTCTACTTTTCTTTGATTTTAGATTGATTTTAATACGATTGTCATAAGATCCGTGTTGTTCTAATTGATTTCGTGCTTAAAAAGTTAATCTTTTGATCATTTTATGAGTTTTCATTTGATTAAGCTTTAAGACTTTTGTGCTTATTGGCTTATTTTTATGATTAGCTTATTTTTCTTATTAAAAAGTTTTATTAAAAAGTTTATGTTTTTATGGTTTGATCTAAAAAGTTGATTAATTTCGAGTTGAATAAGTTGATCAAAGTGCTTATTTGATTCGGATTTCTCATTGATTCGAGGTGGTTTTGGTATTAGCTTATTAAAGTTAGCTTATTACCTAGCTTAACCTTTTTCCACAATTTTCGGAAAGGGTTGTAAAACCCCTTTCCGATTGGCTTTTTCCGACCGGGTACACCATCCTAACCGATTTCCTTAATTTTAGGAAAGGGTTTAAAACCCCTTTCCGATTGGTCTTTATATTCCGACGGTAGGGCATTTGTCCTTTATTCCGATTGGGATTGTTAGTTGCATTCCGATTGAGGTTCTTCCCCGCATTCCGATTGGTAGCATTTATAGTATTCTGATAGGTGTGATTTTCTTGTTATTCCGACTGCCCCTTGTCCCCGTTATTCCGATTGGGTATTTTATCCATATTCCGATCAACCGATCGGAATACATTCCGATCGGGCCTCTTTTGGCTTGTTTTGGTTTCTTTCGATCTTACTTTCTTATAGTACTTTTTTTTTATTTTCAGAAAATTTTCCAAGTGTTAGTTTTATTTAGTGTGTTAGTACTTTTCCATTGTCACCTTTAAGTTTCCATGCTTTTATTTTACTTGTCATTTTAATATTAATCTTTTAACTTCCTTTTTACTCAGCGACACTTTAATTACTTGCTAATAGTTTAAAACAAATCAACCAAACTATTCTCTTGATTCACCAAAAGACGATTGAGTCGCACTTAAGACCGGTTTTCAATTCGAAAGGATTCGGACGATAAAGATTTTATACCTAGCCAAAAGCGAAGTATTAAAATGGCGCCGCTGCCGGCTCTTTTCGTTAAGATAAACGGTTTCTAGTGAGAGACGCATTGAATTTTGGGATCCGTTCTTTGAACGTTATTTTCATTTGCTATAAAAATTTCCAAAAAATCCAAAAAAATATAAAACTCTTCAAAAATACAAAAACATTGAAAAATCATTAAAAGCAATTCTTTTCAAAAGGTTTTGCACCAAAAATATTATATAGGTATTCTCTTTGTGTATATTTTTCTTCTGCAGGTGTATGCTTACTAGATCTTCCAACTATTCTGAGCCCGAGACTCTTGAAGATTTAGATATGGCTGGTGTTAATAACAACAATAATCACCCACCTCAACAAAATTTGAATAACAACAACAACAATGTCCTTCTACCTGATTTACGAACCATGGAGGAATTGTGCCAACCCACCATGAACGGACGCGGAGGCCCGATTGCGCCGATGCACATAACGGCTCAAGAGTTTTCGTTGAAGCATCACATGATCCAACAATTGAAAACTAATCCATTCACCGGAATGCCTAATGATGATGCCAACAAACACCTCGACAAATTCATCACTATCACTCAAAGCATGAAGTCCCCCGGTGTTTCTATGGATGACCTTCGCCTCCAACTTTTTCCACACTCGCTTTCTCACCATGCCGAAAAATGGTTTGACCGTCTTCCTAAGAATTCTATTCATACGTGGAATGACATGACTCAACGCTTTTTATCGCGCTACTTTCCCCCATCCATGGTCACTAGCCTTCGTAACCAAATCAGTGGATTTATGCAAGAGAATGATGAATCGCTTTTCGATTCTTGGGAACGCTACAATGATTTGATCGACCGCTGTCCTAATCACAATATGCTCCCCGTCACTCTCATTGACACCTTTTACAATGGTCTCACTTTTCGTGATCGTGACACGATCAATGCCGCCGCCGGTGGTACTTTTATGAAAAGGAGACCGGAAGAGTGTCGAGAGTTGATTGAAAACATGACTACTCACCACAAGAATTGGGATTCTTCCGCATCCTCAAGATCTAATCAGAGAGTCAATGTTTCATCTACTTCTTCCACCACCAACTCGTCTGTTTTGGAACGTGCTATTCTTGATATTAACAAAAGTCTCCAAATTTTGACTTCTAACCAAACTCAACAAGCTAAAGTCGTTGCTATTTCTTGTGACACATGTGGTGGTCCTCATTCCTACAATGAGTGTCCTTCTACTCACGGCAATTATTCTGAAGACGTTAACGCAGCATATGGTACTTATCCCACGAGGAGGCTATCAAGCTCGCCCTCAAGGAGACCGTAACTTGCTAAGTTATCGCTCCAACAATTATCTTGCTCCTCCCGGTGTCCCTCCTGCAAACCAATCCCAACCTCGTTCAAACAATCAGTATCAATCCCAAAGAAACCCATACCCAACTCAAGGAAATTCTCAAGCTTACCAGGCTCCACCTCTCAATCAACCGATGGCAGTGAATCCAGATGTCGAGACATTTATGAAGACCAATCGGGAGTTGGTGACGAATCTTCAGAGTCAAGTCCGCAACTTGAAGGGAGAAATGGCAAAACAAGGGAACGATATTCGAGCCGAGCTAAGGAATGATATGGCCAAACACAGTGATGCAATTAATGCAAACATGCAAAACTCTTTTAACAATCATGCTCTTCACCTTCGTGATATGATTGGTTCGCTCATCCAAAGTAATCAACCCTCTTCTTCAAGTACTCTTCCGAGTAATACAGTTGCGAATCCAAGAGGGGAGATGAAAGCAATCACCACTCGAAGTGGAAAAGGTTATATGGAACCCGAGCTTCCTACACCTCCACCCGTGATTGTGAACAAGGAAAAAGAGCAACTTTCCCCACCTCCTTCACCTTTTATCCCCATTTCCCCATCACCCGTGGTTGTGAGTGATCCTATTCCCTTAAAGCCTTCTTCTTCATCCAGTATACCTTATCCTTCAAGGTTGAGGAAAGAGAAGCAAATGAGCAAGGACGATATTCAGGTTTCAAACATCTCCTTTGCCGAGGCTCTCGCTCACATGCCCAAATACGCTAAGATGTTTAAAGATCTTCTAAGTGATAAGGAAAAGCTTCTTGACATCACTCAGACCCAACTTAACGAGAACTGCTCCGAAGTGCTCTTAAGGAAATTGCCCACCAAACTTGGTGATCCGGGTCGCTTCTTGATTCCTTGCAACTTCCCGGGAGTAGAGAATTGCATGGCCCTAGCCGATCTAGGTGCCAGTATAAACTTAATGCCTTTAAGTGTTTGGAAGCAATTATCTCTCCCCGAGCTAGTCCCTACCAAAATGACTTTGGAATTAGCCAACCGTACGGTTGCTTATCCAGTGGGGATAGCCGAAGATGTCTTTGTTGGCGTCGACAAATTCACCTTCCCGGCGGATTTTGTCGTCGTTGATTACGAGATGGATCCCCGTGTTCCATTAATCGTTGGACGTCCCTTCCTGAGGACCGGTCGCACTCTCATTGATGTAGCCGCAGGCGAAATAATCATGAGAGTTGGTGACGATAAAATTGTCTTCAACATGGGTAAGATCTCTAAGCAACCTTATTCACATGAGAGTGTTAATGCTATTGATGTTCTCGATGAGGCTTGTGAAGAACATTTTCATGATGCTTGCAAAAGTACTCTCTCTTCTCTACCCAATGTTGAGACCGTTGCCTCAATTGCTCCAGCATTGACTCCTTTTGGAGAAAGTGACTTGGATGATTTCGAAGCTAGCTTGGGTCCTCTCGATATTAAGTATGATAATTTGTCCACCAATTGGGATGAAGACATTCGTACTATTGAGAGACTTCTCAATGAGGACCCGTTGTCTCCTCCTGCTCCTAAAGAGGTGACTAATGATGATCCATCGTTAGTTTCACCATCTATTGAGAATCCTCCTACTCTTGAGCTTAAGGACCTACCGCCTCATCTTGAGTACGTTTTTCTGGAAGACGACGAGAAGCTACCGGTCATCATCGCAAAGGATCTGAAAGAAGACGAAAAAGCCCGACTTGTCGCTGTGTTGAAGAAGCATAAAGGAGCTATCGCTTGGAAAATCTCCGACATCCGTGGAATTGATCCTCACTTTTGCACACATAAAATTCTCATGGAGGAAGACTTTAAGCCCACAATTCAAAGTCAACGAAGGGTGAATCCTAAAATCCATGAAGTCATCAAAAAAGAGGTTATCAAACTTCTTGATGCGGGTATGATTTACCCTATTTTGGATTCACCTTGGGTTAGTCCAGTCCATTGTGTGCCTAAGAAAGGCGGAATCACCGTTGTTCCCAATGCAAACAACGAGTTAATTCCTACCCGTCTCGTTACTGGGTGGAGAGTTTGTATAGACTACCGCAAACTCAATGATGCCACGAGAAAGGATCATTTCCCTCTACCTTTTATGGACCAAATGCTTGAACGCTTAGCGGGTAATGAATATTACTTCTTTCTTGATGGTTTCTCGGGTTATTTTCAAATACCCATCGATCCCCAAGATCAAGAGAAGACAACATTCACTTGTCCCTATGGCACCTTTGCTTATAAAAGAATGCCTTTTGGCTTATGCAATGCCCCCGGGACTTTCCAAAGGTGCATGTTGGCTATCTTCCATGACATGGTTGAGCAAACCATGGAAGTCTTCATGGATTATTTCTCGGTCTTCGGGGATTCCTTCTCTTCTTGCCTTGCCAATTTGGAACGTATGCTTAAGCGGTGCGAAGACACTCGCCTTGTTCTGAATTGGGAAAAATGCCATTTTATGGTCAAAGAAGGCATTGTGCTAGGACACAAAATCTCTAAAGCCGGTCTTGAAGTCGATCGTGCTAAAGTTGATGTCATAGCGAAATTACCTCCACCTTCAACTGTGAAGGGTGTGAGAAGTTTTCTAGGTCATGCGGGCTTCTATCGTCGATTCATTCAAGATTTCTCTAAAATCGCTCGCCCGATGACCCACCTCTTGGAAAAAGATACTCCTTTTATCTTTTCTAAAGAGTGTCTCGAAGCCTTCAATCTTCTCAAGGATAAGCTAACTAAGGCACCGGTCTTGGTTACCCCTAATTGGGAGCTGCCTTTTGAATTGATGTGCGATGATAGCGACTTTGCTATTGGTGCGGTTCTGGGCCAAAGAGTGAATAAACACTTCCAACCAATCCACTACGCTAGCAAAACAATGACGGGGGCTCAATTGCATTATACGACAACCGAAAAAGAGCTTTTAGCTGTTGTCTATGCTTTTGAGAAATTTCGCCCCTATCTTGTTTTATCCACCACCCTCGTATACACGGACCATTCCGCGTTGAAGTACTTGATGACTAAGAACGATTCTAAGCCAAGACTTCTTCGCTGGGTTTTGCTCCTTCAAGAATTCAACATTGAAATTCGTGACAAAAAGGGTCCCGAAAACCTGGCCGCGGATCATCTGAGCAGACTTGAGGATCCATATCAAGGGGATCATCCGAACAAAGAGATCAATGACTCTTTCCCCCTTGAGACCTTAATGTCTATAAATCTCAATCTTGATGGCACCCCGTGGTTTGCAGACATTGCAAACTACTTAGCGGGTGGTATTCTCATCCAAGGGTTAACATCCCAACAAAAGAAGAAGTTCTTGAATGATGTTAAGACTTACTTTTGGGATGACCCTTATCTATTCAAACAGTGTGCTGATCTGATTATTCGTCGATGTGTTGACGGACCGGCAGCTTTTGACATCCTCCAAGCTTGCCACAAAGGACCCACCGGTGGTCACTTTGGTCCCAACTACACCGCTAAGAAAGTGTTTGATTCCGGATTCTACTGGCCCACCATTTATCGTGACGCTCACGAAATGGTTAAGCATTGTGATGCTTGCCAACGTCAAGGCAAGATCACACATAAGGATGAGATGCCTCAAAATTTCATACAGGAATGTGAAATCTTTGACGTATGGGGCATCGACTTTATGGGGCCATTTCCATCATCCAAAGGGAACAAGTACATCCTCGTCGCTGTCGACTACGTCTCTAAATGGGTTGAAGCTAAGGCTCTTCCTACGAATGATGCGAGGGTGGTTGTGAACTTTTTAAAGCAGCTTTTCGCTCGATTTGGCGTTCCTCGTGCTATCATCAGTGACCGCGGAACTCATTTTTGCAACGATCAATTTGCACGAGTCATGGCAAAGTATGGTGTCAATCACCGTCTTTCCACCGCCTATCATCCCCAAACCAATGGGCAAGCCGAAATTTCCAACCGTGGCTTGAAGAGAATTTTGGAGCGTACTGTAGGAGAGCATCGTGCCGCGTGGGCCGATAAGTTAGATGATGCTCTGTGGGCTTTCGGTACTGCTTACAAGACCCCGATCGGTTGTACACCTTATCGTCTTGTGTACGGGAAAGCCTGCCACCTACCCATCGAGCTGGAACATAAGGCGCACTAGGCCTTGAAGTGGGCTAACTTCGACATCATCAAAGCCGGTGATCATCGCAAGGTTCAACTCAACGAGCTAAATGAACTGAGGAATGAAGCTTATGAGAACTCGCTGATCTACAAGGAGAAGACGAAGATGATCCACGATGCTAAAATCAAAAACCGAGAGTTCCACGTTGGTGATCAAGTCTTACTTTTTAACTCTCGGTTGAAGATCTTCTCTGGCAAGTTGAAGAGCCGCTGGACTGGTCCATTCACCGTCGCCAAAGTCTTTCCGTATGGGACCATTGAGCTTTCTCAGCCGAATGGGCCCAATTTCAAGGCGAATGGCCAGCGTTTGAAGCTGTACTTTGGTGAGGACATCTTTCAGGAGATGATTCCATCCCTCACCACGTTCCCCATGAACTAAAATTGGGTCGAGTCAAGCTCATGACTCGGTGAACTAAAACAAGCGCTTCTCGGGAGGCAACCCGTGTTCTATCCTTTACTGCTTTCATAATAAGTGTAGGGGGACCCCCGCATATGTTTGTTGTCTTGTTTCTTGTGCTATGCAGGGATTAAAGATTCAAAGATCCACCTTGATGACTTTTGACGAACCGTGATACCGTGTTTCCATCTTCCCGGTTCTATCCTAAACTCTTGTGATTCAATATTTCATATTCTATATGTTCACATTGAATTCACTTTAGTTGTCCTTTCCTTAGCAAGATTTAAACAAAGTGCACAATGTCCTAAGTGTAGGGGAGTTTACTCCCACATGCTTAAACAATGAGGACAATGTTTATCTCAAGTGTAGGGGGGACTTCTATCGAAGTAAGTGGTCTTTTCCATGAAATTGCCCTCATTTTAACCGGAAAATTTGATTTTTCGACATTTTTCAAAATTTTTAATCTATTTTGGCCTAGTTGTATAGTTGTATTTGCCTTTGTTATTTTTCCTCTGCTAGAAATAAATTTTTAATAAAGTGGTTTTAGATTTTTCTTAGTCGTGAACATTTTGACTCAACCCGAGTTTACTTACCTAAGTTTACTCTAGCTAGTATCCTTAACGTGTTTAAGTCAAGTTTTGCTAGGCTTTTATATAGGGAGCTATAAAATGCGAAAGTCTTAACTCTCACGGGTTAAGAACAAGAACTTTTCGCAAGTTCCTATAATTGACCCTAGAGAGTCGTTTATCAAGGGAACTTTAAAACGCGATTTCTAAACTTGAAAAAGTCCAAGAATTTGCAAGATCCTATAGGCGACTCAAAAACCCAAAACTTTGATTTAATAGGCTAAGCATCCACAAGTCTCATTCCTTGAGATTTTAAACTGTGGAGAACGAGAGATGATAGAGTCAATTATAAGTTTGGTATTCTTTCGTAAATTTATGTGAGTTAATTATGAGCCTATTCTCCCTCCGCTTGTTAATAAATTAATCTGCTAATAAATAAGGTTGTACGATTTAAAAGGTTACTTAGCTTCTAGCCCCAGATCGTTTAAAAGTTGCTCGGTAATGACGAGAGTTCATAGCCAAGGCATAACTTATGAAGCGGGGCGCGAAGATTGGCGAGTCCGAAAAGGCCCTAACAAGGCATGAGGGCTACATTTTGTTGCTAAAGATCCAAAAGTGATGTGAAGAATCATTTATCGAAAATCAATATGAAGGATCGAGACACACGATGAAAAGCAAGAACTCCCCAAAAGATCATGGAGAAGTCTATCCGAAAAGACCCTGACAAGGTATGAGGATAAATAGATCCAAGTCCTAAAAGGAGGCGGATCGATGTATATCAAAGTCCAAAATAAAGATTGGATAAAAATGAAGAAGTCGTGGTCCAAAGATGAAGAATCTCTCAAAAACTTCAAGTGAAGAAATTCCTATTATGAAGAGAAGACCATAATTTCAAGAACGTCTCTCGAAGATTCGAAGTATGAAGTCGCTGCCAAATATCGGCCCGAGAAAGGTCTCAAATCGCGAACCAAGTTATGCCAAGATATGAACTTTTTGATATCCCGAGAAGCAGTTTTAAAAGATTTGGTCCTTTAGCTAACTATTGATTAAATCGTTCACCTTATTTTCGGACTAAATAACTATCGAAATAAGTCAAACAATGCATCCTCGTGATCATTCAAGACAAAAATAAAATATAAGAGATACACCTAGGAATAAGGGAGTCTAAGTGAATAATTGGCCCACATGAGTTCGTGATAGTTTGCTAACTTATAATAACAATGATCTCGTTTTTAAGCTTGGTATGGGGAACGTGAAACTTGAGGATGATAAACGTTCATGGCCGCCAAAACCCAATGTAAGTTTTTAATTTCTTTACTTATTTCTATCTTTCATGTTTAGTATTTAATAAAGGCCAAGGTGGGTTATTTATGATGGAAAATGTAAACCGTGCTTTAAAAATTAATGCATTGCATGAGGGCATTGCAATGGTCAAGTGTAGGGGATTTAATAAGTGTGAAAACACTTATCCTTTTACCACTTATTTCCAATAATAACAAGACCAAAACGTGTGATTTATGTCGTAAAAGTCGGAATTATGCGTGGTTTGTGTTTTTATTGTGTTTTAGGACCAAAATATTAAAAAGGAAGAAAACACGGGCTTTCACGGGCTTTTATCGAAGAAAACGGGAAAAGACGAAGTCAAAAGATCAAGAGTGCAAAAAGAACGGAAGTCCAAGGCCTATTCTGAAGATTTATCGAAGAAAAAGTCAAAAGACGGAAGTTTAACGAAGTCGAAGAACTTAAGTCTAATAGAAGAAGAAAATTAAAAGACAAGTTCAAATCCCGAGACGACAAAGACGAAGAATTAAAGTCAAGTCGAGAAAACGTGAAGAAAGCAAGAAAGAAGATGCAACACATGCACTCCTTCCACCTTCCCTATAAATACCCTCCTAATAGTCATTAGGAGGGTGGTTAGATTTTTAGTTAATTTTCACTTTTTCTTAGTTTTCTCTAGTTTTTAGAGAGAGAAAGTCTTAAACTTTCTCTCACTAAATTTCATCTTTTTCTTAATCTTTCAAAGATTAAACACTTTGTATTGCTTATTTTTATTAATCAAGTTCATTTTAAGCTTTTATTTCTTAATCTCATTCTACTTTTCTTTGATTTTAGATTGATTTTAATACGATTATCATAAGATCCGTGTTGTTCTAATTGATTTCGTGCTTAAAAAGTCAATCTTTTGATCATTTTATGAGTTTTCATTTGATTAAGCTTTAAGACTTTTGTGCTTATTGGCTTATTTTTATGATTAGCTTATTTTTCTTATTAAAAAGTTTTATTAAAAAGTTTATGTTTTTATGGTTTGATCTAAAAAGTTGATTAATTTCGAGTTGAATAAGTTGATCAAAGTGCTTATTTGATTCGGATTTGTCATTGATTCGGGGTGGTTTTGGTATTAGCTTATTAAAGTTAGCTTATTACCTAGCTTAACCTTTTTCCACAATTTTCGGAAAGGGTTGTAAAACCCCTTTCCGATTGGCTTTTTCCGACCGGGTACACCATCCTAACCGATTTCCTTAATTTTAGGAAAGGGTTTAAAACCCCTTTCCGTTTGGTCTTTATATTCCGACGGTAGGGCATTTGTCCTTTATTCCGATTGGGATTGTTAGTTGCATTCCGATTGAGGTTCTTCCCCGCATTCCGATTGGTAGCATTTATAGTATTCCGATAGGTGTGATTTTCTTGTTATTCCGACTGCCCCTTGTCCCTGTTATTCCGATTGGGTATTTTATCCATATTCCGATCAACCGATCGGAATACATTCCGATCGGGCCTCTTTTGGCTTGTTTTGGTTTCTTTCGATCTTACTTTCTTATAGTACTTTTTTTTTATTTTCAGAAAATTTTCCAAGTGTTAGTTTTATTTAGTGTGTTAGTACTTTTCCATTGTCACCTTTAAGTTTCCATGCTTTTATTTTACTTGTCATTTTAATATTAATCTTTTAACTTCCTTTTTACTCAGCGACACTTTAATTACTTGCTAATAGTTTAAAACAAATCAACCAAACTATTCTCTTGATTCACCAAAAGACGATTGAGTCGCACTTAAGACCGGTTTTCAATTCGAAAGGATTCGGACGATAAAGATTTTATACCTAGCCAAAAGCGAAGTATTAGACACCAAAGCCCTAATTTAAGTCTTAGATTTCTTTACGAGTTTCTTCCATCAAACAATTTCAAAGTTAATAAATTAATGAAAATTATTATAACTTTTGTTTCCTTGAATAAAGTTTTTATCTTTTCATCGTTCTTTAGTTTCTTGTTATTGTAGTATTAATAGTGTATCGTAATAAAGGCCAAGACGGGTTAATTATGAGGAAAATGTAACTTTATGCTTTAAAATTATGCATTGCATGGGGTCATTACAATGGTCAAGTGTAGGGGATTTAATAAGTGGGTAAACACTTATCCTTTTACCAATAAAATCAATGAAAAATAAGACCTAATCATGTGTTTAATATCGTAAAAGTCAGAATTACGCGTGGTTTTGTGTTTTTGTGTGAAATAGGTACAAAAGATCAAAAGGAAAGAAAACCCGGGATTTCACGGTCAATTGTTGAAGAAAAGTCAAAGAAAGAGACAAAGTCAGAGTCAAAGAACCAAAAGTGTACTGAGGATCACGAAAACTGGCAAAATCGACACGACTTTGAAGAAAAGATCAACAAAGCCAAATTCATGCTCGTTTTTAGCGGATTTAATCTTTATAAAGACATTTGAGCCTTGTGGGACCCACATTGGATAATTGGGGTCAAATGCCCAATAGTAAAAACTAGTTAACCATTTTTCATAACTAAAACCCAAATAAGGCCCAAATCCATTTACAAGGGACGGATGTGTGTATATTTGGGCCAACAGCCCAATCATTACAACAAATAAACATGAGACGAGGGTGTTTTGGGTTTACATGGCCCATTAGGTCAAGATGGACGGTTAAAGTGAAAAGTTTTCACTTGTTTTTGGTCAACTCTCACTCACACACACGTTTATTAAACATCCACACCACTCACACATTTACCCACACACACTTTATCTTTCGATATCCCCAATGTAACTCATCTTCTTCACTTTCTTTTTCACCCTCAAACCTAAATAACCAGACCCAATATTTACCCAAACCCTATCAATATTAATTTGGGGCTTTTTACTTTTGTGAGGCGCGTGTTATACACATAAGGGAAATTAAATCCCCAAGTTATTCGGAGCATGATGATGGAGGAATAATCAAACGTGGCAGCTTACCCTCTTGTGATTGGTTGAAACACCTCACCAAAAATCATCCATCCAATTAAATCAATACACATTAGCATCAAAGAAACACAAGAAGCACAAGTTCATCCACGGTGGCAATCCGTGTGAGTGAAGTTCAGCCGTAGATCAAGAAAAAGAGAGAGAAAAGATGGATTCAACGGCTAAGATGTTTCTCCGTGCTCAACAAGCATCACCCCAATACCTCAGGGTCATCTATAAAAGCCCCTCTCTTCAATGTATTTTTCATTCGAGTTTTTACTTTAGATTTATTATGCAAAAATAGTTGTAGGGATAATTGTAATTTCTTTTTCATAGTTTTGTACTCAATTTTCAATTATTAATAAAATTTATTTTAGTTTAATTTTGTCTTATATTTAATTTCTGTTAAAGTTTACTGCAATTCATCTTTAATCTGTTTTTGTCATAATAATAATTATTATTTGATTTAAGCTAAGTAATAGTTTAAATTGTTTAATAAAAATAAATATTGGAAAAAGCTTTTCCCCACTAGAAAAGTTCAAACATAAGAAGTTTGGTTAATTGTTGGTTGGTTCGAGAGCCGTATACGAGGTGTCGTTAGGTTGATTATTGGTTCAAGTAATGGTGACGAAGGACGGTGTTTATTCGGGTTAATAAGACGGCTCAGCGCCGCATATTTTTCACAAAGGAATTCTTCATCAGGTTTTATTTCTTGTTATTCATAAGTTTTAGTTAATCTGTTTTATTTGGGAATATATTTCTTAATCTGCTTCGTTTGGATATTGGTATATTGATAAGTTGAATATGTTTTCATTTTAGTTGATTTAAATCTGAGTTTTAGATTTTAGTTGTTCTGATTTGATATTATCTTAGAGTTAGCTATAATATAGATTCGAGATTGCTAGGTTTTAGTTAAATCTGGTTTAGCTTATTCTGTTAAGTTTTAGGTTTGGTTATGTCAGTATTTGCTAATCTGCTCTTGTTTAAGCTGCTTTGTATTTGAGTTTAGATATCTGATAAAAGTTTTCACTTATAAGCTTTAAGTTTGAATCTGATATCTTGTTCTTACATCTGCTTTTGCTTTTATTTGCTATTAGATTTGCTGAATGATTAGTGCTTATTTGCGAGTTTCGATTAGATAAGTTTGAATTTTAGTCTGATTTAGTTTGTTTAGACTGCTTAATGTTTAATTTTGTCGGAAAGTGTGCTAGTCTGTTTATTTTACATCTCTATTTTCACACAAGTTTTGTAATCTATTTTGAGGTTTTACATGTTCTAGTTTTGCTGATATTAGTTACTGATTTGCTGGTTTGTTATTTTTATTTGTTGTTGTTCTTATTTTGCCTAGCAAAAGCTATCAGATTCTATTAATCTGATAGTTTACAACTGATTCCTATCAGTCCTCAATAGCTTATCATCAAACAGTCACTCTTGTGGCTGTTAAATTCCAGCTGTCAAAAAGAATAAAATCACAAAATTTGTCACCAACGAGACTCAAACCCGTGACATCTAGGATAACAACCAAACGCGTTACCCAACTCAACAAGCTCTTATTTGTGTTTAATCTCAGCTTTTCTAATTAATATAGGCTCTTAATTAGCTGTCAGTTTTATTTTAAATAGATTTATTTACAAGTTTTAATTTTAATTATTACTTTATTAAATTACTTTTAAAAAGTTAAAAAAACAAATAAAAAAAATATTTTATTACTTTTAGAAATTTAAATTGTTTTTGAAATTAGTTTTTAAATCAATTAGTTTTTAATTAGTTTAGTTTTATAAAAAATTAGTTTTAAGTTTTGTTAAAAATAGTTTTAAATTTGTTTAAATAGTTTTATTTTAATTTTAAATACCAAACAATTATTTTTAACCAAGAACAATTAATCTCTACGTATAAACTGGATATCAATTCGAGTCGAGTCGAGGAACGAAAAATAGATTTTTTAAAAATTGCAAAATTCCTACATTAATGTTCTTTTATTGATGGTTGTTATTCACAGCTTATAACTATTTTGGGGTTGGAGTCTAAACCTATGACTCTCACCAACTTTATGTTGACGTGTTTTAGTGTCTCTTTCAGGTGAGAATGTGGTTAAGCGTGAGAATAGGAGTTGCTAGCTGGGAGGCTTAGGATTGCATTTGGAGGAACCCCCTTTCCTCTTAGTCTTTATTTATGTAGAATAAGTGATACTTTGTAGATACCTATATGTTTGTTATTTGTTAATTGTATGTCTTTGGTAAGAGGTAGGCCTGTTACCTACTTACCTAGACGCCTGCATTGTTTGAGATATCTTCATGACATTGTGTCACCATCTATGATATTTCTATTTCATTTAGTTATCTCTATAGACATGCTATTGTTGTGATGATATCCATACGCCGCGCCCTATATTCCGCCATGGTGGGTTGTGACATAATGGTATCAAAGAAAATGGTTATATAGAATTAGGTTGCCTAGCCTAGTCTATTGCTTAAGGATCCCTGCTTATAGGCGTCATAGGGTTATGTGTATGGTCTTGATTGTATTTTCCTAAATTTTATTTTTGTGAATTTTGACTAGTATGAGTTGAACTATAGTTTCCCATACTTAGTCACCTGTTAATTTCGGTTTTGATTTTGATATATGAATTACTTTCACAATAATTGATGAGTTATTTTGTGTACCTAATGTATAGTATTTTTCTTTTGATGTTTAAGTCATGTTCCCTAAGAATCGTGTGGTGATTCGAGTTACTAGGAGTAGGTGGATAGGAATGATTTTAAGTTGTTTCCACTCTTATGGGCGACATGACTTATAACTGATTATGATGTTGTTTTGGAGTTTGTCTATGCTGCTTTAGATAGACTACAGATTTATGTATTCCAAGAGTTTGGTTATGTTATTTTAATAGATGGAGTTTTAGAACTTGTTGGTTATGTGGTTATGAGCTTAGTGAGTAGATGGATTTATGTGTTATATGTTGTATTGACTCTTAATAGTGTCATTATAGGAGGGAGTGCATTTAGGAAATGGTAATTGTATAAGTATGGTGGCCAACATAGTTATACAAGTACCATAACTTCAATGGGTTCTCAAGTATGATTGCATGAAAGAGGGTTAGTACATGCCTGTATATGACGAGATGTGGATTTTGGGTATATGTATAATATATGGGTTTATGTAAAGGTTGCCTACGATATGGATATTTATGAGTGTGTTATTGTTTTGGGTTATAGTCATGTTGTTTGATTATGGGGTCACACGATATGGACTGGTTTTAGTGATGGGTTTTATGCCTTGTGGTAAGATGGTGATTACTCGTATGGAAAAACGAGTGTATGACGAGATTGATTGATCTGACATGTATGGTAACGAGTATGTTTTGGGTGATTTAATAGGTATTTGTTGGAAATACGTTTTTACGTATTTAGGAAGATTCGGTCACTCCGACAATATATTAAGTAGTAGCTCGTAGTCTAGATATCTTTATTAAACAAACAAAGTCAAGCCTAGCCTACAACATGTGTAGGCCGGCCCAACATTGTAAGCCCAAGCCCATCACAAGGCTTGGGTATATAAACCCTCTCCTTTGATAGAGAGGGTGTGTGGTTTCATAATTTACTCATAGTTCTCTTAACTTTCTCTCTCTAAAAGTGTGAAATCCACCATCTCTCTATCTCTTTCTCTCTCTAAAAACATAAGCAAGATTTACATTTCTACAAATGGTATCAAGAGCCATGGGATGATTGTTTAGTTCTTGTGTTTGTGTTCTTGATTCTCTCGCCATTTTTGATCTATTTTCACACGAACCAATTTTTTTTTTTTTTTGTGTTTTTATGGGTTAATCTTGATTTACTTCATCTTATTACTTTTTATAGTGATTTCGTATTGTTATTTGGGTTAAAAACACAAAATTTTTGGTTGTTTGATTCATTTTTTGGCTTAGAATCTTGAATTGTTTGTGTTCGTGTACTGTCCGAGAAAAAAGGTAAGTTGGTATCCAGTACTATCTGACTTTGTGTTTGCATAAACCCTGGGAGTTTCTACTTGCGATCCATCGTCACGATCTGTTGTTACGATCTAACTGCGATCATTAGTACGATCCAAGTTACGATCTTGACTTCGATTGCTCACTACGATCCTTAGTTCGATCCATCAATTCGATCAGAGTGCGATCTCTTCAATACGATAGCTTAGTACGATCAAGGCTACGATCAGAATACGATCACTGACTAGGATAGGGGAGTACGATCGCAATACGATCTGGGAGTCTGATCTGAGTGCGATCATAGTGAGTGCGATCACTCGTTGCGATCAGAGCACGATCGTTGGGTACGATCATAGTGAGTGCGATCCCTCGTTGCGATCAAAGTGCGATCGTTGGGTACGATCCACGAGTGTGATCTGAGTACGATCCAACATTTTTTCAAAAACATGTTTTTGAAAACATAATTTAGGTTTCTTGAGAACATAATTTAGGGGATTTTAACATTATTTCTCGGTTTTAACACACTACAAAAAACACATTTACTTTCTTTCATTGACCGATAAAGTTTGTAAATCTTAACTTATCGAAATGGAGTACACATCTCTTACGGATAAGTCCATCCTCTCGGGTACGGATAATCGTCCACCAATGTTGGTGAAGACTATGTATGAGGAATGGGCTTCACGAATGGAACTTTATATGTTGAACAAGGAGAATGGACATCTAATTTGGGCATCGGTGCTCAATGGACCATTAGATTATGGTACAGTGACGGAAGGTACGACTACTCGTCCTCGCACAACGGGTGAGTTGACTGGAGATATGAAGATTCAAGATAAATGTGATATGTATGCTACAAACATCATTCTCCAAGCCCTTCCTCTAGATGTCTACAAACTCGTCAGCAAACATAAAGTTGCCAAAGAGTTATGGGATAGAATTCGTGTTCTAATGCAAGGCACCTCATTAACTAAACAAGAACGAGAGTGTAAGCTTTATGATACTTTTGATAAGTTTGCCTATGTGCCAGGGGAGACTCTCAATTATTACTATCTGAGATTTACCCTATTGTTGAATGAGCTTAATATATATGGCATGGCAATTCCTACCTTTCAGTTGAACACTAAGTATTTGAACACTCTTCCTCTAGAATGGAAAAAATACGTGACGGATGTTAAATTGGCTAAGGACTTGCATAACACCAATGTGGATCAACTTCAAGCTTTTCTTCAACAACATGAATGCCATGTGATCGAGGCTTGGTTGTCTACACCTCAAGTTCACGATCCACTTGCAATGTATGCTTCTCAACAAAACATGGCTTATACTTATCAACAACCATCATACTTGCAGCAACCACCACAACACATCTATCAGCAACCATCTTATCAACCACCAATGATGCCACGGCAAGAATATCAACAAAGTGTTCATCAACAATCTTTTCCACAGCAACCACAATATCAGACATCGCCATCACAAGCCAAAATTTCTCCAATGGGCTATACTCCTCAGCAAGGATATTTTCCAATAGAAGCACAATCAGCACAAGCTTTCTACTCTAATGAACTTCCACCAATCCAAGCACCGGTCCTTACTCCAAATGATACGCCAGCTGATGTTCTAAACCATCTCACCGCCTACTTGTCAAAACTTGTTGCAACTAGAGGATTTCCACCAACAAACAATCAGCTCCGCACCCCTTCAAATCCTCGACAACAAGCTATTGTTCAAGATGGTCAAGTAACAGTGTAACCTATTCAGGGAAGGCAAAATTCATATGGACCTCCTACAAGGACTGGGAACAATCTAGCTGTGAATTCTCACGCTAGTGGAAATGGAAGTCCCATTGGTCCTAAAAAGGTTATGACTTGCTACAATTGCCGAGGACAAGGTCATATGGCTAGGGAATGCACTCAGCCGAAAAAGAGAAGGGATGATGCATGGTTTCGTGAGAAGATGTATTTGGTTGATGCTAAGTCTAAAGGGAAGATTTTGGATTCAGAGGAGTTAGCATTTATTGCAGACCCAGGGGCAGCAGATACTGAAGGCATTGTAGTTGTTTCCACGTCTAATGTAACTTATCAAGCGGACGATCTTGATGCATACGATTCGGATTGTGATGACATTCACTCTGCCAAGCTGCTCTCGTTGCTAATCTCTCTCACTACGGTTCTGATGTCATCAGTGAGGTACCAACCACATCTAATAATATTGATGATAACCAACATCAAGTTGGGCATGAAAATGACAACCTCGAACAGCATTCGGGAACTAGTAACTCAAATTATGTGGTACCCAATTCTACACATTTGAGTGAACCTCAACCAAATGGTACGACGGGTATGGAATCTTATGCTCAACATGATTTGGTAATGGTGCCTAAACATATTATTGATCAAATGCATATGGCCCTCAGACAATCCGTAGATACCAATTCCACCCTAACTGCTGAGCTTGCGTTGCATAAAGAAAAAGTCAAAACTTTTGAAATGGTCCCTCAAGAAGAGAAGATAACATGTTCTGAATTTGACCAATTTCGTTTTGAAAAGATTGAACACTTGAAAGAAATAGAATCATTAAAAGCTAATCTTTCCAATGAATTAAAAGAAAAAGAGTCGGTTGTCAATGATTTTCAGAAACTTAAAATGGATTTCGAAACTCTCGAGTCTAAAAAGGTTGAATCGGAAATTAATGCTACCAAACTTCTTAAATTCAAAGAACAACAGCTTTTAAAGCAATACGCTTCCACAGAAAAGGTTCATCTTTTAACTAAATCATTTAAAGAACTTGAACTTAAGCGTCTTCAAGATTTACCACCTAATCCCGGTTATGCGAAACAAGCTCAGGAATATATTCCCGGTCTTTAGGATATGACCATAATTGGAAAATCGAAAGAAGCACCTTTTGTTCATAGTACTGAGGAGACACAGTCACTTGCGGATGAAAATCATTCTAAAATGCTTTCAAAATTTGATACAATTGATTATGATCAACATAACAAAGATCAATTTTCGAAAAAGACACGCATTCGCTTACAAACGGAATTAGCAGAATTAACAGTTCTTGTGCCCTAAAGTTTGTCAATTGAAAACCTTCCTAGTACGTCTCCTACACTTGTCAAAAAGGATTTAACGAAGTTAATTCCACCGGTAAGTAAGGCGTCCGTTAACTTAAATGTGGTTCACCAACACTTAGCCGATTTTGACAAGGTCATTTTGGAATGTACGACGGCCACGGCCATAACGGAAGGTGAATGGAACTTTGAGCACACTAGAGCTGCGTTTCGAGATGAAATTGTTCCGTTTGTAGACAAAGTTAAGGCTTGTCTTAGTAATCTTGATAAAGATTTGTTGTTGGAGATAAGAGAAGCTAAACGTGTTTTCAATGAAATGGAAGATGCTTTTGAAAACAGTTTACTTGAAATAGAACGGGTTTCACGCCAAAATGATCAGCTTCTGAAGCAAGTGACGTCTCATGATATAGTTTCCGTCTGTGTGAATAAAAGTGTTGATAATGATTCTATTGTGCATAATGTTGAATCTGTGGATAATGTGGTAGATAGTACTTGTCACGAATCTGACGCTGAATTTTTAAAGCTTCAAGATTCATATGCTTCGCTTTCAAAACGTTTTGATGAGATTCAAACACATTGTATTTCGCTTGAATGCAAGCAACAATTTATTCAAGAAATCTTTGAAACGTCATTCGAAGGTGTTAATATCGATGATGCAAACTTTGAAAAGAATTTTCGATTGAATTTACAATCAAAACAGCGTCAGGCAAGTGACAAAGTTGCTACATCTTTGCCGATAGAAATAGAGAAATCCAAGGAGCTTAACTGTGTGAATGTACTTGAGGCCGCTGAGAACTTTAAACTTGATCTAGATAATCGAGTTTCCAAGATTTTGTCCAAAGTTGATAACTTAAAACAGAAAAATACACGACTCTTCGATTCAGTAAAGCCCGCATGTGTTGATACCACTGCACAGAATCAATCATTGATTGAACAATTGAATCGAAAGTTGGTGGAAATATCTGATTTGAGGGAACAAATTTGTGACAAGAATCTGGTCTTGGCTGAGTTAAAGGAAACACTTCGTACTCTAAAAGGTAAGAATGTTGTGGATAACGCAGCCACTGTCTCAGTATCGTCCTCTAGTGCAATCAAAAGGAACCTTATAGCCGTCACACCACTTAACAAGGGCCATAGGACTACACCATCTCAAACTTTGGTCACTAAAGATAAGGCGGAATCAAAACTAGCTTCTAATATTCCTGTGTTGCCTTCTACAGGAGTAAGCACCACTACTAAGGCTAAAAGATCTAATCTTAAAAGAAACAAGAAGAATGATAGGATCTTGCCCCCATCTAGTAGTCAAGTGAAGAAGAAAGTAGAAGCCCATCCTAGGAATGTTATTTCTGTTTTGAATAAAAAGAATCATGTAGCTAAACCTAAAGGCTCTGCGGTTGTGCAGCGTTCTAAGCCTACTGTGAATTCTAATTTAAAATGTTGGAATTGCAATGAATGTATGGTTTCTAGTCGTCATGATTCTTGCCTTATTGACCATGTGAATGAGATGTATGCCCGGAAAAATGGATTAGAATGGAAACCGACTGGGAAAGTGTTAACCCAAGTTGGTTGGATGAGGCGCCCCACTGGTAGAACTTTCACTATAGTAGGAAATACGTGCCCTTTAACTAGGATCACTACCACTACAGCGAAGAAAGCGTGCCCTTTAACTAGGAGTACCAAGGCTACCAAAACACAAGCGTGTTCTTTAACTAGGAACACCGACAATACCGTAGGAACCAAGTGCCCTTTAAATAGGTCTACTCCCACTGTAGTGCCCGCGAATAATCCAAAACATAAGAAAGTTGGAACAGTAAAACCTGTTAGTGCTAAGACTCACATTAGAAAACGCAGGAAATCTAAGGGTCTAAAAAATGTTAGCAATTCTGATAATTCTATATCTGTATCTGCTAACACTCCGGAACCAATAGTTTCCAATGCATTGTCTACTGTTGTTGTTGAAAACAGGTGGTCCAAATTGTTCTCTGGTATTTGGACTCTGGTTGCTCCAAGCATATGACCGGAGATTGCTCTCAGCTCAGAAATTTCGTCAGCAAGTTTCTTGGTACGGTTCGATTTGGAAATGATCATGTTGCAAAGATAATGGGTTATGGTGAATATCATATTGGGAATGTTATAATTTCAAGAGTGTATTATGTGGAAGGTCTCGGTCACAACTTATTTTCTGTGGGACAATTTTGTGATGCAAACCTAGAAGTTGCTTTTCGAGAGCATACCTGCTTCATACGCAATTTGGAAGGGGTTGATTTATTGAAAGGTACTCGAGGAAATAATTTGTACACTTTTTCTCTACAAGACATGATGGTCGCTTCTCCCGTATGTCTTCTCTCCAAAGAATCAAAGACTAAGTCATGGTTATGGCATCGACGGTTATCTCATCTTAACTTTGACGCTATTAATCATTTGGTGAAAAACGAACTTGTTCGTGGTCTTCCTAAACTTTCATTTCACAAGGATCATTTGTGTTCCGCGTGTACAATGGGGAAAAGCACTAAGAAATCTTACAAACCCAAGACGGAAGACACCAACCAAGAGAAACTTTATCTATTGCATATGGATCTTTGTGGGCCAATGTGTGTTGAAAGTCTTAGTGGCAAAAAGTACATCCTCGTCATTGTCGATGATTACTCTCGGTTTACATGGGTGAAATTTCTTAAAGCAAAAAATAAGGCACCTAAATTCATCATCGGATTTCTCAAGATGATTCAAGTGCGTCTCAACACTACTATCCGACGCATTCGTACAGATAATGGAACCGAATTTGTGAATCAAATCTTGCGTGATTATTATGAAGAAGTTGGCATATCTCATGAAACATCAGTTGCACCCACTCCACAACAAAACGGTGTCGTTGAAAGGCGAAATCGCACACTTATGGAAGCTGCTCTAACGATGTTAATTTACGCAAAGGCTCCATTGTTTTTATGGGCAGAAGCAGTATCTACCGCAGTGTACACCCAAAACCGGTCACTAATTCGTAAACGCCATGGTAAAACACCTTATGAGCTTCTCCATGGAAAAGTACCAGATTTATCATATCTTCATGTATTTGGTTCTCTTCGCTATCCAAATAATGATGGTGACAATTTGGGAAAACTTCAACCAAAGGCTGATATTGGTATTTTCATTGGTTACGCCCCCGCAAAGTAGGCATACCGAATCTACAACCGTAACTCTCGTAAGATCCTTGAAACTACGAATGTTGATTTTGACGAGCTGACACCAATGGCTTCTGAGCAAAGCAGCTCTGAACCCGCACTTCATGAAATGGGACCCAGTAATATTAGTTCTGGTCTTGTCCCAAACAACCCTACTTCATCATCATTTACACCAGCTTCTAGGAATGAATGGGATATGTTGTTTCAACCGTTCTTTGATGAATTTTGTACTCCTCCAACTATTGTTGCTTCAGAACCTGAGGTAATAGCTCTAGTAACCGAAGTTGTCGCTCCAGCAACCGTTGCACAATTAGACACATCTGCACCTACAATTGGTCAAGATATACCCTCCTCAAGTAATTCTCAACCAACACATGTTTCAACTACCCATGTCATGCCTATTGATGATGAAGAGGATGATGATGATCACGACTTGGAATTTGCTCAAATGCGTGAACTTCCATTCTTTGGTGTACCTATTCCCGACCCTAATCAAGCAGGGTCGTCCACCTCAGAGGAAGCTCCTAGTACGGTTTACTCCAATCCACGGATTCGTGAACATGACAGCAAGTGGACAAAGGATCATCCTATAGATTCTATTCTTGGTGACCCTAATCGTCCGGTATCCACAAGAAGTCAGTTACAAGAAAATGCAATGTTTTGTCATTTTGATGCTTTTCTCACTGAAGTTGAACCTAAGACATGGCAACAAGCTTTTACTCAATCTTGTTGGATAGAAGTTATGCAAGAAGAACTTAATGAGTTTATACGTCTTGAAGTATGGGAACTTGTCCCATGCCCGGATCAAGTACAGTTACTCACTTTGAAATGGGTTTATAAGGTGAAACTTGATGAGTTAGGCGGAATATTGAAAAACAAAGCTCGACTAGTAGCTCGTGGATACAAGCAATTATTAGGCATCGACTTTATGGAATCCTTTGCACCTGTTGCCCGTTTGGAAGCTATTAGACTATTCCTCGCTTATGCAGCCCATATGAATATGATCGTCTATCAGATGGATGTGAAGACAGCATTTCTGAATGGTGAAATCAAGGAAGAGGTCTATGTTCAACAGCCGGATGGTTTTGTGAATCCTAATTATCCTAATCATGTGTACAAGCTTAAGAAGGCTCTCTATGGGTTAAAGCAAGCTCCTCGTGCATGGTATGATCTATTGTCACAATTCCTGATTACGTAAGGCTTCGCTAAAGGCAAGGTGGATCCCACGCTGTTCATTCAGAAACGAGGTAAAGATATGATTATGGTACAAATATATGTTGATGATATTATATTTGCTGCCTCGACCCAAACCTTATCGGATGAGTTTAGGACACTCATGTCTTCCAAGTTTAAGATGTCAATGATGGGTAAGGTATCATTCTTCTTAGGTCTTCAGATATCTCAGAGTCCCAGAGGCATCTTTATCAATCAATCCAAGTATGCCCTTGAATCGCTTAAGAAATACTAGGCGAATACCCGCGCATAGCGGCGGAATTGCCTAGCGGTAGATAATTAACGAAACACTACATCGTGGTAGGGCTGAGCTTCACCACCCCTATGATCCAGTACAAATATACGGACGAACCGTGTAATTTACTCAATTATAAATCTAATGCTTGAGGTTCCACAAAGATTGCGTATAAAACGCAGGAATTTACTATAGCAGAAAAACTTACAAGTCAAAATTCATCCAAATAAATATAACATTTGTTTTCTGAGATACATGAGTACTATGCCCGTAGCAGTTTATAAAAATAAATTTAATTTTAGTAGTGTATCAAAAAACCAAGAATACAAGACTGTCACATATAAAATCCTTATTATGTCCGAACAAAATTAATACTAATGATACAATAACAAATAATGGAGAAACAAGAACTGTAATCACCTCCGTGCTTCCTGTGCATAGCGTTTTGCACAACACATGTTACTCTCGAGCCTCCTGTTTCTGCATACAAGTAGCATAAACTTCAACTTACGGAAATTATAGAGTCAACTGATAAAGCTTCATCCAAAGTCAAAGTCTGCAGAGGTTGAAATTTTGACCCACTAACTGGGCTGATTTGGGTAATATCCTATCCCCAATGGGTCAAATGGTTAAGATGAAAATGGGTTTTTGCGTGACAAGAGAACCAAGGATTCAAGAAAAAATGTTTTAAATATTTTACCGAAGAATTCCACAACAGAGGAAGGTTGACTTGTTACTTAACTCACCTCTATCTCGGGCAACAACCCCAGAAGCATTATATATTTATATCTATATTCAGGATAATTGAAGTGTAATATTTTTTTTATCGAGATATAGAAGGCAAGTGGTCAGTTTGATCATGCCAAATAAACAATGGAGTTATCTAAGATATACCAATGAAGATTAACAATGTGACAGAGATAAGCATATGAAGACGAATATGCGACAATCAAATCTTTTCGTCTTTTCATAGCTTCATACGATTGGACAAGGTATCGATGGCCTTATTATTTTGCCTAGTTTAGTGTTCCACGGTACCCATAAATTCCAAATTCAAAAAGCAAGATATGATAGAAAAATATACATACCTACAGCAGCTCCCGAGGGGGTTAAGATTTTTCCATAATCTCCCTAAATAATTCCTTAGGTGCTGCAAATGAAAAGTAGGATAAACTCGTAAGATAAGGGAGAGAATAAGATTTTAGACGTAACGGAGAGGCACTAAATATCATATCTTTGCATTTTAAAACTTACCAGGTAACCCTGTAAATCTCTCATATTGTTCATACGCCTGTCCTATAAACATTTCCACCCCTGTAACAATTATGGCTCCACATTCTCCTGCTTCCCGAAGTAATCTCGTACTTTTTGGTGTGTACACGCCATCAAATACCAGTGCATATGACTTCAAAGCTTCCTGCCAGAAAAAAATAGAAAATATATCACATGAACTGCAAACCATTATTACTTAAACATATGACAGAAGAGAGGTTGATAGGCGTACCTTAGAAATAGGAGTATCGTCTATATTTGGCTGCATACCAATTGATGTAGTGTTTGCAAGTATCATACCGCCTTCTGGGTTGTAAGTGCTTAAATCGGCTAGAGATATAGCCTCTCCACCAATTATGTCAGCAATTTCTCTAGCGCGCTCTATGTAAATATATCAGTAAGAGAAAATCAGTTGGTGTATAAGCCAGGTACAAGAAATGGTAATGTGAAGTGAACGCTAGTAGAATCTAACCGTAAGTCCGATTGGCTATCACAATCCTTGCACCCTTCGCTTTTGCTCCATAAGCAAGTGCTTTTCCAGCACCACCAGCACCAATAACCACAAATAATCTACCAGCCAAGGGTGATCCTGTTGCACCGTTTTGAACGCCTGAACCTGTAAACAGTTGCATAAATCTCAAATGGGTCAAATGGACAGAAAGTAGCATGTGAAATCATATGAAAGCGGGCTTATTGGGTTTTCCAGATTCACATAAGGCAGCTTAATAAGCGAATCCAAACACCCCCATTCTAAAGAACCGCTTTTACATCAATAATTAAATCAATATAACATGTTGATTCTATAATCATTCAAAACCATATCCTTACTTCAATGACACTTAGGTCATTCCCTGTTTGAGAACTTTTATGGTTATACAACAATTGCAATACAAACTATTATTTTTATATCTTCTGCACACATATTGGTAACTTACATCACCATGGATGAAAACACTCCAAGCAATTCATTGCTTGATATTATGGGGTTAATATTTACAGCTTGCTTAAAATATTCAGTATTTCAGTTCAACGCTATTTAATGCTACCTGTATTCTGTGTGCTATATAGAGTTTCACATGAAATTAGATTTTCAGTTATTCAATGCACCTCATATTCATGAGGCTCACACCTCGACACAAGGCTCCAATACCACTTTGCGCCTTAAGCCTTTGAAAACATTGAATGTACTAGTATTTTCATGATAAAAAACACATACATTGGTACACGTTATATGATCATTTTATCTGAACAGTCGAAACACCAAAAATAATCCAAACACTATCTCCTACAGCTCTTTCAAATAGATACGATAAACTGGGATTCTGGTCACCAATGATCAATATCACAAAATCACTACAGGAACACATATCAAATACGGCCTTTATGCATGTACTTTTCTAACAACACAAGATCGTTAATTCTATTCACTTACCTCAGATAGAGACACAGTAGGTTTCTCTAGCTTATCTCCATCTATATCTGCACCAGTACCCTGACATTCTGGACAAAATGCGGAATATATTTGCTTCATCACCTCCTCCTCAACTTTCTTATTTCTTGTTCCTTTTTTCCGCCTATATCTCTTCTTTTTTACTTCAGGGGCAACTAACTGTTTCGTATGAACTTCAGACTCACATAAGAGAACCCAATGTATGAGGCACGAAATATGAAACACGTGGAATGCCTACAGAATTATATATTTATGTTAAATGACAAACAAACTTGAAGGTAAAATGTTACGGTTTCAATATAAAATAGCTTTACGAAAGAGATTACCCCATTCAAGTTCCTACCGCTGCAAACGATTCTACCAGTCTTCATATTCAGAAGTGTCCCCACATTTTTCCCGGGAAGCATCTTGTGTTGGCAAATATCACACACCCTTTCAGAAGCTAAGCGTTGCCGTGTCCTGATTTCTTTCCTCGTACATTTGCTTGGCATAAGTCTCAATTGCAGTGAGTTATCGTCATATACATCTAAATGACTCTTTGAATTAGAATTACCCGACGCTAGAGATTCCTCGCCAGATGATTCATCTCGGGTTCTAAAAGATTCACTAAAATCTTCAGAACCCGGTGGTGATTTCCTTTTCCTTCCATTGCCGTCCTTACTCCCCTCGATTGCTAGTCTAGATCTCGAGGTAAGAAAATCCTGCAAATCATCAAGTACGTGGGTTCCTTGCCAAAGTAAAGAGAATCGCAGCTTCACCGACCCGGTTAGAATCATGACAGCCGCATACAGCGGATACCATGACAAACATATATCGCAAAGTCAAAAAGGCCACTGTAAGAATCAAAGATACGAACGCTTTTCTTTTAAGTTGGCTCAGATACGAAGCAGGCACGTTTATTTCACGCTAATAACCCATGGATGCAATGGTTGCAAATGCTCTTTTCTTAAGTAGCAATTACCATCCAGATTGCGCTTCCAAAAAAGCGTATAATGTTTTCAAATTTTCCCGCGTATACGGTTTATCATCACAGCCTATTAGTATACGAAAATGAGCTATTGTCAAACATTCACGGGTGTAGGCGAACATATTCGCATACATCTTCCCTGTCAGTATATGGAGAATCTCGACTTTATACATTCACATTAATACTTATAACTGTTTTACGAAGCCTACGGGAATAGGAAAAGCTTATGAAGAACCCTCAAACACAACAAACAGCCAAAATCAATATTAGAAAGGCAAAGAACAAAAATAATTCACCAAAAATAAGTGTGTTAATCGTGTGTTATGAAAACTGAACAGTTTAGATTCGCAGAAGCTGGGAACAACAAATCCCAAACAAATGAAAGAACCCTCAACAAATACACATCGACAGACCGATGACCATCACAACACACAAAACAGCATAAATCAAATGACCCAGAAAATTAACGGCGAACAGACGCCAAAACTCACCAACGTCTCACACCGATAGGCAACATCGCCTACTGAAAATCACTGTTTCACTAATATCATCAATCAATATCCCAACAAACGACTTTAGGCAGCCAACATCACCTGCCCACCAACGACGTCACCCACCACATACGGCGGCAACGAAGTGGTCGGGGCAATGAAGGCTTCAGATCTGAACAATTAAAGAAACCCATCACAAAGAGGGCAAAACGATTAGCACTGAAGCAATCATCAGGAACCCATGAACGGCGGCAACGAAGAAAACAACCACCTAATAAATAGATCACCCACAAAGCAACATCAAATCTCTAATTAATCATATCACCCGCGGCAATGAAGAAGCTGACGATAGAAATGGGTGTGTTGCTTGAATCACATGAGAAGGGATGGCAGATTTTGTGGCGGCTGTGACTTTTAGAGAGAGAGAGAGAGATGGAGGCTAGGGTATTTTATTTTAGGGTTTAGAGGAGAAATGTAAAAACAGTTATTTTAGAAATGGGTTTTGGCCTGTGGGTCTTATGCATTTTGGGTATTTTCAACCATTCTATGTTTCAACATTTCCAAAAATAGTAATTTTCAACCATTTTGGTTTTTGCTTTATAATGTAGTAGAGATAAGATGGAATCTTGCGACCCTGTGGATACTCCAGTGGTGGAAAAATCTAAGCTTGATGAAGATCCACATGGAGTTGCCGTTGATCCGACACTTTATCGTTGAATGATCGGTACCCTTCTGTATATCACGGCTAGTCGACCTGATCTTCAGTTTGCTATATGTATGTGTGCTCGGTATCAAACTCGGCCTACTGAGTTACACTTAGCTACTGTTAAACGGATCTTTCGATATCTTAAAGGAACCATTAATCGGGGACTTTGGTATTCGAAGGAATCTTCGATTGCATTTATGACATATGTAGATGCGGATCACGCGGGTTGTCAAGATACAAGGCGTAGCACGAGTGGAACTTTGCAACTACTAGGAGATCGACTAATCAGTTGGGCATCGAAAAGGCAGAAAAGCGCTGCAATTTCAAGTACGGAAGCAGAATACATAGCTATGTCCGGTTGCTGTGCTCAAATTCTTTGGATGAGATCGCAATTAACCGACTATGGTCTAGGTTTCAACAAAATTCCTATGTACTGCGACAACAAGAGTGCAATTGCCTTATGCTGCAACAACGTTCAATTCTCCCGGTCAAAGCATATTGACATTCGCTACCATTTCATCAAGGAGCAAGTGGAAAGTGGAGTAATCGAGCTTTACTTTGTCCGATCTGAGTATCAATTGGCGGATATTTTCACGAAGGCTTTAGATCGCGCTCGAATTGAATTTTTGGCCGACAAGCTAGGAATGAGAACTTTCTCGCCTGAGACTCTAAAGGAACTAGCAGATGAAGCGAAAGAATAGTGGTGGTAAAACTATTCTCCGTATCCTTGGTGATCATCTATATATATTATTTATATTTTTATCCACAAAAGCAAAATACAAAAATATAAAACCATATAAAAACCATAAAAATTAAAAAATCTAAAAAAAATCCAAAAATATTTTTACTTTATTTTTTCAAAGGCATGTCTTTCGGTACGATAATATTTACGGCCTTAGAAATGTTGATTAATATCGACACAGTGCCATAAATAGAGTTCGTACAAAAGTTGTAAATATTTCATAAAACATGCCTAAATGGCTTGTAGTTATTTCAGACTGCAACCCGGTTTTCATATTAAAGTCAAGTATTTCTTACGAAAGCTTTGGCTAACAACGGGAATTAATTTTCTCGGGCAAGGTTTACTTTAAAACCTTGTAAGGGATCAAGTTTACTTTATAACTTGGTCTAACACAAATATATGTACGTTTCAGTGCATTTATTTGTTAAAACAAGAGAAGTCTTGTTTTTATGAAGGTATCATCTCTACAACCATGCTATCTAAAATTGGTATCTACATACTCGACGATGCGACTACTCAACAGACGACTACAGCTCTTTCAATAGAACACGGGTCAACAATTGAGGGGGAGAAATTGTCAAGCATTCAGAATCTTCGATGCCGAAAGTGCCAAGCTCACAAGTTGGTGTCAAGACAACAATACCAATCGTACATGTGGTGTCAAGAGATGACTTCAGACGTGACGAGGCGACCAACATATGCTGACAAGAACCATTTGATCTTATCATATGATGTTCTCATCTATCAGGTCCAACCTTGTTAATTTTTTCTAATATGGTGAATATGTGATCATGTTACAAATCGGTATCATATCTCATGTGTTTGATATCATGAAGATAAAATGGACTTGCATTTTTCTTCCCAAAACCTTTGTTAAAACTTCATTAAATCAATTGATATTAAAAACATCGATTGGGTTAATATTTTTAATATGGGGGAGAAAATGTGATTTAATATGGGATATTATCACAAATGGTTTGACTTAATGTGCTGGCTCATCCCGACATGTGCGAAATGTTTTCGAATATCGTGGCATATGTTAAGGGGGAGCAAAACGGATTTGCATATCAATATGTATTTTCATGGTGACATATACTTACCCAAAACCCATTTATTTCACGACGATGAAGATTGTGGTGACATAAGGATGGTAGGATAGGTTAAGTCCTATGATTCTTCCAGAACTGGAGGAATCTTCCCAAGGACATTCCATAGCTAGAAATAGTAGTCCTTAGGAAAGTTGGAGAAAGATTATGAACGTAGCTGAATGCCGACCAAGTACTTAAGTTAGCACTGGAACAATCACAACAAGGTGCTAGTTATGACGTATTGGTAAGCATTGAAAGGGTTGAAGAATGAAAAAGAATTGTAAAGATAAAGGGTGTAAAGAAGGAAGCCCTCCTTACAACATTAGGCAGAAACCGGGTCAACACATATGCTATTGAGATCATTTTAATGATTCTCGATATTGAAGACAGACATCATGGACCCAGTGATGCAAGGCACAACCCATCCCAGCTAACTCAGATATCTCTCAAAAGGTATTTGTTTTAATCACACGGAGACAACACGTTATCTATTGATTTATTCACTCCGAATAAATTGGTATTGAAAAGGTGGCACTCCTCTCCAGCCTCCGATCACTAAAATCCAAAATGCACGATCGAGTCTAGAGCCATTTGAGATCATCAAATATCTCATTAGGACACATTTTCATATTTCCTTGCTTCTTCACACACTGTGAAAAGTAAGAAAGTTTTTAAGAGTCCTACGCAAAATATTCATGATCTGGCCTGAACATCCGAGTAATACGAAAATATTTACAATGAAGATGGAAATCCTTCTTGATCGAATATCAAAAATCTCATGGTAGGTGACTTGTGCGATTCTTTATGAATCAAACTTGTGATAACTGGAAAGCAACAGTGGTTTAATTCTTAAATGAATTTAAACACGTTCCAGGCATCTACGCAATATCTTAGTGATCTTGCCAGAACACTCAGAGTGATACCTTAGTGTTCACAGTGATGAGTGGAAATCCTTCTAGTGTTAACCTCAAACAGCACTTGGTAGGTAACTTGCAAGATTCTACACGAATCAAGCTCGTGACAACTGGAAAGCAACGATGGTGCGGTTCTTAATTGAATTTCACTTGTTCCAGGAACATGAATTGACGGCTTCAAATCATGCGGATATTATTACCAAATGATTCACTCTTTATATTCGCAGTCAGCTTTGGACGGTCGAATAAAGAGAACAGGTTTACCCGCGAAATCCTGTCAGGAAGTTACTTAATTGAAACTATCCGTCACGGGTACGATATCTAATATCGTCCAACGGTCTTCACTGACCGGAGGTAAAGTGCTACCGATTTAGAATGAAATGTTCAAATCCATTTTGTTCGTGTCTACTTATGTTGCGACATTTGAAGACGGTGGCGTTGCGGAATCCGAGAAGAAGTCGTCCCCGCATGATTATACTTTATGCACTTAATACCTCATCTAATTCAAGAAAGCCTAAAAGTTAAGTCTTCCGCTGTATCAAACTCTGAAGCTTTCAAGAATTACTAAGGTATAAGTATGTGGGACGTGAGGTCACGAAGAGGCGAAGATCACAAGTGATGGATGCACAAGATCAAGGCAAGAGATTAATGCTAAAGATTGATGTCAAAGATCACATCAGCATGTTCACCAGAAAAGAAAAAGAAAAGAAAGACGAAGACTACGAGCTCAAGCAAGCATAGTATGCTAGGTTTATTTTATCATTGTAACTCAGGTGATGCCCTTGTTTGGAGTGACCTCCCTTAAGGGGAGATTGTTGGAAATACTTTTTTACGTATTTAGGAAGATTCGGTCACTCCGACAATATATTAAGTAGTAGCTCGTAGTCTAGATATCTTTATTAAAAAAACAAAGTCAAGCCTAGCCTACAACATGTGTAGGTCGACCCAACATTGTAAGCCCAATCACATCACAAGGCTTGGGTATATAAACCCTCTCCTTTGATGGAGAGGGTGTGTGGTTTCATAATTTACACATAGTTCTCTTAACTTTCTCTCTCTATAAGTGTGAAATCAACCATTCTCTATCTCTTTCTCTCTCTAAAAACATAAGCAAGATTTACATTTCTACAGTATTTATATGCGGATGTATATATACTAGTATGTGTTAAGTTATGATATATGGTTATTCAGTAGTTATTATAACTTGAACGTAACTTGTGTTTGCTCGTGTTTTTATGGTGCTAGAGTTCGATGGAGTTCCAACAACGTTTTTATTCTTTTGATGTGTGTCTACATTCAGGTATGTATTTTAATTAATGAGAACTACTAAATTTTATTGCAAATAAGTCTGGCTAGTTATAGGAAAACGGTTTTGAAAATAACTTGTAAGTGTATGATATGATGCCATGACTTACATATTCTTTTTTAAGTTTGTGGTAGTAAGCTATAAAAATGATTGTCTTGAAATTAATTGGATTAGTTTTCTATGTAACATGAGATAATACATTTTAAAAGGGGTAAAGAAATTTTACAATAATCTTTTTTGGTGGAGTTAAAATTTTAGAAGTATTTAACTAAGACGGAAAGAGTAAAAAAAAGAGATTTTTATTATAGTAATAATAATAATAATAATAATAACACCACACCTTGTGAACGTGTAATAGTTTAGTTATAACCAGCCTAAATGGATTATATTAAATAATAATAATAATAATAATAATAATATAAAAGAAAATGAAAAAAACGGTATTTTATAAACATGTATTGGTTTCATAATAACAAGTGAAATAAGTTTAATATTGGTAAACAAGATAATGGTTAGAAAAAGATTGTAGTATACTAACTAGTTGATATCTTGATAATATGATGACGATAAAGGATGAGTTTATGGTTAAAAATGAGTATGATTGGTTTTAGTAGTATGGGAATTTGGTTCTTATGAGAAGTAACTAATTTGGACGAAAGTTTAAAATTTTCTAAGGTATCGAAATTTGGTAATACTAATCGTGACGAGTCTAATTTTTCGTTGGTGGCACACTCCATTGATCTTTCGGATTACATTATTTTGTTTTCATTTGTTTTGTCTAGGGTTCGTTTTACCCTATATTTTATTTTGGGACACGATTGTTTGGAATTCTTTGGTACACGTCATGGTTGATTTAGTTATGCGGTTGTGGGAATGTTAGGATTAGAGGGTAGAGTTGGTTAATATTACTTATGGTTAGATATTAGAATGGAGAGATGTATTTTGGTTTAAAGGTTGTGTTGAAGGAATGATTAAGATTTGTGGAGTTTTGGAATTTAGATTGGTTACGGGAATAATGGAGTAAGTAAAGTTAGTTGACTGGTCGTGGGAACGAGATGTCATTTTATGAGAAGTTGTTTGAAGTACCATTATGAGATTGATGAATGTACCAGCGGATGTGAGGGTAGAGTATAAATTTTATACTAATGGAAAGATTGGCCAAATAACACGCAAGGGAATTGGTATAGTTATGGAGGCAAGGTAGTAGTAGTAGACACGTGCAGGAAAACATGGATGTGAAAGAATGATTGGTAGGAGGCTGATTAATGGTGATTACAACAAGTAAGGAAGAGTGCGCCATTGAGGGGTTGAAGTACATTTAGAAATATTGTGGTAGATGAGTTGAAGTTAGAGGCTACTAGGTAGTGTGAAGTTCCTAGGTAACATCATAGAGACGACAAGGAGTGCGTGGAGAGCTACATCGTGAAGCAAGGAGCTGAAAGGACTACGTGCCGGCTGCTAGAAGAATGCAAGAGATCTCGAAGGAGCCGCAAAAGCTTCAATGACTGGATTAGTGACAAGTACAACGATGGAAACTTTCCTTATGGTTCGAGATGAAGAAGAAAGAAAAAAGTAGGGTACCGGAGTAGATCTACGAAGAGCTACACCAATAGATCGTGATGGAGTGACTACACAACATAGGAGTAAAGGACTTGTGGAAGTAACAAGAGGGAGTCGCGTGACTACACGATGATAGAATTTCAGGGTAGTCGATATCGAATGATGAGTAGTGAAGCTGAGCTGAATAAGTTCGTGGAGAAGTGATTAGAGAGTCGGTTTTGTGAAGGTGTTATGAAAGATCTTTGGAAGAGACAGCTATGCATTATCCAATGCACTAGCAATTTCCATAGATTTGATGAATGAAGTATGGAATTTCTGTTGGATGGGATAGTGTAGGAATAAGGGAGAACCATGGAAGGAGAAAACCAAGTATTCCTAGAAGATGATGATTGAAAATACCTCATGTTTGGTGAAAGATCAAAATAGAAGTATGAGATTTGAGTAAGAATTTAGAATATGGCTTAGTTTAGACAAATGGAAACTAATGTGGGTAAAAGATGAGAGTGTGATCTGCATGGAGTCACATGAAAATCTAGTATGTCCGTATTAGGAGGAGTAAAAGAACTGGTCGTGTGAAAAACAAGTGAAGTTACTTGGAATTTTTTTTGAAGTATAGATGACTTGAAAGACGGGAAGCATAATACCGTGATGTACGCCATGATCTGAGAAAGAAGAAGGAAGTGTGGATATGCGAATCATGAATGAAATAGGTCGAGATAAGAACCGAAGGTAGAAAGAATTGGTATAGCCTAATGTGTATACTAAGGCACTAAGCATGCTAATATTGTTGTAGTGTGGAAAGGAAATGGCACTGACCTATACTGTTTGATTGGGAGGCTTAGTATCGATAATCTAATGGATGAGGAGTTATAGGTGTGATGTGTCATGAGGGACGAAGGGCTTGGGCTAACTGAGACAAGATGAGGAGCACTATGACCTTGAAGGTAAGACAGTGTGTAGGTATAAAGGAAGTGTTGAGTATCAAAAAAAATCATGAACAAAAGTGATAAGGAAGTGTTTAGGTGCTACTAATGAGCTATCAAAAATTTAATGGAAGTAGTTGTAGCATGGGTTTGGATGACAATTGATAGACTAATTGAGATAACCGTCCTATTGGTGATATGTATAGATCATAAGTTGATTTGGATTAGAAGAGCCTTGTTATGATAAACTAATGCATATTTGAAATACCTTCATAGGTCACTTGTGTAAGGAAATTGGAATTTTTAAGCAGTTTGTTGCACGAACTGAATGGAGTTGATGAAAAAGATTGGATATAGGTATATTCAGCTAATTGGAAAAGCATGGACAAGTGAGAGGTTTATAAAATCTTAGGAGTTACACTGAGGGTATGAGTGATTGATTTAGAGGGACTTAGGAATCTCGTTTTGCGATGGTTGAGTTTTCATATAATGATAGTTATCATACTAGAAGTCGGTAAATGCCATTTGAGGCACTATATGGAAGGATAGGGTGAGTTGTCACTATTGTGACTAGAATTGGTGAAAGATGCTACTTATATAATAATGGTGTTTGTGGAAAGGATGCAAGCAACAAGAGATTATATGTTGGAAAGGATGAAACCACTAGAGTTAGTGACAAAGCTATGTAGAAAGTTTCACCTATAGTAATGGGTGACATGTTTTGGTATAAGGGAAAAGTTGATGTCGAGTCTTCTAGGTCCATTTATGATATTTGGAAATATTGGACTAGTAGCTTATGGATATTGAATTACGTGGGGAATTAAGTGGTGTACATGATATATTTCTTGTATTAAGATTGGTAAATGTTGTTTGAGAATGCATATTTGCATGTACGGTTATTCAGGATTTGTGTTAATAAGAGTCTTCGTTTTATCAAAGGGTCATTTGTGAGATTTATTGGTTGTGAGGTCAAGAGTTTAGGAATGAATTTAAATATTGTTCGTTTGTATATGTGGTATTTTGAGACTTAAACTAAAGTACACATGGAAATGAGAGGAGTTCATTTAGAACAAGTATCCTCATGTGATTTTTTGTTTGTGTGTTTGATCCTAAGGAGTAAATCTTGGGAATAGATTTCTATTAGGAGGGAGTGATGTGACAACCATGGTTTTTGGGGTTCGTCACTTAGACTATAGTTTAAGGTGTTTTGTGAGAATATGTGCTTTTATGTGCTTATGTGTTTATTTTTTGTGTTTCGAGTAAGGTTTGAATATCGTTTATGGGTATATGGTACTCATAAGTAAATCGAGGAACGATTATTTCATGTTCATGAGCCCACATTGTAGTGACTATGAAATGAGATGGTGTTATTTAGTGGTTTTACGTATACGTATATGTATTATAGAAAACCGTATTTTTACTCTTTATGGTTTTGCATTTAGGGGTCTCGGAAGAGGTATTTAGTCACGGGAGTATTTTTTCGGATGGTTTTAAGTCATTTAGGACTTAGTTAATTAGTTTATTTCATATTTCAAGAGTTTTTATAAAACTGTATATTTTTACGTCTTTTACGGTATACGCGTAAATTTGACTAGTTTTACGGTTTTGAGGTTTTGGAGGCTTTAGGAGCTGAAATATATTAAGGAAAATTAAGGTAATATTGTAATTACAATTATTAATAATTTAAATAAAAAAACGAAATTATGGGGGTAAAGGTCGGTTATGCACGGTTAAAACAAAAGGAAGGAAAAAAAAGAAAAAAAGGAAAGTGGGCAATTACACTTGGGCTAGGACTTGTCAATAACTATATAAGGTGTAAAATAAGATTGGAAACAAAACATAATCTCTGGAGGTCGACGGTTTTTCTTTGGTTTAGGGTTATCCATATTCTTTTGGTCTTCCATTATTCTTAAGGTAAAAACCTTCAAATCTCTTTTCAATTTATTTGTTTTTAATGTTTTCATAATCAATATATGATGGATCTAGGGTTTATTATAAATTAAAAACCTGAGTTCTTGTGATATAACAATGTTTAGAATAATTAGGGTTTGTGATTAAATAACCTATGAATAATTAATTAGGTTAATCATGTTAAATTCGTCATTAAAAATTGGGCAGAATTTTTGGGTCACTGTTTTGATAATATCTAGAGTTTTACAAACTTTTAATTTTCTAATCTTATATCCCTAGAAAGGAAATTGAGTTGGCTTTCAAATGCAAGAAACGAGAACTAAATTAGAGGTCTGGAAGAGGGTCAAAAATAGGCTACATCAGTCGGGTGTCAAAATAGTTTTTGGATCAGCCTGTTTTTTTTTATGTTTTGAATTGTTTGGGGTACTTAGGGTTATATTGCAACCTTCAAACGAACATGAGACTTAGATTATATATTAAATAAAAGATCTGGAGGAGGTATAAACTAATGGGATAGGGTAATACCCTCTGATCATAACAAACGTTTCATATATTCAAAATCAATAAATTCTGGATAGGTAAAAGTATATATATATATATATATATATATATATATATATATATATATATATATATATATATATATATATATATATATATATATATATATATATATATATATATATATATATATATATATATATATATATATATATATATATATATATATATATATATATATATATATATATATATATATATATATATATATATATATATATATATATATATATATATATATATATATATATATATATATATATATATATATATATATATATATATATATATATATATATATATATATATATATATATATATATATATATATATATATATATATATATATATATATATATATATATATATATATATATATATATATATATATATATATATATATATAATATATATGGGGGCCTTAACAGTGTCTTCAAGGTTGCGTCCAATAGGGAGAGTTAGATAACACATATAAGGGCATAGGGTTTCGTTTACAGAGGAAGTTGATTTGGTTAAGGGGGTGTTCGACCCATAGTTTAAGGTATGCAAAAACGGGACTGTTTTGGGTTAAATATTAACGGGGCGAGTTATGAACTAAACTAAGTTAAGGGATTTATAGAGGTGTGTCATAAGATGCATATGGCATATAAATGGGGTTAAGTTGTAGGACAAGGTTAGATATCCATCATAGATTGATGAGCCATTTTGGTATGTGGTTCATGTCTTGATTGTATATGTTTGTGTGTTTAGATTTTGCTAGAGTGCGGGTACTTGGAGAAGCTTGTTCAGGTGAGTTTCATAGTCCCATGTTTTTATGAGCTATAAATGATTTAACTTCCAGATAGGATGGAAGAGACACTGTATGGTTTTGTAAATAATGTTGTGAATGTTTTTATGGTTTTTGATGGACTTGTGTGTACACTTATGTGACTAACTGCTATGCGATTCTGGATTCTAATTGTGGTTTGACTTGGTACCAAGGGGATGTTGACAAGGCGGAGCCTTGGGATTGGTTCATAGGTGTATGGGCGCCTATGGGACCATGGTTATTGGTAAGGCTGGGAGCCTTGGAAATTGTGGTTATTGGTAAGGCTTGGTGCCTTGGAATTGTGATTGTATGGTTAATCTTGAATGGTAGTTGTTAATGCATAATTGTAACACATTGTCCATATGTTCTTTTATTGATGGTTTTTATTCACAACTTATAACTATTTTGGGGTTAGAGTCTAAACCTATGACTCTCACCAACTTTATGTTGACGTGTTTTAGTGTCTCTTTCAGGTGAGAATGTGGTTAAGCGTGAGAATAGAAGTGGCTTGCTGGGAGGCTTAGGATTGCATTTGGAGGAACCCCCTTTCCTCTTAGTCTTCATTTATGTTGAATAAGTGATACTTTGTGGATACGTATATGTTAGTTATTTGTTAATTATATGTCTTTGGTAAGAGGTAGGCCTGTTACCTACTTACCTAGACGCCTGCATTATTTGAGATATCTTCATGACATTGTGTCACCCTTTATGATATTTCCATTTCATTTAGTTATCTCTATAGACACGCTATTTTTGTGATGATATCCATACGCCGCGCCTCATATTCCGCCATGGTGGGGTGTGACAACGTTACTTTATTTCTTTGGACATTGTTTAGTCCTTTTTCCATTTCAGTACTTATATTCATGTGTGTGAGCTTATACTTGGACTACTGATGTTTGTTTCCGGTATTTCCATTCATGGACATTTAATGTTTTTGTACATTTACCTTGCATACTTTGATGACACGCCATAATTACATGTGATATTCCTTTTACCGAAATGGGGTGTTAAAGAAGCATACCAAAAATACTTGTATTCCATTTTAACATATATTCCCCTCAGGGGTTTTCAAATCATTTGAAAGTAGTATACTTTAGTAAGGCTATGAACTCACCTTATGTCAAGTAAATCTAGTCATGCTTTATATCACACAGAATAACTTGACCTAACAAACAAGAAGTTGATCTTACACCAACCTGTTTTAACATATTGGGTATAGTAATAAGTCTTTGATTTTTGGTGTTCAATATTCTTGTTACATTGTTTATGTATTCTTGTAATTGTGATATTATTGTATCATTGTTCGGGCCATTATACTCAGAAGCCATTCTATAAACGTTTGAGAAGCGAGGGCACTTTAAATCGTAAACCCAACCACTCAGTCAGAACGTAATATCGAGATGGAACATCTTTGTAAAAGTTCCCTACTAACATGATACATAGTAATATATTTTTATAAATTTCTTCAAAAGTTGGTATATTTTGTATGTTTTATCCTTTAGTTTCATAATTGGCAAAAATAGTCCTTATACTTTGTAATAATTAGAAAGTATGTTTTGTCATATAGTTTTCATTCATATAGTTTTATAAATTACTAAAATGATCCTTTAAATTTATAGTTTAATAATAATTACCTTTTCAAAACTTAATTTCATAAGTTTAGCATATTTACACTTTTAACCCCTTAAGTGTATAGTTTTATTATTTACAATTTCAACCCTCAATATTTAACCTTAGGGCCTCAAACTTTCCAACATTTATTATTGCAGCATTAAATTTCATAAAATGACACTTTTGGCCCAAAATGTTAAATAGTTTCAAAAATGACAGTTTTAGTCCATATTCTTGTAAAAATCACAAAAACAACCTCAAATATAGACCAACTGATCTATAATTTTAAAAAAGAGTTTCAAAACATATTTATAATCATAAGAAAAATATTTCTTTATAATTATAGCTTTTCAAATGGGTTTTTTCTTATTACTTTATGTAAATTACAAAAATAGGGTTGTAAGATATCTTTAACTTATAACTTCCATTTAAATAGATGAAATGACTTAGTTTCTTTTATATTATCTTTCTAACATTCTTTTGGCATTATAAAAAGTCTAATAATTCATTATAACAAGATCAAAGCATGGCTAGCATATAAATTACCTAGGTAGCTCCAAAATGGATCTTTATGACTTCTTATGAACAGTACTTGCTATCAAAGGTTCGTTGTCTTTTTTCTAGACCTAGTTTCAGGTCTTTGGGGATGTACTAGGACATTTATAGAAGTGAATTTGAAGAATGGGTAGGAGATACTAAGAAAACAGGGTGCGAGTTTCAAATGGAGTCCATACGGCTCTATTTATAGTTTTCCATCACTTAGGCTCCAAGGCTTGCTATGAAATGTGTAACTCAACTAGGGGGTGACTAAGGATAGATAGTGAACTCTACACAAGTTCTTAGAGTGTAGTTTCATTCCAATCTTGTCTTGTGGCTAAAAATGTCTCACGGCTTGATATGGGTGAGAATGGTGATGTTAGCACCCTAGTAGTTGATGTACCTACTTGTCACCACTTCTGAAATATCTTAGAATATGTAAATATCTTGTTTTAGAACTTGGAATGGAAGTAAATTGTTTAAAATGAGTTTTGGAGGGAAAATATAAAACCGGGTTTAAAAACTAGTGCTTGTAACTTATGGTTTGTGTTTTTGGTGCTTGCAACTTATGGTTTGTGTTTATGGTTTAATATATTTGGGTCCTCAGTTTGAAGTTTAACAAAGGTTTGATGTGAATATGGGAAGTATGCTTTTGTAGATTAGGGTTTTCTAATGATCTAGGGTTTTATCTTAGTACATGTGATTATCCTCATCTTGGCTACTGATTTAAACTTAATTTTTGTCCTAAATAATGTATCTTAAGTGTCCAAAGAGTTCTTATACTTGGTTTAATGGTTTAGTTTAGGTAAACATGTCTAAAAGGGTGAAAATTCCTATTTTAACTTAATTTACAAGTCATGAATTGAAATCTTGTACCTTGTGAACTAGGGTAATTGTAAATTGTATTATCATAATCTTATAACCTAAGTCCTATGAGTTTTTCTAGACTTGTACTCAAAGACTAGGTTATGATTCAATGTAGATTTCTTAATATAAGGGTTTCTATATCATTAAGCCTAATGACTTTCTATTTTGGGTAATTAGGGTTTATATCTTAATGTAAGCTGATTCTAAGTGTGACAATCCGTCAATTTATGATTGATATTTTATTCTCAATATTTATTTGAAAACATTATTTTAATGTTACATTATGAACTCACTTATTTCTGGGAAGAAATTTGGATTTACGTCTTGAAGTAGCATCGACTACGTCTAAACCGGAGGATTCTACGTTACGTGCTTACGTTTACATACACCGTTTTGGCGACAGTCCGACATTTCAGAAAAAAAAAATTATCCGTGAATATTATTTTGGAATTTTAAATTTGTGTTGGTTCATAAACTCACAAATTTACGAGAAGAGATTAGGACTTACGATTTTGATTTAACGTCCTTTACGACTAAACCGGAAACCTTAGGATTACGTATTTACGTTTTTGAACTCCGTTTTTGATGATACAATTTTTATTAGATTCATTTTGTGCCGTTGATTCATAATTTATAAAAACGTTTTTCGTAAAACGACCCGAGGGCACGTAAATCGAGGAAACTAGAATCGAGGGATACCCGTAAAATAACGGGGATGAGGCAAGATAAATCTTGCCCCGCCCCCACTACATGGGTGACAAGCTTATCAAACACACTTGAAGTGTGTCAAGTTTCTAGCAAAAGACTAGGACACTTGTCCTAAGTCTTCCACCCAAACCATCTAACATAAAAACCACCACCACAAACCATTTACTTCATTCTACAACATGAAAATCTCACACACAACTCTCTCCACTCCCCTTGAACGTCCAACATCACCATTATATCACCATCATCATCAAATTTTGGCCATAAACAAAAGATATAATCAATATATGTTGATAACCATACCAAAAGATGAAGATTGGAGGTGATTTTAACATATAAAAAGGAGTTTTCATGGAGGTCTTTGGGCTGATTTTCAAGAAGGAGTTTAGGGCTGATTTGTTGAAGGTGTCTTCATATCCTTGGTAATCTTGAAGTTGGTCTTGATATTTCATAAGATTGGTTACCAAAACCAAGCCTTGTTCATCCAAAATCTCAACCTTTTCATCACTAATGGTGGTATAGAGATTGTTTCTTCCTATCCTCTTGTTATTTTTGATTATATAATCTTGTATTTATTTTATATATGTATATTTATATGATGATGAATGATGATTAAAAATATTGTGTGGGGATTTGGTGTTGATAAACATGGTTAAAAAGATGAAAAACTATAAGAAACAAGGCTAAAATCTTGTTTAAATTGTTGGCTGTATAAAACAGTAAAAAATCATATTATGAACTGATAAAAATGGCATAGATTAATGTATATACAGTAATTATAAGATGTCATACACATGTGAGAGTTGGCCATGCAATAGAATCATTATAATGAATGAGATATGATCAAAACAAGTTTAGAGTACAAATCTGAGTTCACTGTTTTGGACGATTTTTAGAAAATATTTAGAGGCTGATTCAACAGTAGCTATAGAAGAGTTAAATGGATCACATATGATTCAGTTTATGTCATAAAAATTTGAGATTCTATCTCCATACAGAACTCTAGATATGGCAGTTTTGGTGAACATGAAAATAAAAATCAGATTTTGGAATTTAAAGTATAATAGTATTATATAAGCACTCAAATAAAAATAGTATAAAATGAGAATTTAAAACCCACTAACTTATATATTACATTTATATAAGTATGTACAATGATAAATAAATGATACATTTTATAAAAATGGGAATTTGATAAGTTTTATAAGTTATAAAACTATAAACATGATTTTTACGACTTTTTCGACTATTACCGTAAAATTAACGTTTTTGTTAAATAAAACTTAGACGGTTGGACCCGTCTAATGTAAACTTTTATAAACTCATATGCTGATATATAAACATATATAACAAGTAAAAACCGATAAAACCCGAACTATATAACATACGGACACTAACGGACTAAGTTAACATTATTGGACTAATAATACAACAAAATGGGCTAAAACACCTACAAACTTATTTATTGGGCTTAACCCATTTGGGCCCAACATGTAAAGTATAAATACTGATAATACAAGTATAAAATGGATTAATACAAGTTAAAGAACTTATAATAATCTTATTGGACTTAAAACATATAAATAGGTAAAACTAGTAAACTAGTATAAAAGTTATCAACACATAAACACTAAAATGAGTAAAAGAGAATATGTAAACCCACTTGATCATCATATATATATAAAATCATCATATGTATACATAATTGTTATTTTATAAAGTCATTGGACAAGAGTCTAAGACAAGTATTATTTGTCTAGGTTTTCGTGATTGAAGCACGTACCGTACGTCCGAATTGCCGATAACCCGCTTTCCCACATCAACGTGAGTTCATAGCCTCACACTCTTTTAAATGTTTTAATTAAATGTTTTATAAGCCCGCGAGGGAGATAACATGTTAGTTTTTATAAAATAGGACACCATTTGTCCCGATTGTTTGTTTATTGATTTGGACCCGAATGATTGTATGACCCGATTGTATGACCCGATAAATGATTAAATGACCCGATAGATGAAATTAAATGGATTATTAAAGTTAGGTTATGTCACTAAAAGTCCCATTAGCATGAATTGTGAACTACCGGGATTTGGTAGATGCTTATGCATATAATAGTACTATTTGGGGACGATCACCCCAGTTCGCGCCTTGACGGTTGATCCCCGTCGTGCCACATTGATTGGTAAGCGAATTTATGTATGAGAAGATTTCCATAGCATGACCTTTTTGACGACACGCTAATTTAGATGGGCAAATTGAGTTTCGGGCTAGCTACCCGTTGTTTGTTGTAGTAAGGTAACAATGTCATGCGGCTTGTAATAATCCAAATTAACGAAATACTGCTATACGCACCGAAGTACGATGTATTGCCTGACTAGCAATACAGAGTCATACTATTGATATTATGTTCGTGTTTTGATTTTATATAACCATATTCATATAACGGTTTTTATTTAATCTATACAACGTTTTAAAACGTATTGTATGATATTTTTACGACATTGGTTCGTATAATGATTTTGAAGGCAAATGCCTATATTATGATTTTGACAAGGATTTGTATAAAATGATTTTTGGCTATTTTATGGCCTACTACATGGATTTGTATAAAATGATTTTCGGTAATAATTTTATACCGCTGATATATTGATGGATTTTATTAAACTCTATGAATTCACTCGGCGTTATCGCTGATCTTTTCTTTTAACTTGTTTTATCTCAGGTACTTGAAGGTAATTCTCGGGAAGACAACAAGAATTCATGGCCCACACTTAACTAATAATTTCCATTCAAATGTTTTGCAAAACTTGTATGAAATAAAATGACTTGGGACCTATGTAAATTTGATATTTATGAATGGAAATACTTTATGATTAAACGACGCGATTTTTAAGCGTTGTCTATGATGTGAGTAATGTGCTATCCCGTAACACCAACGAGTCTTCCGCTGTATTGAGTTGTATAAATTTAGGGGTGTTACAGTTTGGTACAAGAGCTCTCGTTATAGAGAACGAAAGATTTTTAACACCATGATTTTGAATAAAACATTTCGAAATCTTTTAACTATAAACATTTTTCTAAAAATGTCTAAAAAAAAATCTTTTGACTATAACGGTGCCGAAGAATTCCCGAGTTACCGACAAGGCCAGACTGAGAAGTGTTATTTTAATATATATATAACTTGGATTATATATATATATATATATATATATATATGATGTAATTTTATTACATGATTGTTTGATGATTATTTTGATATTTATACGAGGTATTTATACGAGGTAGATTGTCACAAGGAACCCTAAATCCCCTAGTAAATTAATCGAAGTTATTCTCGTAGGAATTCTAGCTATCCTAGATCTAAACCAAGTTGTGGATATTTATGATCCCAACAAATGGTTGATATTCGTAGAAATGTTGATATTAGTTGATTACGATATTAAAATAGAATTGGCGAGATTAACTCTGATATCAATGTCATGACTATCTTTCCTTATAGAGTGGAGTTTGACAAAACGTTACCACCTAGAAAGATGTCATCTGATTCGTGGACACCCAATTCTTGAATTTGAGAATCGAAAGGGTGAATGTTGCACTTGAGGCTGTCATTGGAACCATTACCCAAAAGCCTCATGCCACTAGTACCTTTCCGAGAAGTCTAGTTGAATGATCAAGTCATTTCATACTAGTGACTCATTTGATAATTGCTGTTGTAAGAGCTATAGGATTGGAAATTAAGTGTTGTTCATATCGAGCTTTTATTTCCCTTTTTAAGGTTTAAAAATAAAGTTGAAGTATTAGGAAATGAGAAAAGGATATCGAATTGAGTATAAAATTGGTTAAAACTTGAATAAAGTAAAACTTAACCCATATGGAATATGAGATTATTAAGAGGAAATCGTTAAGTTCTGTGATTGAATTATAAGGTTTTAAATGATTGTTAGTTCGTGTTAAGGGTTGTTCCTATACCATTGTCCAATAATGAGGATGCCCAGTGTCCAAGAAATAAATTGAAGAAATCTTCTTCTGAATTGAGACCGATGGATCTTCTAGGACAGGTGGGACACCTAATGACTCTTGTAGATTTGTATTCATTGTGGTATCTTTTAAAAAAAATCCCTAACTTAACTGAGATATCAGTTGGTAGGATGAGTTCTGAGAATTGTATGACATAGTGACACGTAATGTGTTACGGTACAATTTTGACTTGTTTGTGATTAATGAAAAAAGACTACCTTTGATTGCTAAATCTTACATGTATCGACGTTATCTATCTTTTATTGCTTCATCCTAATGTTCGCATTAGTGATGCAACCATTGAACAAGTACTCATCTTGAATTGAGTTACGTTGTGGATTATTCTTTTGAGTGCCATCGAGATCATGAACCTCATGATTATTTGGCTAAAGATCATTTCCTATCATATTGTAGTTAGTTCTTGGTGAACAAGCTTGCATCACTCTTTTGCAGATCACTCATTGTTTTTATAAGATAAAACAGTATCCCTTGAGAAAAATTGAATTTTCATCACCATAAGGATTATTTAAAGTAAGATTTATAAGTGACTGTTAACGAAATGAGGCTGTTTATAAAACACCTTGGAAAGACTTAATTGTTTTCATAATAAAGAAAATCTTTGTAAATTTATTCTTGATTCTTATTTAAGAATTAAGCATGAAAATGTTTTTCGTATAAACATGATGATAAAATTTTGAAGAACTGAGTATTGCATCGTTAATCTTGAAATTGTATATAGTTGCGCGCCTACATACAATTTGGAATGGACCATGCAAGACTGATCAGTAGTTACCATAAAACTAATGAATAAACACTACATTTTCTTTGAAGATTGTGAAAGATTAAATTTTATGAGATCTGCAAGAAGTGAAAAATAGGGACATAGTGTTAGGGACACCTACATATGTGCCTGTAGCATCTATTCTTCTGAGTTGAATTTACTCATCTGTGGAATTTGTCTTATTTGACAATTGATATTCCCTTCTTGTCCAATTCTCCCGTGGTGAGATTCTTTGGAAAAGTATCTGATTACCGAGTGTTGATACCCGACTGGATGTATCGACGTTCCTATCATACTTTTGATTTGATTTCATTTGAATGACCTGGGTAACGATGTGAGGAGCTTTCGAATGCGTACTCAAATTATGAAAACATGGGATATATTCATATTCGTTAAAATGTTTTTGTCTGTATCTGATTTGAAATTCTATCGCGTAGATTATGCGTTGACCTTACTCTTTTAATGGTAGTTGTGTCTCCAGATATCCTTAAATTTGTGAAGGATTATGAGTTATTATTAGTCTTTTGAGAAGTTCACATCTTATCGACGGCAATAAAACTGAAAAGTTGGTAATTCCAGTAGAATGGATTGATTGATTATGACATGACGACATTGTCTTAATTGATGGGAACTCGAGTAGAATTCCCCTAAAAGATAAGATGTTGATTATCAAAAGTGATCTAAATAATTCTTGATGGATGACCATATCCTGCATTTAGACTTGAAATTATACCATGAATGGTTGTGAATTAGTCATAGATATTATAATCTAGAAAGAACTTAAAATGAATGTATTAAAAGATGTTTCCGTTATCTGAAACTTTAGGAGGTATTTGTTGGTGAATTACCTAGACTTTCGCCATTAAGGCAAGTTGAAATTGGTATTGATTATATTCCCGGTGCTGCACCTGTGGCTTGTGCACTGTACGTCAGCACCATCTGAATTAAAGGAATTACCGTACAACTGAGAGAGTTGTCGGAGAAAGATTTTATTCTACCAAGCTCGTCATCATGAAGAGCTATGGTGTTATCATTCCTTATATTTATAGATTACTATGAACTGAGTAAATTGACAATCGAAAACGATATCCATAACTCAAAATGGAAGATTTGTTCGATCATTTACAAGGTTCTAGCGTATGTTTTAAAGATTTGATCCATGGCATGGTTATCATCAACTTCGCGTCCGCGAAAAAGATTATCTATTCCAATCATTACATCCAAAACTTGTAATGAACATTATAAGTTTCACGTGATGACGTTTGGATTGACTAATACACATGTAGCATCCATAAATTTTGTGAAGCACGTGTGTAGGCTGTAATTTGATAAATTCATGCTTGTGATCATTAAGAACCATATGTTTGTTTATAAGAATAAGAATGAGTTAATAATTAGTTATAGACTGCCCTAAATTGGCCGACCAATGAAAACTTGTACCTTGAATAATTAACATGTGATTTAAGACTTAATCCTTTATATTAATTGACCGTGTGATTAATAAATAATGGAATATATTGACTCTTCAAAGATTAGATCCCTTTTAAGACTTTGGGTTTTACGAAAAAGAAAGTGCAAATATGTTTTGACAAATAATTTAACAAAGGATTTTTAAGGGATTATTCTCTTATACACAAATCATTTAACTAAACTTCTGTTTAGGGGTAAATGTTTGTGTATACCTCAAGACAACCTAAGAAGGGTTGAGGAAACCATTTAAACCATAACTTGAATTTTAAATGACAATTTTTGGTTTTCAACTAAGAAAATTCTGACCAAAGTATAACCAAAGATTTTTCAAACATTTACGAATCTTATTAATTATTTTCGATAAATCAACAAAAATCGTGTTAATTAAATTTAAAATTATTTTGAACATTTTTATATAATTGGATGGACTAAGAAATTTAAAATCTTTACGTTTACGTTTCATAAAAATTGAATATTTAATATTTAATTAGTTGTAATAATTATCATCGCTTTAGACGTCGGATTGAGTAAAACCGATAAAAATAATAGTTGAGATGAAACTAAAACTTAGAAAATATGAAGAAAGAAATTATGAGTGAATTTTAGACATGATAATTATTTCATCAGGAAAGATGAATGTAAATACTGACGCATTATATAGAAAGGATAAAGAATCAATTAGGACGTGTTCCTTAATAATGATTGTGCAAAACAAATTGCCGAACAATTAAAAAATAGCCGATGATTGTAAAAAGGATAATATAGATAATAAAAAGGGGTTCGCGGCTAATGTGAACCATTAGAATTAAGAAGCCGATGGCGGTAAATGTATAAAAGGCCACTTGTGAGTGTCTAAATATGGAGGATTGTGAGATATAGTTATGTTGGAATTTTGTAAGTATAAGTATTTTATTCATGACATTTATGATTTAATGTATTTTTATCTGAAGAAGTTGTACTAATGGCAGATTATGAAGGCAGACATTGCCTCATACATTAGTAAACGTCTAACTATTGCAAAGGTCATCATCTGAATTTGATTCGATTTGGGTCATCGTCGACAGACTGACCAAATCTGCTAATATCATTCCTGTTAATGATAGAATCTTGATGAAGAAATAGACTCTTTTGTATTTAAAGGAGTTATGTAAACATGGTGTGCCTGTATCGATCATCTCTATCAAGATCCTCGCTTCACATCGAATTTCTAGAGTTTTGCTCAGAAGTCATTGAGAACGAATCTTGATGAGAGTACTGTGTACCATCCCAATCGAAGGGACGAGGTAAAGTAACGATACAAAATGCTATAAGTGCTGTTTTATGCTTGAATGATTGACCTTTGGTAATAGACCGTATAATCGCTTTCTTTTGGAAAGATTATCATTGATAATTATCGTGTTAGTATCGAGATCGAATCTTGTTAGGATCTATATTAGAGCATCTGTAAGAAGGAGTTGAGATGAAGACACCCGACATACACCCATTGTGAGTTGGACATGTCTTTTAGGTCTAAGGTTTCCTATGATGGCGAACCTAACCTTACAAAATACTCGACCCACGAGACCTGAAATGATTGTTGAAATTAGGATCTGATTATTGACTGCCGGTAGTGGGCAAGAGGTTATGTGATTATGAAATGTAGATCTTGAAGTGCCAGATGGGTAGCGAAGTTATGCCAAAAATTTTAACCTCGGAAAAATGAATTAATGATCTGAAAGATCATGGGATATAAGTCCTCGTTGTATGAGACCATAGAGACGATGTAAAAGACTGGTTTGAAAGGCATATAAGCTGGATCTACCCTAGTACTTCAAGAGCTGCGTGAATTATGTTTCGTATATCGAACTTGAAGAAATGTCTATCAAGTGAGAATCTGAATATTCCTTAATGAAGATTAGATCGGCGAAAAGTTGCATTCATCAGAAACCCGTGAACATCATGGATAGAGAAAGTAAGTCAACATTTAGCCAGATCTTATTCCCGTAGTTATGTTTGATGAAACTCGCGTATTGTAATGGATTACACTTGTTAGAAAAGACCGAATGTGGAGGAAATACCCACATGGCTTTAACTCTATAAGAAGCGAGTAGTAAGATGATCTTTGAGGACAAAGATCCTGTTTAGGGGTAAATGTTGTGACAATCCGTCGATTTATGATTGATATTTTATTCTCAATATTTATTTGAAAACATTATTTAAATGTTACATTATGAACTCACTTATTTCTGGGAAGAAATTTGGATTTACGTCTTGAAGTAGCATCGACTACGTCTAAACCGGAGGATTCTACGTTACGTGCTTACGTTTACATACACCGTTTGGCGACAGTCCGACATTTCAGAAAATAAATTTATCCGTGAATATTATTTTGGAATTTTAAATTTGTGTTGGTTCATAAACTCACAAATTTACGAGAAGAGATTAGGACTTACGATTTTGATTTAACGTCCTTTACGACTAAACCGGAAACTTAGGATTACGTATTTACGTTTTTGAACTCCGTTTTTGATGAGACAATTTTTATTAGATTCGTTTTTTGCCGTTGATTCATAATTTATGAAAACGTTTTTCGTAAAACGACCCGAGGGCACGTAAATCGAGGAAACTAGAATCGAGTGATACCCGTAAAATAACGGGGATGAGACAAGATAAATCTTGCCCCACCCCCACTACATGGGTGACAAGCTTATCAAACACACTTGAAGTGTGTCAAGTTTCTAGCAAAAGACTAGGACACTTGTCCTAAGTCTTCCACCTAAACCATCTAACATCAAAACCACCACCACAAACCATTTACTTCATTCTACAACATGCAAATCTCACACACAACTCTCTCCACTCACCTTGAACGTCCAACACCACCATTATATCACCATCATCATCAAATTTTGACCATAAACAAAAGATATAATCAATATATGTTGATAACCACACCAAAAGATGAAGATTGGAGGTGATTTTAACATATAAAAAGGAGTTTTCATGGAGGTCTTTGGGCTGATTTTCAAGAAGGAGTTTAGGGCTGATTTGTTGAAGGTGTCTTCATATCCTTGGTAATCTTGAAGGTGGTCTTGATATTTCATAAGATTGGTTACCAAAACCAAGCTTTGTTCATCCAAAATCTCAATCTTTTCATCACTAATGGTGGTATAGAGATTGTTTCTTCCTATCCTCTTGTTATTTTTGATTATGTAATCTTGTATTTCTTTTACTTATGTATATGTGATGATGAATGATGATTAAAAATATTGTGTGGGGATTTGGTGTTGATAAACATGGTTAAAAAGATGAAAAACTATAAGAAACAAGGCTAAAATCTTGTTTAAATTGTTGGCTGTATAAAACAATAAAGAATCATATTATGAACTGATAAAAATGGCATATATTAATGGATATACAGTAATTATAAGATGTCATACACATGTGAGAGTTGGCCATGCATTGGAATCATTATAATGAGTGAGATATGATCAAAACAAGTTTAGAGTACAAATCTGAGTTCACTGTTTTGGACGATTTTTAGAAAATATTTAGAGGCTGATTCAACAGTATCTATTCGAGAGTTAAATGGAGCACATATCATGTAGTTTATGTCATAAAAATTTGAGCTTCTATATCCATATAGAACTCTAGATATGGCAGTTTTGGTGAAAGTGAAAGTAAAAATCAGATTTTTGGGAATTTAAAGTATAATAGTATTATATAAGCACTCAAATAAAAATAGTATAAAATGAGAATTTAAAACCCACTAACTTATATATTACATTTATATAAGTATGTACAATCATAAATAAATGATACATTTTATAAAAATGGTAATTTGATAAGTTTTATAAGTTATAAAACTATAAACATGATTTTTACGACTTTTTCGGCTATTACCGTAAAATTAACGTTTTTGTTAAATAAAACTTAGACGGTTGGACCCGTCTAATGTAAACTTTTATAAACTCATATACTGATATATAAACATATATAACAATTAAAAACCGATAAAACCCGAACTATATAACATACGGACACTAACGGACTAAGTTAACATTATTGGACTAATAATACAACAAAATGGGCTAAAACACTTATAAACTTATTTATTGGGCTTAACCCATTTGGGCCCAACATGTAAAGTATAAATACTGATAATAAAAGTATAAATGGATTAATACAATTTAAATAACTTATAATAAGCTTATTGGACTTAAAACATATAAATAGGTAAAACTAGTAAACTAGTATAAAAGTTATCAACACATAAACACTAAAATGAGTAAAAGAGAATATGTAAACCCACTTGATCATCATATATATATATAAAATCATCATATGTATACATAATTGTTATTTTATAAAGTCATTGGAAAGGAGTCTAAGACAAGTATTATTTGTCTAGGTTTCCGTGATTGAAGCACGTACCGTACGTCCGAATTGCCGATAACCCGCTTTCCCACATCAACGTGAATTCATAGCCTCACACTCTTTTAAATGTTTTTATGAAATATTTTATAAACCCGCGAGGGAGATAACATGTTAGTTTTTATAAAATAGGACACCATTTGTCCCGATTGTTTGTTTATTGATTTGGACCCGAATGATTGTATGACCCGATTGTATGACCCGATAAATGATTAAATGACCCGATAGATGAAATTAAATGGATTATTAAAGTTAGGTTATGTCACTAAAAGTCCCATTAGCATGAATTGTGAACTACCGGGATTTGGTAGACGCTTATGCATATAATAGTACTATTTGGGGACGATCACCCCAGTTCGCGCCTTGACGGTTGATCCCCGTCGTGCCACATTGATTGGTAAGCGAATTTATGTATGAGAAGATTTCCATAGCGTGACCTTTGTGACGACACGCTAATTTAGATGGGCAAATTGAGTTTCGGGCTAGCTACCCGTTGTTTGTTGTAGTAAGGTAACAATGTCATGCGGCTTGTAATAATCTAAATTAACGAAATACTACTATACACACCAAATTACGATGTATTGCCTGACTAGTAATACGGGGTCATACTATTGATATTATGTTCGTGTTTTGGTTTTATATAACTATATTCATATAACGGTTTTTATTTAATCTATACAACGTTTTAAAACGTATTGTATGATATTTTTACGACATTGGTTCGTATAATGATTTTGAAGGCAAATGCCTATATTATGATTTTGACAAGGATTTGTATAAAATGAGTTTTGGCTATTTTATGGCCTACTACATGGATTTGTATAAAATGATTTTCGGTAATAATTTTATACCGATGATATATTGATGGATTTTATTAAACTCTATGAATTCACTCGACGTTATCGCTGACCTTTTCTTTTAACTTGTTTTATCTCAGGTACTTGAAGGTAATTCTCGGGAAGACAACAAGAATTCATGGCCCGCACTTAAATTATAATTTCCATTCAAATGTTTTGCAAAACTTGTATGAAATAAAATGACTTGGGACCTATGTAAATTTGATATTTATGAATGGAAATACTTTATGATTAAACGACGCGATTTTTAAGCGTTGTCTATGATGTGAGTAATGTGCTATCCCGTAACACCAACGAGTCTTCCGCTGTATTGAGTTGTATAAATTTGGGGGTGTTACACTAAGTCTTATATAGTATATTTATGACTTAGATAGGTTCTACATTCTTAGTTTAAGGTTTTATATAGGTTGATCATATTCTAGGGTTATTTATGGGAGCTTAAGATCCTATGCTTTGAGAACTTGTACTTTATGCTTTAATAATTTGTAACTTAAATTGATACAAATGTATTACCTTAATATGATACATAGTTGAGTTTTATAATTAGTTGTAAAAGATTGGAGTCTAATTCATTATAGAATCGATTTTATATGCTAATCTTGGTTTTAGGTCATTTTCTTATAATTAGCTTAAGATTAATGAATATTAGTACTTTCTGATTGCTTAACTTCTCTTTATATAGTAGATTAGAATCAATATATTGTATTGATTATAGATTCATAGTTCTTGTATAATTACATTGCTTAAAATATTGTTTATAAAGGTTTTTAGATGGTGATCGAGACTATTATGTACATTTATTTGTACGTTAACTTTGTATACCTTATACTTACTTATTCTTTGTATAATCCTTGTTCTTATTCCTTGTTCACTTGTTCATGTCTATATGTATTCATACTTGAGTTCATTATTCATTTATAGGGATTCTAGGGTTTCTAAGGGGATTTAGGGTATCATTATATTTCTTAAAATGTTCTTATTTAAGTATACTTGTTAAATTACTCATAAAATTATATTTTTTATGTTTACAATATATAGGAATATGTTTGATACGGTAGTTTAGGTTGGGGAAAATAGTTCATTTTACCAAGTAATGCACAAAAAGCAAAAATTTCTAACAGATTTTCCATTTCCATTATATAACATACTTGTGAAATTTAAGGGTTGTCATACCTTTATACCCTAGTTATAGTTGATGAATATTCTAGATTCAGTTGGACTAGATTTTTGGCCTCTAAGAAAAAAGCTTTCGATAATTTTGAAACCTTTAGTCGAAGGATCCGAAATCAACTAGGATGTTCAATTATCTCTATAAGGACGGATCATGGTAGGGAATTTGATAATGAAGTGCAATTTGGTGCCTTTGGTGAAGCTCATGGTATTACCCATAACTTCTCGGCTTCTCTCACTCCACAATCAAATGGGGGAGTTGAAAGTAAGAATAGGAATATCCAAGAGATGATTAGTACCATGTTAAATGAGCAATCTTTGCCTCAAACCTTTTGGTGCAATGACGTTGACACATAGACCTATATTCTCAACCGAATTCTTATTCGACCTTTCCTAGGTAAGACCCCCTATTAGATTCTTAACGGTAAGAAACCCTCATTAGAATACTTTAAAGTGTTTGAAAGCAAGTGCTTCATTATCAACACCAAACTTACTAAGTTCGACCAAAAGTCGTACGAAGGTATCTTTTTAGGTTATTCACAAACTAGTAAAGCCTATATAGTCCTTAATAGAACCTCGGGTGTAATTGAAGAATCACTCAACGTGACATTCGATGAAACTCCACCTTTATCTAAGACACCACCTTTGGTAGATGATGACTTAGATGAACTAGACATAGTTAAAGCCAAAGAGGTTAGAAAAATAGGAGTTGAAGACCTTAATGTTGAATAGGTAGTAAACATTAGGGAAACAAAGGACCCTTAGATCTCAAGTCCAAGATCAAAGTAACTTCTTTTGTTTCGTCTCACTGACTGAACCAAAGAATGTTAAAGAAGCTTTGATGGATGAGAGTTGGGTCATCTCCATGAAAGAAGAATTGAATCAATTGATTTCTAATGACGTTTGGGAACTTGTTCCTCCACCTAGAAGTACTACCATCATAGGAACCAAGTGGGTGTATAGGAATAAGTTAGATGAGAACGGTGTTGTGTCTCGTAACAAGGCTAGACTTGTAGCTCAGTGTTATAATCAACAAGAAGGGATTGATTATGATGAGACATATGCACCGGTAGCAAGGTTAGAGTCTAATAGGATCCTTTTAGCTTATGCTTGTGCATTAGATTTTAAGCTTCAAAAAATGGATGTAAAAAGTGCATTTCTTAACGGTTTGATCAATGTGGAGGTATATGTGACTCAACCTCCCGACTTCATTGATTTTGAGAAACCGGATCATGTTTAAAAGCTTAAGAAAGCCCTTTATGGTCTTAAACAAGCACCTAAAGATTGGTATGATAGACTTAAAGCATTTCTTGTAAATGAGTATACCATGGGAATGGTAGACACTACACTTTTTACAAAGAAGAAAGTTCTCACCTCATAATCATACTAATATATGTAGACGATATTTTATTTTGTTCAACTTGTCAAAGTATATTTGATGACTTTGCTAAAATCATGCATGATGAGTTTGAAATGAGCATGATGGGAGAACTTAACATCTTTTTAGGACTCAAAATTTAACAAATGGACTATGGTATTTTCTTTAATCAATCTAAGTATGTTAGAGAAATGCTAAACAAATTTGGATTAGAAGACTCTAGACCTATGAAGACCCCTATGGCCTCAAATACTAAACTCACCGTAGATGATTCTTGGAAACTCACTTTATGTGACGACATTTAAGAATTCCCATTAGTTATCATAGTCACACACGCTTAGACTAGACTAGGTACAATGTATAGTTTAAGGGTCGTGTGTGACTATATATACCCCTCCTCAGCTTCCAAGGAGGGGTGTTGATTGTGTTTCTTTTTCATTTTCTATTACGTTTTTCCTTTCTTTCATCTTACACATACAACCACTCTCTCTCTCTCTAAGCTCAACAATGGCTACCACCACCATTTACCACCATGTTAGACCACCGGATCATATATAGCAAACCCACAATTGGCATCAGAGCCTCGGTTCCATCCTTGGATCGTTCTTGTTTTCGATTTAGGTGGTCTAAAATTTTTTTTATGGTCCGTATGTATCATTTTCTTTGTCACGGTTTGTGTTTTCTTTCAAAATTCACAAGTTTTTGTCACGTTCTGTTATTTTTGTCCACAGTTTCATTGGTTCCATCAAAAAGTTGTCATCATATCTGGGTCCAAAGTTGTCATCATGTCAAAAAAAAAATTGTCAAAAGTTGTCTCATATCTGGGTATCTACTGTTTCTGGTCTAATTTTTTTGTATCTGGTATCATTTTTTCTTGGTTAATCTTGTTGTTTATGATGATAAAGTTACCCAGAAAAATATTCAGATTACCATACCCGGATTTTCAAGAACAAGGACATCTCGTGGATAAGATTCTACTTCATGGTACATCGCATTAAGTGCGATGGGTTGACTGCGATGGTACCACTGCGATGGCTCCATTACGATGGGTACCATTGCGATGGGTACCATCGCGATGGGTCATCATGATACGATGGACTCTTCTTGTTTAGACTACGATGGGTCCATCTTGACTGCGATGGACTCAAAGTTTTGGGCTTCGATGGTATGTTGCTTAAACAGACTGCGATGGACTTAATTGTTTTTACTGCGATGGACTCATGTTACGATGGAAATCTTTTGACTGTGATGGGTTCATTTTTTAAGACTGCGATGGAAATCTTTTGACTGCGATGGGTTCATTTTTTTTAAGACTGCGATGGGTTAAATCTTAGACTGCGATGGCAATGTCTTTTTGACTCCGATGCAGTTTAAAACGTGACCATGTAGTTTAAATTTTCTCTTGATCGAAACCAACACAACCGACTCAACTCGGTAATTACCGAGTTGACTCAGTTAACTCACTGAGTCTAACTCAACTGCCAACCTTATAACTCCATAAATCCTCATCTAATAATCCCTTCGTCTCCTAATCCCATCTAGACTCAAACCAAAACAGTAAACCAAATAAATCTCAGATTATGTTTCGGTTGCATCTTTTAAAGATGATTTGTGATTTTTTATCTATCCAACCAGAAACAAACATCATCCAAGATTTTGTGTAAAGGTCTATACCTTTGTTTATATTCGAAATCAGATTAAACGAATCTGAACAAGAGTGTTCGATTCATGTTTTTGTTTCGATTCAGTGAACAAGAAAGCAATAGTAAAACGTGAAGTAAACCAATCACAAATCTGTATGGTACTTACCATCACTTAATATACGAAAATTAAGAACAAATCTTAGCAAATCTGTTAGATTTGATCTTGGATTCGTTTTATTTTAACAGTAACCAACATGCAATCAAGGAAAAAACCTACCCGAGATCCCTTCAAGGATCTTGAAGAAAAATTTGTTTCATGTCGTCTTTGGTTAGATGGGACTACGATTGATGTTGATTTCGGTTCGGTGGGTACCTGGGATTAGGGTAAAGATTAGTGTTGGGTTTGATTGTGGAGATGTAATTGATCTGGTGATGGGGGCGGAGAGAAAAGGATGAGACGGAGTTCTCTATGTGGAGATTAGGTATAAACTGTGAGTGAACTTAGGGGTTGGGGAGTGTGTTATAACCCTTGTGATGATGGACCGGGTACTAAACATTGCAAATTGGGCCTCATTTATTTATCTATTGGGTTACGGTTGGGTGTAGTCACACATTGGGCCAAAATGTGATGTTGATATCTCATTTGAAGTAATACAAAGATATGGGCCGTATGATTTTTTTATACACACAATTTTTTACACAAATTTGTATTTTTGTAAAAAACATTGTGTGTATTAAGTTTTACTTCGGTCATCATCGGGACGAGACAACAAGTGACGTGACAAAGTGACGAGACATTGTGACGAGATTTATTTTGATGTGTCCAAAGAAAAATTTGGCGATTTTTTAGTGGCTACGGATTTGTTTGATCGGGTATTAATTACGTGACGTTGAAGACGGATCTTTCGAAGGTGTGTATTTATTTTATCTTCAAAGATAACTTGCTCGTGCTTAATCTTCGAATGATGACTTGGTTATCTAGTTTCCGGGTTCGGGGTGGTTGGTTGATGACTCGGATAACTATCACTTAAAGGGGTTACATTGTTGTACTCAGTGTCACGCGCTTAGTCGACGTGGATAATTTCAAGAGGTGTTGTGCTTATAAACTTCTTCAGTGATGCATTGAGTACTTAGAGATTTCTCCACCGTTCTTCATTCAACAATTGTGCAAGCTTAAGTGACAAGATCGAAGGATTCTTATTCAGTTTCACGTTTGATGTATCTGGTTCATTCTATCAGTGGTCACTTCAAATTGCTTTCAAGTGGGTTGGTAAAGATGGCCATGGAGAGTTTATGAGTAGAGATTTTCGATCAACAGCTGATTCTCACCGAATATAATTAAGCTTATTTATTATTCTCTCGAGATTTTCAGGTTCATGTGCTTACGATTTATTGATGGTTCCGACTTTCGAAACCATCAAGGGGGAAGAAGAAGACACATTGAACGCACAACGAGTACACGTGATGAACTTCATACCTTCTTTTGATTTGAAGACATTCCGGGATGACATTTGTCATAGCCGCAGAGAAAATCAGTGTTTTAACTCGTGGCGTTATCAATCTCTAAACGGTACACTACTGATTCGATGTTTAATTGTTTGGTTGTTGCAATTACTCATCATCATTATCCTATATGCATTCCCGGGACTTAATTGACTCTGGTGTATCTCCGGAAGAAGATATGTGCATTTTCGGGACTTAATTGACTCTGGTTTTACGATGTCAACTTCATGAATGAGATAAAGTGTCTACTTCAGTATTTGAGCTTCATACTCGGGATTGATTTACTTTCTTCAACTATGTGGGGGAAGAAATGTCTTGATTCTTTCTAGTATGCATAACTTGAACTCTCAGGGGGAAGAAAAATTCAGAAGAATTATTCAAGTGTGAGAAGAGAAGTTGTTGATCTACTTGGTGTGCCCCAAACTTTCAATCCCTCTTAGCAACGTTATCATGTTATATGATGGGATTTTCTTGTTAGATTCCGCTGTGCGCTTAATCATTCTAAGCTTTATTGAAAGCTTTGAAGTTGCTTACGAGGATTGTCGGTTTAAGGGGAAGCTATTTAAAAGCTTCTACATCAAGTTTATGTGGCATGAATTAGGAGGAAGTTAATTCAGAAGCTTCTCCTTAACCAGAAGTGTATGGGTTACTTAGCTCGTGCCTTACAGTATTTCTACTACAAGTTACTTTAAAGATGAGTCATTTTGAATTCAAAGGCCTCAAAAGACATCATCGGTATTGGATGCTTCATGAAAGCTCTTGTTCTTTATCATTATGTACTTGTTAGGAAAAATATTGTAAGGAATTCTACATGTCGTCCCATGGGGGAAGATTGTTGGAAACTCACTTTGTGTGACGACATTTAAGAATTCCCATTAGTTATCATAGTCACACACGCTTAGACTAGACTAGGTACAATGTATAGTTTAAGGGTTGTGTGTGACTATATATACCGCTCCTTAGCTTCTAAGGAGGGTTGTTGATTGTGTTTCTTTTTCATTTTCTATTACATTTTTCCTTTCTTTCATCTTACACATACAACCACTCTCTCTCTCTAAGCTCAACAATGGCTACCACCACCATTTACCACCATGTTAGACCACCGGATCATATATAGCAAACCCAAAATGATAGTGAGTCGGTAGACAACACCAAATATAAAGGTATGATTGGTAGTTTGTTGTACCTAATGGCAAGTCGACTTGATATCATGTTTAGTATTTGCCTTTGTGCTCGCTTCCAAGAGGCTCCCAAAACCTCTCACTTTGAAGCGATTAAGCGTATCTTCCGATAGATTAAAGGTACTATACATTTAGGATTATGGTATCCTAAAGGAACCGGCATAGAAATCATAGTATACTCAGACTCTGATCATGCGGAAGACTATGTGGACCAGAAAAGCACTAGTGGAATTTGTACCTTCATGGGTTGTTGTTTAACTTCTTGGTTCTACAAGAAACAAACCTCTCTTGATATATCCACCACGGAAGTCGAGTATGTGAGTGCCGGAAAATCTTGTCAACAAGCTCAATGGATGAAGCAAGCGCTTATTGATTACAGTATTACACTCAATGATGTTCCCATCATGTATGATAATAAGGGTTCAATAGACCTTACTAAGAATCCCGTGCAACATTCGCGAACTAAGCACATAGAGATTCACCACCATTTCCTTAGGGATAATGTTCAAAAGGGGAACATTTCGATTGAGAAGGTACCCTCAGTAGAAAACTTAGCCGACATCTTCGCTAAGCCACTTAAGAGGGAACCTTTTTAATTTTTTGCGTATAGGTCTAGGTTTAATGTAACATATACCTTAATTGCGCATTTTATTAATTGAGTCTTTTTCTCTTTTGAGTCTTTTTCTCTTTTGAGTCATTTGTTTCTATGAGTTACCGAGTCTCTTGAACTCTTTTTTGAAAATTCCTCTTCTGTTTTTCAAATATCTCAAAGTTCTTTCGAAAATGGTCAAGAAATGTTTTTGCATTGTTAATTCAATCTATAAATGTTTTTCATGGCTTCTTGCTATTGATATCAAGCATACATAATTCATATGTATGAGTCTCAAATATATCAAGAACAAAATTGAACTATGGAGTATCATTGTGTCATGACTATGTGTCTAGATTAACACACCTCCAACATTGATTTTATTTTAAATCCATGTATTTTGGTCAAAGGTTTGTTGAGTTCTTGTGTGTTTCTTTGTCTATTATTGCTTTTAAGCATGTCTCTATGATTAGTTAGACTAGAAAATTAGGATTTGTTGAATTGGAAAATTCTCCTTATACCCCAAAAACCACCTTTTGTGGGCGGTTCTTTAATTATCCCGCGTTTCATTCATTAAGGAACCGTAGGCGGAGATAAAGAACCGCAGGTAACAGCCTATGAATTTGAGTTTTCTATAACTCCAAATTTGCTCAAACACTTTTTGGAATCTTTATTATAAACATTTGACCACCCCAAAATTATCGTGTGCTTTCTCTACTTAACCCTAAGCATTTTGCATTCTTTTCTCAAATCAAAATGTCTTATTCACCAAATAAAAGCCTTGATTCTCCTCCATTTTCCCCATTTGCTTTCAACCCAAACTCACCGAAGAACACATTCAATCAAATTTCTTTTCCTTCTAAGAAAATTTATTTTGGAAACTCTTCCATTCCACCACTACCATTTTGTGTTCTTCCTCCTTCACATGATAATGTCATGCATCATGAAACATATTGTGATTTTCGTCAATATCAACATCTTGCTATGGCTCATATCTATGAGGAGTTTATCTACATCAAAAGTCACCTAGTCAAACCTCCCCTTTCATTATGACTATGAAACTATTGCCAAGCCACCACCACCTCCTTCCGCCACCACCTCGTCTTTTATTTATGCATGTCGATTGCTTAGTTCTAAAACATCTAATTCAAGCAAATCTTAGAATTCTAGTTTAACTAGGATTAGATTTATGCTTTTCTTTAGGCTTGTATCTCATACATCTTTGTATGACTTGTTTCCTTGTATCTTTTTCATGTTTTCTTTTAACATGATTAATTATGGATCTTGTTTCTCTTTATCTTCTCTTCTTATTTCTCTAATTGTGTGACCATTGCTATATCTTGTTGGGTGTTTCTTTTATTTTTCTAATCCTTCTATGTGGCTTGTCACCATAGCTCGATTCCTTGGTGCCCCAAGCAAGGGGGAGTAAGCACCAAGGGGGGGGGGGGCACTTACAAAGTCTGATTCTTCACTTCTACAAAGAATTTTGCAACCTTTTTGCTTCGACAAAGGGGAGAAATGAAATAAACTCGTCTTTGAAAATCTTGTTTTTCATGTGATTGAGTTTATGTATTGTCGGAAGCGAAAAAGGGTGATTGTTAATGCAATGATGCCTAAAAACGTTAACAAGCATTTACGAAAACAACGAAAAACGAATTCTTGAGTTCAAGTATTTTTCATTTCTTCCATTATCAATTAAGGTATGAATAAACAAGTTTTCAACCTAACTAACTGATCAAGGATTTAGTTTTTCTTAAAACTCACCTTTTATTAAATGTGATAAAACTTTTTATTAAACTTTATTTTTAAGAAAATGTTTTATTAAATTAGAAATTTAAAAATTCGAAAATTTAAAAATGCCATATTCCATATGGTTTAGGAATATCCTTTAAGGATAAATATTCCACCAGATGTGACTTCACCACTAAAAGACAAAAGGGAGCAGAGTTTGCTCCGGCAGTTCCATATATAGGTGTGCGGTTCTTTATCGATAAAGAACCACGGGCACCTTTAAGGAACGGCGCCCAGATATAGCCGTTAGAGCTTTGTCTTATAAATAGTGGACCATTCTCAGATTTTCTTTTCACCTCTTTTGCACAAAAAATTTCAGATTCAATCCACCTTCATAAATCACTCAAATCTTTGGTTATTTGGTTGATTACTACATGTTTAGAACTGAATCTTTATCGTCCCATCTCATCTTCTCAAGTGAAAAGAGAAGAACACTTTCATCCTTGAAGTGTTGTGTTTACCTCAAAGATCCATTGAAGATCAAACATTTATTTCAATTCTTGTGTTGTTGTGAAGATCCAAGTAGTTGTGTATATTTGGAAGTTGTGTATGTATTGTTGTTAATACTTATGCCTTATAGTATATTGATGTAGATTGGTCATAGATAAGATTAGGGCTAGACTTTTAGCTTTGAGTCGGAAATTGGTTAAGCGGCGTGTACGGTTTCTACGCCTTAAGGAGCTTGTTGATTAGTGAACTCTCGAGTAAGGAGTACTCGAGGAGTGTAGTAGGAACCACTATAAATCCTTGGCGTTTGGTTTGATTTTTCTTTTCCTTATCTCTTTACATTCTTTATTAATTATTTGCACATACTTGTGACTATTAGTTTAGTTTCATTATCCATTGTTCATATTATGTATAAGAAGTTTTCACATATTTGCTTATGTCTAAGTTTTTGAAAAGAATTTTTGAAAACCCTTATTTAACAAGTAAAATTTTGAAACTATTCACCCCCCCCCCCTTCTAGTTTCTACAACTTTTAAATGATGCAAAGTGTATGAATACATCAGTATTCGGGTACACTTAAGCCGCCTTAATGTTGCAACATTGATGTAAAACAATATTAAAATATATTGTTACAATCGTAAACTATTAAATTTATTAAAGTGCATTATTTGGTTTCTAACATTTTTGGTAAATTTATTCATGCACAAAGTGTTTTCTGTAACACCCCCAAATTTATACAACTCAGTACAGCGGAAGACTAGTTGGTGTTACGGGATAGCACATTACTCACATCATAGACAACGCATAAAAATCGCGTCGTTTATTAATAAAGCATTTCCATTCATCAATATCAAAATTTACATCGGTCCCAAGTCATTATATTTCATACAAAGTTTTACAAAGTATTTGAATGGAAAAATATTGTTTAAGTGCGGGCCATGAATTCTTGTTGTCTTCCCGAGAATTACCTTCAAGTACCTGAGATAAAACATGTTAAAAGAAAAGGTCAGCGATAACGCCGAGTGAATTCATAGAGTTTAATAAATTCCATCAATATAACTTTGGTATAAAATTAGGACCAAAAATCAATTCGTACAAATCATTGTAATAAGCAGTAAATAGCCAAAATCATTTTATACAAATCTTTGTAATAGGCCATAAAATAGCCAAAATCATTTTATACAAATCCTTATCAAAAATCATAATATAGGCATTTGCCTTAAAATCAATATACGAGCCAATGTCGTAAAAACATCATACAATACGTCTTATGACGTTGTATGAAAATAAAAATCGTTATATGAGTATGGTTATGAAAACCAAAATACAAACATAATATCAATAGTATGACCCTGTATTGCTAGTCAGGCAATACCTCGTAATTCGGAACGTCTAGTAGTATTTCGTTAAGTTTTGGATTATTACAAGCCGCATGACATTGTTACCTTACTAAACCAAAACGGGTAGCTAACCCGATACCAATTTTTTGCCCATCTAAAGTAACGTGTCGTCACAAAGGTCACGCTATGGAAATCTTCTCATACATTAATTCGCTTACCAATCAATGTGGCACGACGGGGATCAACCGTCAAGGCGCGAACTGGGGTGATCGTCCCCAAATAGTACTATTAAATGCATAAGCGTCTACCAACTCCCGGTAGTTCACAATTCATGCTAATGGGACTTTTAGTGACATAACCTAACTTTAATAATCCATTTGATTTCATCTATCGGGTCCATTAATCATTTATCGGGTCATACAATCGGGTCATTCAATCATTCGGGTTCAAAATCAATAAACAAACAATCGGGAGAAATGGTGTCCAAACTTTTATAAAAACTAACATGTTATCTCCCTCGCGTGTTTATAAAGCATTTATAAAACATTTAAAAGAGTGCGAGGCTATGAACTCACGTGGATGTGGGAAGGCGGGTTATCGGCAATTCGGCCGTACGGTACGTGCTTCAATCACGGAAACCTAGACAAATAATTCTCGTCTTAGACTCATGTCCAATGACTTTATAAAAATATCAATTATGTATACATATGATGATTATATATATATGATGATCAAGTGGGTTTACATATCCTCATTTACTCATTTTTGTGTTATGTGTCGATAACTTTTATACTAGTTGTCTCGTTTTACCTATTTACGTGTTTTAGGTCCAATAAGCCTATTATAAGTTCTTTAACTTGTTTTAATCCATTTTATACTTATATTATCAGTATCTATACTTTCCATGTTGGGCCCAAATGGGTTAAGCCCAATAAGTTCTTTTTATAAGTTTTTAACTTATTAAGTCCAATTATTAGTCCAATATGCATAGTTAGCTCGTAAATGTCCGTAATTCTTATAGTTCGGGTTTTATCGGTTTTTACTTGTTATACATGTCTATATATCAGTATATAAGTTTTATAAAGTTTTCATTAGACGGTTCCACCCATCTAAGTTTTATTTAACAAAAACGTTAATTTTACGGCAATAGCCGAAAAAGTCGTAAAAATCATGTTTATAGTTTTATATCTTATAAAACATAACAAGTTACATTTTTATAAAATGTCCACTTATTTAACCTTTAACATATTTATATAAATGAAATTCATGAGTTAGTGGGTTTTAACTTTACATTTTATATAATATAATGTGAGTGCTTATATAATAGTAATAAACATTATTTCCAAAAATCTGATTTTTAACTTCATCTTCACCAAAACTGCCATATCTTGAGTTCTATATGGAGATAGAAGCTCAAATTTTTATCACATAAACTACATGATATGTGCTACATTTAACGCTTCTATAGCTACTGTTGAATCATCTTCTAAATATTTTCTAAAAATCGTCCAAAACAGTAACTTCAGATTTATACCCTAAACTTGTTTTGATCATATCTTACTCATTACTTTGATTCCATTGCATGGCCAACTCTCACATGTGTACAAGACCCATAGCTTACTGTAAATCCATTATACTTCATCATTTTATCAGTTTACCATATGGTTCTTTACTGTTTTATACAGCCATCAAATTTAACCAAGATTTTAACCTTGTTTCATATGGTTTTTCACCTTTTTAATCATGTTTATCAACAACAAATCCCCACATAACATTTTTATCATCATATAATCATCATAAATATATACAATAGGAAATAAAATACATGTTTACATAATCAAAATAACAAGAAGATGAGGAGGACAATCTTTATACCACCAAGTTGATGTTGGTTATGAGTTTGACATGGTTTTGGATGGAGAAACTTGTGCTTAGCCAACACCATCTTCAAGACCACCATTCTTCATATACTCCTTGTGGAAAATCAGCCCTAAGACATCATAAAAACTCCTCCATGGATGTTATAATCACCACCATTCAAGAGAGCTTCAAGAGAGCTTCAACATATGTGTAAATAACACATGATTTTGTGGTTGGAATTGATCAAATGAGGGTGTTCTTGGTTGGATATATACGAAATCATAGAGAGAGTAGAGAGAAAATGTGTGTGGTTTGCATGAGTGGGAAATGATGGAAATGAGAAGAGTGGTTTTGGTTGCTAGTTTTGGAGATAGTGGGGTGTAAGTTAGCTTACAAAGTAAGCATGGCTTACACATGTATACTTGTAGCTAACATGATGCCACATGAGCTTGTGGTGTCATGCTAGTGCCGTCCCATTTAAGCAAGTGGGGTGGGACAATGTATTTTGTCCCATCTCACTAGTTTACGGGTATTTCTCGATTCTAGTTTTCTCGATTTGCGTGCCCTCGGGTCGTTTTACGAAAAACGTTTTTATAAATTATGAATCAACGTCACAAAACGAATCCAATAAAAATTGTCTCATCAAAAACGGAGTTCGAAAACGTAAATACGTAATCCTAAGGTTTCCGGTTTAGTCGTAAAGGACGTTAAAATAAAATCGTAAGTCCTAATCTCTTCTCGTAAATTTGTGAGTTTATGAACCAACACAAATTTAAAACTCCAAAATAATATTCATGGACAAATTTATTTTCTAAAATGTCGGACTGTCACCAAAGACGGTGTACGTAAACGTAAGCACGTAACGTTGAATCCTCCGGTTTAGACGTAGTCGATGCTACTCCAAGACGTAAATCCAAATTTCTTCCCAAAAATAAGTGAGTTCATATTGTATCATTAAAATAATATTTTCAAATAATATTTGAGAATAAAATATCAATCGTAAATTGACGGATTGTCACAGCATTTACCCCTAAACAGGATCTTTGTCCTCAAAGATCATCTTACCTTACTACTCGCTTCTTATAGAGTTTAAGCCATGTGGGTATTTCCTCCACATTCGGTCTTTTCTCACAAGTGTAATCCATTATAATACGCGAGTTTCATCAAACATAACTACGGGAATAAGATCAGGCTTAATGTTGACTTACTTTCTCTATCCATGATGTTCACGGGTTTTTGATGAATGCAACTTTTCGCCGATCTAAGATCTAATAAGAAACAATCAGATTCTTACTTGATAGATATTCCATCAAGTTCGATTTACGAAACATAATTTACGCAGTCCTTGAAGTCCTAGGGTAGATCCAGCTTATATGCCTTTCAAACCAATCTTTTCTCATCATCTCAATGGTCCCAAACAACGGGGACTTATATCCCATGATTTGTCAGATCATGAATTCATTTTTCCAAAGTTAAAAATTGTGGCATAACTTCGCTACCCATTTGGCACTTCAAGATCTACATTCCATATTCACTTAACCTCCTGCCCACTACCGGCTGTCAATAATCAAATCCTAATTTCAACAATCATTTCAGATCTCGGGGGTCGAATATTTTGAAAGGTTAGGTTCGCCATCATAGAAAACCTTAAACCTAAAAGACATGTCCAACTCACAGTGGGTGTATGTCGGATGTCTTCATCTCAATTCCTGCTTATAGATGCTCTAATATAGATCCTAACAAAATTCGATCTCAATCCTAACAAGATGATTATCAATGATAATCTCTTCAAAGGAAAACGATTATACGGTCTATTACCAAAGGTCAATCATTCAAACATAAAACAGCACTTATATTACTTTGTATCGTTATTTTACCTCGTCCCTTCGATTTGAGTGGTATATAGTACTCTCATCAAGGTTCGTTCTCAATGATTTCTGAGCAAATCTCTAGAAATTCGATGCGAAGCGAGGATCTTGATATAGATGATCGATACAGGCATGCTACGTTTACATAACTCTTTTGCATTTATCATTAACGAGAATGATATTAGCAGATTTGGTCAGTCTGTCGACGATGACCCAAATCGAATCAAATTCAGATGATGACCTTTGCAATAGCTAGACGTTTACTAATGTATGAGGCGATGTCTGCCTTCATAATTGCCATCAGTACAACTTCTTTAGACAAAGATACTTTTAGTCATCAATGACATAAATAGAATACTTATACTTACAAATTCCAACATAACTATATCTCACAATCCTCTATTTTTAGGCAACCATAAACGGCCCTTTAAAACATTTAACGCTATCGGCTTCTCAATTCTAATGGTTCACATTAGCCGTGAAACCCTTTTTATTATCTATATTATCCTTTTTACAATCATCGGCTATATTTTAAATTGTTTGGCAATTTATTTTGCACGTTCGTTATTAAGGAACATGTCCTAACTGGTTCTTTATCTTTTCTACATAATGCGTCGGTATCTATATTCACTTATCATGATGAAATAAATAACATAACCGTATTTATTCAAAATTCTTTCTTCATGTCTTTTATGTTTCAGTTTCGTCTCAACTATCATTTTTATCCGTTTTACTCAATCCGTTGTCTAAAGCGTCGATAATCATTACAATTAATTAAATAATAATTAGTTATTATTTATGAAACGTAAACGTAAAAATTTTAAATTTTCTTAGTTTGACCAATTATATAAAATGTTCAAAATAAATTTGAGTTTAATTAACAAGATTTTTGTTGATTTATCAAAAATAATTAATAAGATTCGTAAATGTTCGAAAAACCTTTGGTTTATACTTTGGTCAAAATTTTCTTAGTTGAAAAGCAAAAAGTGTCGTTTCAAATTTCAAGTTATGGTATAAATGGTTTACTCAATCCTTCTTAAGTTATCTTGAGGTATACACAAACATTTACCCCTAAACAGAAGTTTAGTTAAATGGTTTGTGTATAAGGGAATAATCCCTTTAAAAATCCTTTATTAAAATATTTGTCAAAACATATTTCCATTTCTTTTTGGTAAAATCCAAAGTCTTAAAAGGGCTCTTAATTTTTGAAGAGTCTATATGCATACATCTTACCATTATTAATCCAACTGTCATTTTATGTAAAGGATTAAGTTTTAAGTCTTATGTTAATTATTCAAGGTACAGGTGTTTAATTGTTCGGCCACTTCAGGGCAATCTATAAATAATTACTAACTCCTTCTTATACTTATAAACAAACAAATGATCCTTAATGATCACAAGCATGAATTTATCAAATTACAGCCTACACACGTGATTCATCATATTTATGAATACTACATGTGCATTGTCAATCCAAACGACATCACGTGAAGCTCATAACGTTCATTACAAGTGCCGGATGTAGTGATTGGAATAGATAATCTCTTTCGCAGATGCGAAGTTGATGGTAACCATGCTATGGATCAAATTTTCTAGAACCTTGTAAATGATCGAACAATTCTTTCATTTCGAGTTATGGATATCGTTTTCGATTGTCAATTTACTCAGTTCACAGTAATCTTATAAATATAAGGAAAGATAACACCATAGCTCTTCAGGATGACAGGCTTGGTTTAATAAAATCTTTCTCCGACAACTCTCTCAGTTGTACGGTAATTCCTTAAATTCAGATGGTGCTGACGTACAGTGCACAAGCCATAGGTGCAGCACCGAGAATATAACCAAATACCAAATTCAACTTGCCTTAATGGCGAAAGTCTAGGTAATTCATCAACAAATACTTTCTAAAGTTTCAGATAAGATAAACATCTTTTAATAATTTTAGTTTAAGTTCTTTCTAGATTATAATATCTATGACTAATTCACAACCATTCACGGTATAACTTCAAGTCTAAATGCAGGATAAAATCATACATCAAGAATTATTTAGATCACTTTTGATAATCAACATCTTATCATTTAGGGGAATTCTACTCGAGTTCCCATCAATTAAGACAATGTCGTCATGTCATAATCAATCAATCCATTCTACTGGCACTATCAACCGTCCAGTTTCATTACCGTCGATAAGATGTGAACTTCTCAAAAGACTAATAATAATTCATAATCCTTCACTAATTCAAGGATATTAGGATACACAACTACTATTAGAAGAGTAAGGTCAACGCATAATCTATGCGAGAGAATTTCAAATCAGATACAGACGAAAACATTTAACGAATATGAATATATCCCATGTTTTCATGATTCGAGTACGCATTCGAAAGCTCCTCGGATCGTTACCCAGGTCATTCAAATGAAATCAAATCAAGAGAAATGATAAGAACGTTAATACATCCAATCGGGTATCAACACTCGGTAATCAGATACTTTTCCTAAGAATCTCACTACGGGAGAATTGGACAAGAAAGAATTGTCAATTGTCAAATAAGACAATTTCCACAGATGAGTAAATTCGACTCAGAAGAATAGATGCTACAGGCACATATGTAGGTGTCCCTAACACTATGTCCTTATTTTTCACTTCTTGAGACCTCATAAAATTTAATCTTTCACAATCTTTAAAGATAATGTAGTGTTTATTAATCAGTTTTATGGTGACTACTAATCAGCCTTGCATAGTCCATTCCAAATTGTATGTAGGTGCGCAACTATATACAATTTCAAGATTAACGATGCAATACTCAGTTCGTCAAAAATTTTATCATCATGTTTATAATAAAAACATTTTCATGCTTAATTCTTAAATAAGAATCAAAAATAAATTTACAAAGATTTTCTTTGTTATGAAAACAAGTAGGTTTTCCAAAGCGTCTCATAAACAACTTCATTTTGATATCAATCACTTATAAATCTCACTTTGAATAATCCTTATTGTGATGAAAAATAAATTTTCTCAAAGGATACCGTTTTAACTTATAAAAACAATGTGTGATCTGCAAAAGAGTGATGGAGAGTTGTTCACCAAGAACTAACTTCAATATATCAAGAAATGAGCTTAGCCAAGTAATCATGAGGTTTCTGATCTCGATGGCACTTAACAAGAATAATCCACAACGCAACTCAATTCGATATGAGTACGTGCTCAATGGTTGCATCACTAATGCTAACATTAGGAAGAAGCAAGAAAAGATATATAACATCGATACATGTAGAATTTAGCAATCAAAGGTAGTCTTTTCATTAATCACAAACAAGTCAAATTGTACCGTAACACATTACGTGTCACTATGTCATACAATTCTCAAAACTCATCCTACCAACTGATGTCACAGTTAAGTTAGAGATTTTTAAAAGATACCACAACGAATACTAATCTACAAGAGTCATTAGGTGTTCCACATGTCCCGGAAGATCCATCGGTCCCAATTCAGAAGAAGATTTCTTCAATTTATTTCTTGGACACTGGGCATCCTCATTAGTGGACAATGGCCTAGGAACAACACTTAACACGAATCAACAATCAATTAAATCCTTATAATTCAATCACAAAACTTAACGACTTCCTCTTAACAATCTTATATCCCATACAAGTTAAATTTTACTTTATTCAAGTTTCAATAAATTTTATACTCAATTTGATATCCTACCTCATTATCCAATACTTACAACCTTTTTCTTTGGCCTTGTAAAGGCGATACAATCTCAATATGAATCAACACTTAATTTCCAATCCTATTAGCTCTTACAACAATAATTATCAAATGAGTCATTAATATGAAATGACTTGATCATTCAACTAGACTTCTCGGAAAGGTATTAGTGGCATGAGGCTTTTGGGTAATGGTTCCAATAACAGCCTCAAGTGCAACATTCACCCTTTCGATTTCAATTTAAGAATTGGATGACAACGAATCAGATGACATCTTTCTAGGTGGTAACGTTTTGTCAAACTCCACTTTATAAGAAAAGATCGTCATGACATCGATATCAGATTAAATCTCGCCAATTCTTTTTCAATAACACAATCAACTAATATCTACATTTATAAGAATATCAACCATTTGTTGGGATCATAAATATCCACAACTTGGTTTAGATCTTGGATAGCTAGAATTCCTACGAGAATAGCTTCGATTAATTTACTAGTGGATTTAGGGTTACTTGTGACAATCTACGTCGTATAAATACCTCGTATAAAAATCAAAATAATCATCAAACAATCATGTAATAAAATTACATCATATATATATAATCCAAGTTATATATATATATTAAAATAACACTTCTCAGTCTTGGCCTTGTCGGTAACTCGGGAATTCTTCGGCACCGTTATAGTCAAAAGATTTTTAGACATTTTTAGAAAAATGTTTTTAGTAAAAAGATTTTGAAATGTTTTATTCAAAACCTTGGTTTTAAAAATCTTTCGTTCTCTATAACGAGAGCTCTGGTACCAAACTGTAACACCCCCAAATTTATACAACTCAGTACAGCGGAAGACTAGTTGGTGTTACGGGATAGCACATTACTCACATCATAGACAACGCATAAAAATCACGTCGTTTATTAATAAAGCATTTCCATTCATCAATATCAAAATTTACATCGGTCCCAAGTCATTATATTTCATACAAAGTTTTACAAAGTATTTGAATGGAAAAATATTGTTTAAGTGCGGGCCATGAATTCTTGTTGTCTTCCCGAGAATTACCTTCAAGTACCTGAGATAAAACATGTTAAAAGAAAAGGTCAGCGATAACGCCGAGTGAATTCATAGAGTTTAATAAATTCCATCAATATAACTTTGGTATAAAATTAGGACCAAAAATCAATTCGTACAAATCATTGTAATAGGCAGTAAAATAGCCAAAATCATTTTATACAAACCATTGTAATAGGCCATAAAATAGCCAAAATCATTTTATACAAATCCTTATCGAAAATCATAATATAGGCATTTGCCTTAAAATCAATATACGAGCCAATGTCGTAAAAACATCATACAATACGTCTTATGACGTTGTATGAAAATAAAAATCGTTGTATGAGTATGGTTATGAAAACCAAAATACAAACATAATATCAATAGTATGACCCTGTATTGCTAGTCAGGCAATACCTCGTAATTCGGAGCGTCTAGTAGTATTTCGTTAAGTTTTGGATTATTACAAGCCGCATGACATTGTTACCTTACTAAACCAAAACGGGTAGCTAACCCGATACCAATTTTTTTCCCATCTAAAGTAACGTGTCGTCACAAAGTTCACGCTATGGAAATCTTCTCATACATTAATTCGCTTACCAATCAATGTGGCACGACGGGGATCAACCGTCAAGGCGCGAACTGGGGTGATCATCCCCAAATAGTACTATTAAATGCATAAGCGTCTACCAACTCTCGGTAGTTCACAATTCATGCTAATGGGACTTTTAGTGACATAACCTAACTTTAATAATCCATTTGATTTCATCTATCGGGTCCATTAATCATTTATCGGGTCATACAATCGGGTCATTCAATCATTCGGGTCCAAAATCAATAAACAAGCAATCGGGAGAAATGGTGTCCAAACTTTTATAAAAACTAACATGTTATCTCCCTCGCGGGTTTATAAAGCTTTTATAAAACATTTAAAAGAGTGCGAGGCTATGAACTCACGTGGATGTGGGAAGGCGGGTTATCGGCAATTCGGTCGTACGGTACGTGCTTCAATCACGGAAACCTAGACAAATAATTCTCGTCTTAGACTCATGTCCAATGACTTTATAAAAATATCAATTATGTATACATATGATGATTATATATATATGATGATCAAGTGGGTTTACATATCCTCATTTACTCATTTTTGTGTTATGTGTCGATAACTTTTATACTAGTTGTCTCGTTTTACCTATTTACGTGTTTTAGGTCCAATAAGCCTATTATAAGTTCTTAAACTTGTTTTAATCCATTTTATACTTATATTATCAGTATCTATACTTTCCATGTTGGGCCCAAATGGGTTAAGCCCAATAAGTTCTTTTTATAAGTTTTTAACTTATTAAGTCCAATTATTAGTCCAATATGCTTAGTTAGCTCGTAAATGTCCGTAATTCTTATAGTTCGGGTTTTATCGGTTTTTACTTGTTATACATGTCTATATATCAGTATATAAGTTTTATAAAGTTTTCATTAGACGGGTCCAACCATCTAAGTTTTATTTAACAAAAACGTTAATTTTACGGCAATAGCCGAAAAAGTCGTAAAAATCATGTTTATAGTTTTATATCTTATAAAACATAACAAGTTACCATTTTTATAAAATGTACACTTATTTAACCTTTAACATATTTATATAAATGAAATTCATGAGTTAGTGGGTTTTAACTTTACATTTTATACAATATAATGTGAGTGCTTATATAATAGTAATAAACATTATTTCCAAAAATCTGATTTTTAACTTCATCTTCACCAAAACTGCCATATCTTGAGTTCTATATGGAGATAGAAGCTCAAATTCTTATCACATAAACTAAATGATATGTGCTACATTTAACTCTACTATAGCTACTGTTGAATCATCTTCTAAATATTTTCTAAAAATCGTCCAAAAAAGTAACTTCAGATTTATACCCTAAACTTGTTTTGATCATATCTTACTCATTACTTTGATTCCATTGCATGGCCAACTCTCACATGTGTACAAGACCCATAGCTTACTGTAAATCCATTATACTTCATCATTTTATCAGTTTACCATATGGTTCTTTACTGTTTTATACAGCCATCAAATTTAACCAAGATTTTAACCTTGTTTCATATGGTTTTTCACCTTTTTAATCATGTTTATCAACAACAAATCCCCACATAATATTTTTATCATCATATAATCATCATAAATATATACAATAGGAAATAAAATACATGTTTACATAATCAAAATAACAAGAAGATGAGGAGGACAATCTTTATACCACCAAGTTGATGTTGGTTATGAGTTTGACATGGTTTTGGATGGAGAAACTTGTGCTTAGCCAACACCATCTTCAAGACCACCATTCTTCATATACTCCTTGTGGAAAATCAGCCCTAAGACATCATAAAAACTCCTCCATGGATGTTATAATCACCACCATTCAAGAGAGCTTCAAGAGAGCTTCAACATATGTGTAAATAACACATGATTTTGTAGTTGGAATTGATCAAATGAGGGTGTTCTTGGTTGGATATACACGAAATCATAGAGAGAGTAGAGAGAAAATGTGTGTGGTTTGCATGAGTGGGAAATGATGGAAATGAGAAGAGTGGTTTTGGTTGCTAGTTTTGGAGATAGTGGGGTGTAAGTTAGCTTACAAAGTAAGCATGGCTTACACATGTATACTTATAGCTAACATGATGCCACATGAGCTTGTGGTGTCATGCTAGTGTCGTCCCATTTAAGCTAGTGGGGTGGGACAATGTATTTTGTCCCATCTCACTACTTTACGGGTATTTCTCGATTCTAGTTTTCTCGATTTGCGTGCCCTCGGGTCGTTTTACGAAAAACGTTTTTATAAATTATGAATCAACGTCACAAAACGAATCCAATAAAAATTGTTTCATCAAAAACGGAGTTCGAAAACGTAAATACGTAATCCTAAGGTTTCCGGTTTAGTCGTAAAGGACGTTAAAATAAAATCGTAAGTCCTAATCTCTTCTCGTAAATTTGTGAGTTTATGAACCAACACAAATTTAAAACTCCAAAATAATATTCATGGACAAATTTATTTTCTAAAATGTCGGACTGTCACCAAAGACGGTGTACGTAAACGTAAGCACGTAACGTTGAATCCTCCGGTTTAGACGTAGTCGATGCTACTCCAAGACGTAAATCCAAATTTCTTCCCAAAAATAAGTGAGTTCATATTGTATCATTAAAATAATATTTTCAAATAATATTTGAGAATAAAATATCAATCGTAAATTGAAGGATTGTCACATTTTCCGCCCGTACAAATCAACAAAAAATGATGACACGGCATTACTTAATAGCTAAACAAAAACTAGAGTTTTAAGGGAAAAATTTGTCTGCTCTCCATAGTGTTGACCCGAAGTTACATGTATGCTAGTAATGTAAGAAATACATTTTACATATAATTATTGTAAGAACTTACATGTGAACATGATAGATTATATATCATATCATATAATAGATATCCTTCTTGCAGCAATCAGTCATATTCTTTTTCGGGACCATATCATGTATAATATATATTCTTCTTTGGGAAGTTTTATGGACTCTTCTTGTACCTATCGAAACACCAAGACCTTCCAATAATGTTCCCATGAGAAGAAATAAAAACACAAAAACAATGATTTTGTGACGGGTGCTAATTATAAAATAACTCTCATTATACACATCCACCTTCAAATTTTTAACCTATAATAAAAAACCAAAAACATTACAATAAAGTTAGAAACACTAACCATTTCCACTATGATGGCTATACTAAACACTTCTGGTAAACAACTCATAATGCTTCACCATCTCTGTTACCATCACTCTTATTTAAACACATGCCCAACGTTAATGCCTTATTAGCATACTTAGCCAATTGTTGAAAGTTAAAATCCTTACTTTGATGTTTGACGTTGATTTTAAACCACCTTAGATATAATAATCACAACCTTGAATGTAGTCTGTTAAAAAGAAAGCTTTGATGAAGCATCGACACTATATACATTTATAAAATATCAAAGAGTTTATGCTATATTAATAAGCATTGATTTTTAGAAAACTAAGGATCCACGTTTAATTGATGAGTGTTATGACGTAACTTAAAAATACCTTTTAAATGAGGCAAAGTGTATGAATAAATTAGTAGTCTGGTACACTTCATAAGTCGCCTTAATGTTGCAACATTGATGTAAAACAAAATTAAAATCTTTTGTTACAATAGTAAGCTATTAAATTTATTAAAGTGTATTATTTGGTTTCTAACATCCTTGGTCAACTGATTCAAGCAGAAGGTGTTTCCCTCCCGTACATATCCACAGAAAATGATGACATGACATTACTTGATAGCTAAACAAAAGCTGGGGTTTCAAGGGAGAATATTTGTCTGCTCGCCATAGTGCTGACCCGAATGTGATAGATTGTATATCATTTTGTGTTCTTCCTCCTTCACATGATAATGTCATGCATCATGAAACATATTGTGATTTTCGTCAATATCAACATCTTGCTATGGCTCATATCTATGAGGAGTTTATCTACATCAAAAGTCACCTAGTCAAACCTCCCCTTTCATTATGACTATGAAACTATTGCCAAGCCACCACCACCTCCTTCCGCCACCACCTCGTCTTTTATTTATGCATGTCGATTGCTTAGTTCTAAAACATCTAATTCAATCAAATCTTAGAATTCTAGTTTAACTAGGATTAGATTTATGCTTTTCTTTAGGCTTGTATCTCATACATCTTTGTATGACTTGTTTTCTTGTATCTTTTTCATGTTTTCTTTTAACATGATTAATTATGGAGCTTGTTTCTCTTTATCTTCTCTTCTTATTTCTCTAATTGTGTGACCATTGCTATATCTTGTTGGGTGTTTCTTTTATTTTTCTAACCCTTCTATGTGGCTTGTCACCATAGCTCGATTCCTTGGTGCCTCAAGCAAGGGGGAGTAAGCACCAAGGGGGGGCACTTACAAAGTCTGATTCTTCACTTCTACAAAGAATTTTGCAACCTTTTTGCTTCGACAAAGGGGAGAAATGAAATAAACTCGTCTTTGAAAATCTTGTTTTTCATGTGATTTAGTTTATGTATTGTCGGAAGCGAAAAAGGGGAGATTGTTAATGCAATGATGCCTAAAAACGTTAACAAGCATTTACGAAAACAACGAAAAACGAATTCTTGAGTTCAAGTATTTTTCATTTCTTCCATTATCAATTAAGGTATAAATAAACAAGTTTTCAACCTAACTAACTGATCAAGGATTTAGTTTTTCTTAAAACTCACCTTTTATTAAATGTGATAAAACTTTTTATTAAACTTTATTTTTAAGAAAATGTTTTATTAAATTAGAAATTTAAAAATTCGAAAATTTAAAAATGGCGTATTCCATATGGTTTAGGAATATCCTTTAAGGAGAAATATTCCACCAGATGTGACTGCACCACTAAAAGACAAAAGGGAGCAGAGTTTGCTCCGGCAGTTCCATATATAGGTGTGCGGTTCTTTATCGATAAAGAACCACGGGCACCTTTAAGGAACCGCGCCCAGATATAGCCGTTAGAGCTTTGTCTTATAAATAGTGGACCATTCTCAGATTTTCTTTTCACCTCTTTTGCACAAAAAATTTCAGATTTAATCCACCTTCTTAAATCACTCAAATCTTTGGTTATTTGGTTGATTACTACTTGTTTAGAACTGAATCTTTATCGTCCCATCTCATCTTCTCAAGTGAAAAGAGAAGAACACTTTCATTCTTGAAGTGTTGTGTTTACCTCAAAGATCCATTGAAGATCAAACATTTATTTCAATTCTTGTGTTGTTGTGAAGATCCAAGTAGTTGTGTATATTTGGAAGTTGTGTATGTATTGTTGTTAATACTTATGCCTTATAGTATATTGATGTAGATTGGTCATAGATAAGATTAGGGCTAGACTTTTAGCATTGAGTCGGAAATTGGTTAAGCGGCGTGTACGGTTTCTACGCCTTAAGGAGCTTCTTGATTAGTGAACTCTCGAGTAAGGAGTACTCGAGGAGTGTAGTAGGAACCACTATAAATCCTTGGCGTTTGGTTTGATTTTTCTTTTCCTTATCTCTTTAAATTCTTTATTCATTATTTGCACATAGTTGTGACTATTAGTTTAGTTTCATTATCCATTGTTCATATTATGTATAAGAAGATTTCACATATTTGCTTATGTCTAAGTTTTTGAAAAGAATTTTTGAAAACCCTTATTTAACAAGTAAAATTTTGAAACTATTCACCCCCTCCCCCTTCTAGTTTCTACAACTTTTAAATGATGCAAAGTGTATGAATACATCAGTATTCGGGTACACTTAAGCCGCCTTAATGTTGTAACATTGATGTAAAACAATATTAAAATATATTGTTACAATCGTAAACTATTAAATTTATTAAAGTGCATTATTTGGTTTCTAACATTTTTGGTAAATTTATTCATGTAGAAAGTGTTTTCCGCCCGTACAAATCAACAAAAAATGATGACACGACATTACTTAATAGCTAAACAAAAACTAGAGTTTGAAGGGAAAAATTTGTCCGCTCTCCATAGTGGTGACCCGAAGTTACATGTATGCTAGTAATGTAAGAAATACATTTTACATATAATTATTGTAAGAAATTACATGTGAACATGATAGATTATATATCATATCATATAATAGATATCCTTCTTGCAGCAATCAGTCATATTCTTTTTCGGGACCATATCATGTATAATATATATTCTTCTTTGGGAAGTTTTATGGACTCTTCTTGTACCTATCGAAACACCAAGACCTTCCAATAATGTTCCCATGAAAAGAAATAAAAACACAAAAACAATGATTTTGTGACGGGTGCTAATTATAAAATAACTCTCATTATACACATCCACCTTCAAATTTTTAACCTATAATAAAAAACCAAAAACATTACAATAAAGTTAGAAACACTAACCATTTCAACAATTATGGCTATACTAAACACTTCTGGTAAACAACTCATAATGCTTCACCATCTCTGTTACCATCACTCTTATTTAAACACATGCCCAACGTTAATGGCTTATTAGCATACTTAGCCAATGGTTGAAAGTTAAAATCCTTACTTTGATGTTTGACCTTGATTATAAACCACCTTAGATATAATAACCACAACCTTGAATGTAGTCTGTTAAAAAGAAAGCTTTGATGAAGCATCGACACTATATACATTTATAAAATATCAAAGAGTTTATGCTATATTAATAAGCATTGATTTTTAGAAAACTAAGGATCCACGTTTAATTGATGAGTGTTATGACGTAACTTAAAAATACCTTTTAAATGATGCAAAGTGTATGAATAAATTAGTAGTCTGGTACACTTCATAAGTCGCCTTAATGTTGCAATATTGATGTAAAACAAAATTAAAATCTTTTGTTACAATAGTAAGCTATTAAATTTATTAAAGTGCATTATTTGGTTTCTAACATCCTTGGTCAACTGATTCAAGCAGAAGGTGTTTCCCTCCCGTACATATCAACAGAAAATGATGACATGACATTACTTGATAGCTAAACAAAAGCTGGGGTTTCAAGGGAGAATATTTGTCTGCTCGCCATAGTGCTGACCCGAATGTGATAGATTGTATATCATATCATATATTAGATATTCTTCTTGAAGCTATCAGTCATATTCTTCTTTGAGAACCTTTTCTTCTGTGTGAATAAATATTTGGGACTATATTATGTACAAAATATATTCTTCTTTGGAATTTTTTATGGATTCTTCTTTTATCTATCGAAACACCAAAACCTTCCATTAGTGTTCCCATGTAAAGAAATAAAACCACAAAACAATGATTTTGTGACGGGTGCGAATTGCAAAATAACTCTCTTTATACACATTCACCTTCAATTTTTTAACCTATAATAAAAAAATCAAAAACATTACAATAAAGTTATAGACACTATTCGTTTCACCAATGATTGCTATACTAATCACTTCTGGAAAATAACTCATAATGCTTCATTATCTCTATCCTACACGTAATTAAGAAAACATAAGACTTTTGTTTAAATCAACAAAAATTAAGGATACTGAAAACCAGAAAAAAGTTAAATCTTACCAAGATCAAACAATATTGATCATTTTCTTAATTTATTCATCATCATTCGTTTAATATTGGGTGTTTTTTAGTGTGAGGGCTCTTTTTTATTCTAATTTTTAATTCTTTGTTGGGGAATTTAATTTTATAGTTGGAGCAGTTCTAGCTATGATTTTCTAATTATTTATTAGGTTTTTTGGTGAAAAGTGGTTAACGTATTGTTTTTAGACGTTGTTTTTGGGGTGAAAAGTTGTTAATGATATGCTGAAAAGCAAAGAAAGAATAGGAGTCGTTAATTATTGATGAATATACATGTGTCATTGTTTTAGAATTTTGGGTCAATATCATTGTTAGAAATACATTTTTATAGTTAGAAAGTCTCGGTCAATCCAACAATATAGTTAAGGGCTCGTAGTATAATATTTTTAATAGATTAAGAAAGCCCGACCCATGAGCATGTTCATGCGCCGGAGGCCCAAGGCCATTTATGGACTTGGATATATATAAACCCATTTCCTTCATGGAAAGGGGTGTTGGTTCTTTTCACTTTTTCATAATACATTTCATTTTTCTCTTTATTTTCTCTCACTACTTTCTCTCTCTAGATAACATCAACCTCACTTTAGGATCAACATTACAATTGTTCTACAATTGGTATCAGAGCCATGAGATGAAATAGAGGTGTGCTTTGTGTTGTTTTTGGTTTTAAAATTTTTGGTTCGTGAATCCAAGTTCCAAATAAATATTCGTGTTTTGTTTTGTCCAAATTGATTTAGATATCTCCTACATATTCGTGGTAGGGATTTGGATACTTTGGATCGTCCAAAAACACGAAATTTTGGGGCGTATGGATCGATTCAGGAAAAAACCCACGTTTTTTCATCGTAGTGCGGAATCTTCCCAGTGAAATCTTGCAAAAATTAGGGTTCAGAAATCTCTTTATTGCGGAATTATCACGGTTATTGCGGAATCTTTCCATTTTAGTTTCACAATATTCAGGGTTGCGAGGTCTTGTTATTCCGGAATCATTATTTCCTCATTTTGTAATATTTTGTTTCACAATATTCACATCTTCCCGAGCACTGCATAGTTTCACAGTTTTTGAGTTATTGCGAGATCTTTGATGTGAATTATTGTGAGGTCTTTGATTTAGAGTATTACGAGTTCTTTGTGTATATTAGGTTATTGTGAGATCTTTGCATTAGGGTTATTGCGAGATCTTTTCTAGTACAAGGTTATTGCAAAATCTTTTGGGTTAGGATTATTCCAATATCTTTTTGGACTTTGCATTTATCTGAAGATTTCCACAACAACACACGACAAAAGGATAATTACGTATTGGTTCAACAACTACAAACATTTTACCTTTATTTCATTGCTCGATCATTCGGTAATCTTTTTCAAGTGATAAAAAAATGAATCCTCATTTAAAATGATGCCGACAATGCCATCGCTTTCCGACCTATTCATCATATCGGGTACTTATACTCGTCCACCGTTGCTTATCAAAGAGCTATTTGACGCATGACAGGGCCGAATGAAGTCATATATTATCGGTAGACCCAGCGGGAGACTTATGATTAAGTCAATAAAACAAGGTCCACTTAATTGGGGAGCAATCACTGAAAATGATGTGACCCGACCAATGGAATTTTCTGACTTAACTCCTTAATACAAGGTTTTTGCCAAGTATGAAAATTTGTTCGTCTCGATTCAATTCGAATTGATTACCGGTTCAAAGTGCGACTCAGTTGTTCTTGGTGGAAAATAAAATGGTTTGGTTATCTATTTCTAAGTAAAAAGGTAAAAGCGAAACATAATAAAAATAAACTAAAAACAATTAGCTAATAATAACGAAACAATATAAATAATAAAACGTAAATTAAAGCAAAACAATTAATAAGAATAAAACTAAAAGACGAAATTAACTATCGACTCGAAAATAAAGTTTACTAAATGAAAAAGGAGAGAATAAAACTAAAATGGTACTATAAAGCTAAACGAGGCAAAACCTAAAGCGGGTACTAAATAAAAGATAAAACTTGAACTTTACGAAAAAATATTAATACTAAAAATCGATGAAAAATTCAACTAAAAATACGTAACTTTCAAAAATAAAATCGGAACAACTTTCAGAAAAAACTAAACAATTACGGAACAATACTAATAAATAAACAAGCTAGTAGGCTAGCTGTTAGAAGCAGCCAGGCACACATGTCATTTTGGCGCCAAAACGAACCAAGCAGGCAAGGTGGGAGCTCTTTTATTTCGGAATATGCACAGTTCTTTTCTGGGATTTTGCTTTTTTCGCAATATGTAAAGTAATAACTGAACTTGTTTTCTTTATTTTTTTTCCCAATAGAAACAATGCATTTCAGAGAAAAAATTTCTTCGGAAAAAGAAAAAAGCTACAGTGCATTTCATAACTTTTAGTTCTTCGGAATTTTCAAGTTTTTCGCAATAATTGAATTCTTCGGAAAAACTGTATTTTCAGAAAAAACAACTTCTTCGGAATATGAGTTTTTCAAAAATTTCTTCGGAATAAAACTTTTTCGGAATAATTGTTTTTTCGGAAAAATGACTAATTTCAGAAAAAGGAATAATTTCGGAAAAAAGAACAATTTCAGAGAAATGACGAATTCAGAAAAAAGAACAAATTCAGAGAAATGATAAATTTCGGAATAATTAACCCTAATCCAAAAACTTGAAAAATAAAAGATACTGTAACTCTAAAAATCATAAAATAAGCTACGAATAAGCTAGAATCAAATAAGCAATCTACCAAAACATAATCTAAAACACTTTTAAGAAAAACTAATTAAACCACAAATTAAAAACTTGAAAAACACTAATAAATCTAAAAATTAAAAATCAACTTTTTATAACATAAACTAATAAGCACTTATCTAAAAACTTAACCAAATTGATTTTTAGAAAAAGCTAATAAGCCAAAATTTAAAAATTTTAAAAACACTAAATAATAAAAATATTTAAAAATAACTTTTTATAAAAATTAACTAATAAGCACTTAATTAAAAATAAGAAAATTAACACAATAAGCACTAATACATTATAAGCTATAAAAATCAAACACATAAAAACCAATAAGCACAATCAATCAAAAGCATCAACAAAATCAATAAACATAAGATTAAGCAACTACAAGATCATCTAAATAAACAAAAGATTAATAATAAAGAAAGGAAGAATGAGAATGATTAATTAAAAAGTTTGATTAAGATAAAGATTAAGATTCAAAATACAAGATTAATGAAAAAGCATGAAAACATTAAGAAAAGCTAGAGAGAGAAAATATTAAGCTACTCCTAATCTTAAACTAATCTACTCCTAAAATGACTAACCACCTCCTAAAAGCCCGTGAAAGCCCGTGTTTTCTTTTTTTTTCTTCTTGTCTCGACTCGATTTAAATTCTTTGTCTTTCTCGACGTCGTCTCGGGATTTGTCGATTTAAATTGAACTTGTCTTATAATTTCTTCAATAATTAAACTTGAGTTCTTCGACTTCATTAAACTTTCGTCTCTAGACTTTTTCTTCGATAAATCTTAAGAATAGGCCTTGGACTTTCGTTCCTTTTGTACTCTTGATCTTTTGACTTCGTCTTTTCTCGTTTTCTTTGATAAAAGCCCGTGAAAGCCCGTGTTTTCTTCCTTTTTCATCTTTTGGTCCTAAAACACAATAAAAACACAAACCACACATAATTCCGACATTTATGACATAAAATACACGTTTTGGCTTGTTTATTATTATAATTAAGTGGTAAAAGGATGGGTGTTTTCACACCTATCAAATCCCCTACACTTGACCATTGCAATGCCCTCATGCAATGCATTAAATACAAAGCACGTTTTACATTTTTATCATAATTAACCTACCTTGGCCTTTATTAAACATAATTAATGGAAGAAAAACAAATTAAAAGATTAAAGACTTATATTGGGGCTTTGGATTGTCATGAATGATTATCATCCTCAAGCTTCACGTTCCCCAAACCAAGCTTATAAACGAGATCATTGTTATTATAAGTTAGCAAACTAACACAAATTCATGTGGCCCAATTATTCACATAGACTCCCTTATTCCTAGGTGTATCTCTTATATTTTATTATTGTCTTGAATGATCACGAGGATGCATTGTTGACTTATTTCGATAGTTATTTAGGCTGAAAATAAAGTAGGACGATTTAATCAATAGTTAGCTAAAGGACAAAATCTTTTAAAACTGCTTCTTGGGACCTCTTAAAGTTCATATCTTGGCATAACTCGCTTCACGATTTGAGACCTTTCTCGGACCGATATTTGGCAGTGACTTCATACTTCAAATCTTGAGAGACGTTCATGAAATAATGTTCTTCTCTTCATAATAGGAATTTCTTCACTTGAAGTTTTGAGAGATTCTTCATATTTGGACCACGACATCTTCATTTTTCTCCATTCTTTATTTTGGACTTTGATATACAACGATCCGCCTCCTTTTAGGACTTGTATCTAATTATCCTCATACCTTGTTAGGGCCTTTTTGGATAGATTTATCCATGATCTTTAGGGGAGTATTTGCTTGATGGGAATAAATTAAGGTCAGATCACTTGAACGCTGACAAGAACAACTCAAGCGTTGACAAGAGCAAAGTGAGCGCTGACAGCTTAAGCGTTGACAAGTTAAAGTCAAACGTTGACAGATTGAAGACAAGCACTGATGGAAGATGTGAGCTACACGTTTATTATGTTCTAGAATACTTCTTGTAAGGATAGAAACGACAATGTATTTTCTATGTTTATCTTTACCTAGAATAGTTGATACGTAGCTTATTGTACAAGGCTTCTTAGTCTATAAAAGAAGGCCTTTAGGTTAATGTTTAGTATCAAGTTTTTCATTAAGTTTTCATTCGTAAACATCTTTCATTGTAAGCAAGTTCGACATTGATAATCAAAGTGAAAGTTTTGTTTACATCTTGTGTTCTTGTTTAAGTATTAAATTCCGCATAATACTTAGATTCACAAAGCATATAACAAAGGTTTCTCTACGTGTTATACTTGATCTAATCTCGTATACACAAAGCTAATCGATCTGAGTTTGGGATCAACAAGTGGTATCAGAGCTTGTTGAGGAACTTTTGATATTTGAAGAACACCAGAACGATATACGAACACCAAAACCCTAATTTTCTCAAAACCCTAAAAACATCATATCTGAAGAAATAACCTCCTCCTCCTCATCCTTACCAAATATCAAGATTCCCATGCTTGATGCAACCAACTTTGACTTATGGAGGTTCAACTTTGAACAATATCTGGGGATCTTTGACTACACACTCTGGGACATCATTGAATATGGAAACTCATTCAATAAAGCTCAAAAGATTCTGAATGCCATTGCAACAAGAACAGCTGTTGAAGGATGTCCTGATGAAGATAAGAAAGAAAAACCTGTAGATGGTAGAGCTGTAAGTGCTGAAGATATTGCAAAGAAAAGGGCTGACATGAAAGCCCTAAATATTCCGAAAGTGTCTTTGGGACAAGAAAATCAGCACAAATATAGAAGCTATGAATCTGCTAAGGATCTTTGGGAAGCAATTGAAGTTGCATATGGTGGTAATGCAGAAACTAAGGAAGAAAAGAAAAAGCAACTTCTGCATGATTATGCTGTCTTCAAAGCTCAGCCCAATGAGAAACTGAGCAGTGTGAGAAGCAGATTGCTTGACATCACAAGCAAATTGTCCTTCATGGGGACACAAGTTGGTGATATTGACACCAATGCTACTTTTCTGAAAAGTCTTGGTGAGACATGGAAGATTGAGGCAAGATCTATTCTTGCCAATAATACTCACAAGAGCTCTTCGTTTGATGACATCTACAACAAACTAAGACTGTTGGAAGATGAAACTCTTTTAAGCAAAGCTAGCACCAGCAACATGGCCTTCTTCTCTCATAGTGAAGGTCAATTCAATCAGAAGGACTCTTTTATGCATCCAGTTACTGGATCATCATTTGTCAGTGCTAGGACAAGTCCTGTCAACGTCTCCTTTTCAGACGCTGACACATTCATAAATGACTCCCCAAGAGTTAAACCTGCTGGTTTGGATTTGGATACTGTTTGTGCTTACATTGCTTCTTTGCCCAATGGTTCAGTGATTACATATGAGGACCTTGAGCAGATAAGTGATAAACACTTGGAAGAGATGGACATCAAGTGGAACATGGCTCTTGCTAGTATAAGAGCAAATAGGTGGAATAGAAGGTTCAAGAAGAAGATGACCTTCAATGCTAAAGACACTGCTGGATTTGATAAATCCAAAGTTGAGTGCTACAACTGTCATCGCATGGGGCACTTCATGAGGGAATGCAGATCTCCTAGAAGATCTGATGCTGGTAAACCCTCAAGTCAGGTTGTTAAAGCTCAAGACTCCAAAGCCATGGTTGCAGTTCAAGGAATTGATGGTACTGGATGGGATTGGAGCTATCTGGCTAAGGATGTTGAAGAGGACAAAGCTTTGATTGCTGATATTGAAGAAGAAGAGCATGTTGAATATGCTCTCATGGCACACTCCTCCTCTTCATCTGATAATGAGGTATATGATGATGCTTTTTGTAGCAAAGGTTGTAGGTTAAACACTGACAGACTTAACAAAGAAGTGTTAAAACTAAAAGAGGATATGAGCACTGAAAGGTGTAAATTATCCAATTACCAACTAGCTCTTACTGAAACTGAGAAAACCGTTTCTGAATACAAGAAAATGGAATTTGATTTAAAAGATAAGATAAATATCTTAAAACATGAGCTAGAGGGTAGTATGGATATTAGAAATATCATGTCAAAGGTCAATAAAGACCTACATGCTAAGTTAGATGAGGCCATTAAGAATAAAGATAATGTTGACCTCAAGATTCAAAGATTTGATAGAGCCACCCAAGCCCTAGGAGACTGTGTAGCTAAACAAAGAGATACTAAGGATATGACTGGGCTTGGGATGAATGAGAATGATTACTCTCTGGTTCCACCACCAGCTGGTGACTTCTATGGTGTCCTTAGAAAGGATTTATCTTGGACTGGTATACCAGAATGCCAAGAAGAGGAATTCATTCCTCCACCAAGAGTTGTCACCCCAGTAGAAGAGTATCAACAAAAACTGACTGACCTAAATGAGTGGAAGAAAGCTAACCCTACTTTATTTGTTAAGGGAGGTTTGCTATGTGAAAGTCCCAATGAATCCCCACCCATTAAGGTTACTCACCCAGTTACTGGTGAAGCTGTTGACCTAGGCTCCAACACTGTTAGAAAACCTACCATTAAATATGCAGAGATGTATAGGAATAATAGGTCACCCAAGAGCCAAGTTAACAATCATGCAACAGGTTTTTTTGCTTCTAGACCTAAGAATGTGTCTAAGAAAGCCTGTTATACTTGTGGTAGCTTTTCACATTTGGCATACAAGTGTGTCAACGCTCCCAAAGCCAGCGCTGATAGGAACAATTTCAGCGCTGATAGGAAGAAAGTCAATGTTGTTAGGAAGTCAAACGTTGTCAGACCCAGACCTTGTGTGCAGCAAAGTCCACAAGTGATTAGACCAGCCCCATTCTTTACTAGAAGGTCTAACACTCATGGACAAAGACCTTTTCAAAAGACAAACACCTGGTCAAATAGGCAATGGGTTCCTGTAGCAAACCCTAGGTTCAACGCTGACAAGCGTAATTTCAGCGTTGACAAGACAAAATCCAACGCTGACAGAAACGTGACCAGACCTAAGTATTTGCAGCCACAAGGTAAGGGGTCTAAAGCTTCTTCAAGCTTAACATGGAGACCCAAGAAAGATCAAAACCCTAATAATAATGGAATTTCAATGACTTGCAACAGGTTTAATTATATTTCAAAAGTCATTACAAAACCAATTGGGGTTAACTGGGTATTTCATCCTAAAAGGGATGAGAATGGGGTTGTTGTGAGAACTAAGTCTGTTCTTATTGAACAACCAGATGAATCCAAGTCTTCTGAGACTTGGGTTCCCAAAGAAAACTAGTTTGTTTTCTTTATGTGCAGGGCATTCAAAAGCAGATCAATGATTATGGATATTGGGATAGTGGATGCTCAAGGCACATGACAGGAAAGGAAGACTATCTGACGAACTTCTCTCCTATTAAAGATGGTGATAAGGTATACTTTGGAGGGGGCTACGGCACCATCACAGGCAAAGGAACCCTTCTCACCAATAATCTACGTTTTGAGAATGTCTTCCTGGTAAAAGAACTGGACTATAATCTGTTTAGTGTATCACAAGTGTGTGATAACAAAAATAAGGTTCTTTTCACTGATACTGAGTGTTTGGTGTTAAGCAAGGATTTTAAGATCCCTGATGAGAAGTACATTGAGTATAGAACACCTAGGCATAAGGACATATATAATGTGAATTTAAATGGAATTAAAGTGAATACAAATATGTCTTGTTTTTATGCTAAGGCCTCAGTAGATGAAAGTAATTTGTGGCACAGGAGACTAGGGCACATAAAGTTTAAAAATATAAATAGACTTGTGAGGCTTGGTTTAGTTGATGGTTTGCCTGAGAAGGCCTTCCACAATGACCACTCTTGTGTTGCATGTCTTAAAGGCAAGCAGCACAAGGTCTCATTCAAGTCCAAGCAGGTGCATACTAGTTCCAGACCTCTTCATATGCTTCACATGGACCTCTTTGGTCCAACTAATATAGAAAGTTTGAATGGCAAGTCATATTGTTTTGTTGTCACTGATGACTTTTCTAGGTTTACTTGGACATTCTTTCTAGTTAAGAAGAGTGACACAGCTGATGTTCTTATTGAACTTATCACTCAAATTGAGAAAAGATCTGGCAATGAGGTTAAGATGCTTAGGAGTGATAATGGTGGAGAATTTAGGAACAAGAAGCTAGATGATTTTTGTGTCAGGAAGGGAATTACTAGGCAGTTTAGTATTGCTAGAACCCCACAACAAAATGGGGTTGCTGAAAGGAAGAATAGAACCCTAATTGAAGCAGCCAGAACAATGTTGGCTGATGCTCACTTTCCCATAGCCTTTTGGGATGAGGCTGTGAATACAGCATGCTATGCACAAAATAGAGCATTGGTTAACAAAATTCAGAACAAGACACCTTATGAGTTACTTTGGGGAAGAAAACCTAATATTGGTTTTCTCAGACCTTTTGGATGTCATGTAGTAGTCTTAGACACTAGTGATGCCTTAGGGAAATTTAGTGCAAAAGGTGATGAAGGTTACTTCATGGGGTATTCAGTGCAGAGCAAGGGTTATAGAGTTTATCTTAAGGAGGACAAACGTATTGTTGAAAGAGTACATGTTAGGTTCTTAGAGAATAAACCTAGTGATCCTGAAAGTGGTCCTAATTGGTTGTTTGATTTGGAACCCTTATCTAGAACTTTAAATTATATGCCTGTCACTAATCCAGACATTGTGAAGGTAACTTCAAATGTTGTGGAGGAACAAGTTGTTCATGTTTCAGGTACACGGGTTGACGAGAGGGTTGGATCACAAGCAGAAAAGGCATCTCCTACATTTGAATATGTCACAATTCCCATTTGGACTGATGTTTTTGCTGTTGCTGCTGCTGGACAAGATAATGGTGGTTTCCAAATGCCACCAAATACAAACATGCATGGTTCTTCAGGCGCTGACAAAGGAAAATCCAGCGCTGACAAGACCAATTCAGACGTTGACAACAACATTTCAGGCGCTATCAGTCCTGACGCTGACAACCAAGATTCAAACATTGACAACACTTATGGGCATCTTTTCTCTTCCAATTTTGAACAAGGTGGACCTTCCAATGTCCATGAAGAGATTCATGTTGCTCAAAGAGAGTCTGATGAAGAAGATATTGGCAACATGGAGCGTGAAGTTGAGGACACCAGACTTTTTGAAGGAGGAGTTCTCACTTCCACAATGAAGAATCACCCCCCATCTCAGATCATTGGTGATGTTATGACTCTAGTTCAGACAAGAAGATCCCATCAAAGTCTTGGTGGATTTATTGCCAATATACACAAGAAGGTTGATACCCCTCTTGTACAAGCATGTTTGTTTGCATGTTTTCTGTCACAAGAAGAACCCAAGAAGATATTTGATGCTCTCAAAGAACCAAGTTGGGTGGAAGCAATGCAGGATGAGCTTCACCAATTTGCTATTCAGGATGTTTGGGAGCTGGTTGATTGTCCTAGATATGTCAGACCAATAGGGACAAGATGGGTTCTCAGGAACAAAAGAGATGAAAGAGGTATTGTGGTCAGAAACAAGGCAAGGTTAGTGGCTCAAGGTTATACACAAGAGGAGGGGATAGACTATGAAGAAGTCTTTGCACCAGTTGCAAGGATTGAAGCTATTAGGATTTTTCTACCCTATGCATCTTGCATGGGCTTTACAGTCTATCAAATGGATGTAAAGAGTGCATTCTTGTATGGCACCATTGTTGAAGAAGTTTATGTCATGCAACCTCCTGGTTTTGAGGATCCTGAGCATCCAGACAAAGTGTATAGAGTCAAAAAGGCTATGTATGGCCTTCATCAAGCCCCTAGAGCATGGTATGGTACTTTGTCCACTTACTTGGTGGATAATGGATTCAAGAGGGGCACCATAGATCAGACACTATTTACAAAGAAGAAAGGCAAAGATGTGTTGCTTGTGCAGGTCTATGTTGATGATATCATTTTTGGGTCTACTGATCCAAAGATGAGTGAGGATTTCTCCAAGCTCATGACAGACAAATTCAAGATGAGTGATATGGGGGAGATGAACTTCTTTCTTGGTTTACAAGTTCAGCAGAAAGAAGATGGTATCTTCATCTCCCAAGACAAATATGTTGCTGAAATCTTGAAGAAGTTTGGCTTTTCTCTACATGAAAAGAGGGCTTCCACTCCTATGGATAGAGAACACCCTTGGGGAAAGATTGGAGATGGGAAAGATGTTGATGTCAGGCATTATAGATCCATGATTGGATCCTTGATGTATCTTACTGCTTCCAGACCTGATATCATGTTTGCTGTGTGTGCATGTGCACGCCATCAAGTGACTCCCAAAGAATGTCACCTTTATGCTGTGAAGAGGATCTTTAGGTACCTAAGATGTTTCCCTACTCTTGGTTTGTGGTACCCAAAGGATTCACCATTAGAGCTGATTGCATATTCAGATAGTGATTATGGTGGTGACAAGTTTGATAGGAAATCCACAACTGGTGGATGTCAATTTCTTGGGAGCAGATTAATATCTTGGCAATGCAAGAAACAAACAGTGGTGGCTAACTCTACAACTGAAGCAGAATATGTGGCTGCAGCAGCATGTTGTGGTCAAGTGTTGTGGATTCAGAACCAGCTGTTGGATTATGGGTATAACTTCATGCATACTAAGATATTTGTTGAAAATAATAGTACTTTATGCATCATTAAGAATCCTGTGCATCATTCTAAAACTAAACACATAGAAATTAGACACCATTTTATAAGAGATTGCTTTGAGAAAGGTTTAATACAACCAGATAGGGTTGACACTGAGGAAAATGTGTCAGATTTATTAACTAAACCTTTTGATGCTGGAAGATTTCAGTACTTGGTAACAAGTATTGGAATGGTTAATCTCACTTAAGTATGTGTTTTGGATTCTTTTTGTAAAAGTATGTACAGGATGATGCATTACTATTATTAGTCTTATTGATGATTTAGATTTTCCACTATATTTTTCTAACACTGACAAAGGTTGTTTGAACACTGATAAGTGCTTTTACAACGTTGTCAGCAATATAGTTGTCTAACGCTGACAAAGCTTCCTTCAACGCTGTTATGTGTTATCGGGGCGTTGTCAGCAACAATGTTAGTTTTGTGGTTTTCAATCTAAATGTGCAGATGGTGTTAGCAGTATACCATTGGATACAGAGTTGCTTATGGATCAAAGGAGAAGCATTTGGACATGTTTTTGTTTATGGATGATGGTTGGAATGTTTCATTCCTATCTTGACATAAATTTTTTATGTTCATGCATATTTTTAGCAAACTCTTTGTATCTTTGTTTAAGGGGAGGTTTTAGGAACCTTTAGGATTTTTGGGTATCCATATGATACTCTTATCACAATTCTAGATTGTGTCCACAGGTGAGTATGGGTTAGTTTTACTAAATCATGAGGCACTGTAGCATGCATAGTATATCAACTTTGCATGCTGCCAAGACAATTTTGGCCTAGAATTGGTTGTGGTCTGTTGGGAGACTTGGGAATCATTTTGATATGGGATTTACCTGGGAGTAACAAGGATTTTATAAGGTAACTTGGTTGTTAAGAATTTTGGTTAGCAAGGGACACTAGAGGACTGTTATGTCTATCTTGCTTGTGCAAGTGTGCATAACTGGACAGTGCTTGCCGCCCTATGATACTTATCAGCTTTTGGTTATCTTCTCTAGGATAAATTACTTGTTAAGGTCATTTTTCACTTTTTAAAACAATTTTATTTTTGGACGCTGACAAGATTTTTCCAAGCGTTGTTGTGACCAAATTGGACGCTGACATGGCTTTAGGCGAACGTTGACAAGATTATAGCCGTTGGGCGTTGATGGGTTATATTTGACCGTTGACACTAAATGGGACCTACCCAGTTGTTACTTTTTGACATATTTTCAAGCCGTAATTTTAGGAGTTGTTACTTTCATTAAATGCATGAGATAACTTATAACTTCTTCAATATTTTCATGAATAGTTTTTGAAAATCTTTGCCTATTTTTGGGCCAATGACATGCATTCATCCACTCCTATAAATTTGGCTCCTATTTTTAAACAGGGTATCTATAATTCTTGTCTAACACTTTTCTCTTATCAACCTTCATCTTCTATACTTCAAATTAACAGCTTTCATCAATGGCACCAAGATTTAACTCAGCAGAATTGGATTTGGGGTTCAAGTCTCAACACAACATGATTGCTTATCTTGTTGCTGATAATACTTTGTTCCCTCAATACACACAAATGGTGGCGTATTTGAACGCATCCCCATTAAGGTATGCTCTTTCTCATGCACCACTCATTCCAGTCACACACATTAAACAGTTTTGGAACCCTGTCAGTTCCTCAACAGTTAATGGAGTGACCACATTAACTTCTATTGTTCATGGGAGATCTTGGGTGGTTACTGAGGCCTTGGTACGCTAGGCCTTGCATCTTGATGATGCTGATGGTATAACCATTCTTCCCATAACTGAAATAGAACAAGGGCTTAGGGCTTTGGGATACCCTATTCCTGATGAAGGTACTCTTAATAAGTACCATAAGCAGGAATTTCCCCCAGCCTGGAAGTACCTCATTCACATTCTCCTTCAATGTTTGAGTCCCAAATGTACTGCACACAATGAGATCAATAGATCCATTGCAACTGCTATTGTGTGTATTGCAACAGGGCAAAAATATAACTGGTCTAAAATGATTTTTGAAGGAATGTGTAAAAACAAGGGGACAAAAATGACTTTAGCTTATCCCCGTTTTCTGCAAATGATTTTTGATGATCAAAGATATTGTTCAAGGGATCACAATGATTTTTATAAAATCCCTGAACAAAAGAAAGCTATTTTTACCAAGATGAATTCACCACCTCATAGGGACTTACCTTTAACCCCAGCCATGCTTGCTGTTATTGCAGCAGCACAACCCCAACCAGACCCCCACCCTCATATTGACCCTCACCCACAACTTGAACCTATCCCTGAACCTTTACCCTCACCTGCACAAATGCAACTTGACCAAGAACCCTTTGACGCTGACACATCTAATGTGGGCGTTGATGTGCCTATTTCCAACGCTGACACCCAACCATCACAATCCCAAACACCCCTTAACCAACCCACATCTACCCATTCTTCCACACCATCTTTCACACCACCTGAATATAGGTTGATTAAACGCCAAAGGACTGTTGGAGTGTTCTCCTCTGGTGGTCCTAGCCATGAAGCAGAGAGAACCACCACCACAAGTGTGGCTGGTGACCTGGATGAGGCTGGGACTATTGGTTCTGGCTTAGAAGCTGGCCAAGGCAGTCCCACCATACTTAAGTCCTCATCCATGCCCAATGAACCTGACTTGGGAGGTCAAATCCCCATTTTAGAAGAGGGCAGTCTGGAACCAATGACTCTTTTGGAATTGACGGCAATCTGCATTCGCTTGCAAAAGCAAAATGCAGACTTAGTACAAATTGTCAGCTCACAAGGCCTTGAACTCAAGGAATTGATGGAGAGGATTGTTGTTTTGGAGAGTGCTCATGCAAAGGGAGGTATGGAGGAGTCTTCCAAAGAGGAGGAAGATCAAAGAAATCTGAGTGATAAGAGCAGTCAAGATGGTCAATCATTGGATGTTGCTGAAGCTCTTACTACTTTGAAGGAACAAACAGGTTTTGATACGTCCTTAATCTCTCCAACCAATCTAAATTTATCATTTACAGCAATGTTGAGAGAGGTTACACAAGGCGCTGAGGGAAAATATTTGAGCGTTGACAAGACAAGTTTGGACGCTGATAGAAGTATTTTGAGCGCTGATAGAGGAAATTTGGGCGTTGACAGATCTGTATATGGAGGTGATGTATTCCAGTCATCATCTATCATCAAGGATGTTCCTACTCAGGTATTACCATCTACCTTACCAACAATTGCACCATCAGATAAGGGTAAGGGTAAGTTGGTAGAAGAAATTGTTCCAAAGAATGCAGCTCAGGTTGAATTTGATAGAAGATTGGCTGAGCAAATGATAGAACAAGGTGAAAAGGAAAAGTCACCATTTGTTGTGACTTCTGAAGAAGAAAGTGATGGAGCTAGCTCAGATTCAAGTGTGATGATTATTGAACCAGAAAGGCTTGAGTATGGTGATGAGCTTGCTAGGGAAAAGCTGAGAGATTTAAATTTGCAGATTGATTTTGATATGCCAGAGGTGGTTCAGATGTACAATTCTTGGGAAGAAAGCTGTATGGATAATCCAGACTTGACCATTTCAGATCAGATATGGGGTTTGGAAATTCTTCTTAGAGTTCAGAAGGATTGTAAGGTGATTTTGAAGCACAAGGCAAGTAACATTCTCTCTGAGTTGAAAAGGGATAGAAGGAAGCTCTACTTTATGTTGCTCAAATGTCATGGAGTTGGATGGACACATCAGAAGTTGAAGGATTTGACATTTGATGAGTTGGAACATAGGGCTTATCCTATTTGGGTGAAAGTGCAGGAAGAAAACACTTTCAGACTTCTTTCAGATGAAAGAAAGGAGCAACTTGCAGAAGAAATGGAAATCAAGAAAGCTATGATAGTTCCCAGACCAGTGAAGAAGGAATTTACACTTGAGTTTCCAAAAGATATGAATCAACTATATCCAAGTGAAGCAGTTATTTGAAAGAGCCTCAAGCTCTCCCCATTAGAAGCTTCAGATATGGTGCATGTGTTACCACTAGATTCCAGGAATCCAATTGTGAGTTATGATGAAGATGAATGTGGATTCTGGAAGATTGGAAGATATGGCAAGGAGGTACACACTTTTACCACTCTCATATCTTTATTTGCAAGTTGTGATAGAGAAGACTTGGTGGACATTTGGAGGTTGCTAGATACCAAGTATGAGGCTGAAGCACCAACTTCAGCTAATGGAATAAAACTTTGGACCACATTCAAAAGAATGTGTGGGACAAATGAAGAAGATCCTGAAATATGGAAGGATCTTGAAGATGATCTCAGTGGTCTTCAATGGAGGTTATATTCAGCTGCTGGTGTATACCATTTGAGTTCTACAAAGTTTGCTGAGTATTTACTTGTAGACGCTCAGTATTTTATATCCAAGGCTGTTTTGGAAAAGATGAAGGACACCCAGTTGGAGATAGATTACACAAGTGACGTGGCAAAGAATTTGATCAGATTTATTTATTACCAATATGATAAGGTTTGTCAGACTCCTCCAAGTTCTTAATGTTTATTCAGAAACTTGATCATAAGAGTGGATATCAAGTTTAGGGGAGGATTGTTGGGAATAAATTAAGGTCAGATCACTTGAACGCTGACAAGAACAACTCAAGCGTTGACAAGAGCAAAGTGAGCGCTGACAGCTTAAGCGTTGACAAGTTAAAGTCAAGCGTTGACAGATTGAAGACAAGCACTGATGGAAGATGTGAGCTACACGTTTATTATGTTCTAGAATACTTCTAGTAAGGATAGAAACGACAATGTATTTTCTATGTTTATCTTTACCTAGAATAGTTGATACGTAGCTTATTATACAAGGCTTCTTAGTCTATAAAAGAAGGCCTTTAGGTTAATGTTTAGTATCAAGTTTTTCATTAAGTTTTCATTCGTAAACATCTTTCATTGTAAGCAAGTTCGACATTGATAATCAAAGTGAAAGTTTTGTTTACATCTTGTGTTCTTGTTTAAGTATTAAATTCCGCATAATACTTAGATTCACAAAGCATATAACAAAGGTTTCTCTACGTGTTATACTTGATCTAATCTCGTATACACAAAGGTAATCGATCTAAGTTTGGGATCAACATTGCTTTTCGTCGTGTGTCTCGATCCTTCATATTGATTTTTGATAAATGATTCTTCACATCACTTGGGATCTTTAGCAACAAAATGTAGCCCTCATGTCTTGTTAGGGCCTTTTCGGACTCGCCAATCTTCGCATCCCGCTTCAATAAGTTATGCCTTGGCGATGAACTCTAATTAATACCGAGCAACTTTTAAACGATCTTGTGCTAGAAGCTAAGTAACTTATCAAATCGTAAAACCTTACTTATTGCAATTAAATTTATTAACTAGCGATGGGAGAAAAAGCTTACAATCAACTCACATAAATTCATGAAAGAATACCAAACTTATAATTGACTCTATCATCTCTCGTTCTCCATAATTTAAAATCTCAAGGAATGAGACTCGTGGATACTTAGCCAATTAAATCAAAGTTTTGGGTTTTTGAGTCATCTATAGGATCTTGCAAACTCTTAGACTTTTTCAAGTTTAGAAATCGCATTTTAAAGTTCCCTTGATAAACGACTCTCTAGGGTCAATTATAGGAACTTGCAAAAAGTTCTTGTTCTTAACCCGTAAGAGTTAAGACTTTCGCGTTTTAAAGTTCCCCATATAAAAGCCTAGCAAAACTTGACTTAAACACGTTAAGGATACTAGCTAGAGTAAACTTAGATAAGTAAACTCGGGTTGAGTCAAAAGATTCATAACGTTGAAAAATTAAAACCACTTTATTAAGCTTTATTCTAGCAAAGAAAGAAAATAACTATAACAAAGGAAATTACTACTATACAACTAGGCCAAAATAGATCAAAGATTTTGAAAAATGTCGAAAAATCAATTTTCCGGTTAAAATGAGGACAAATACAAGGAAAAGCCCACTTAACTTCGATAGAAGTCCCCCTACACTTAATATAAACATTGTCCTCAATGTTTAAGCATGTGGAAGTAACCTCCCCTACACTTAGGACATTGTACACGTTGTTCAAATCTTGCTAAGGAAGAGACAACTAAAGTGATTCCTATTTTAATATTGAAGAATATAAAATAGTGAATCAAAAGAGTTTAGGATAGAACCGGGAAGAAGGGTACACGGGATCACGGTTCGTCAAAAGTCATCAAGAATGAATCTTTGAAAGCTCGAATCCCTGCACATGATAAGAAAGAAAACAAAAAACACATACTAGGGTCTCCCCTACACTTATTAGAAAAACAGAATAAAAGGATAGATAATTGGGTTGCCTCCCAAAAAGCGCTTGTTTTTGTTAACCGAGTCACGAGCCTGACTCGTACCCGAATTAAATGGTCCATGGGGAAGCCTCGAATGTAATACCGGGATCAAAGACCTTGTCCTCGTTCCCGGAGGAAAATACAACAGGGGAGGCTGGAGGATAAGTCTTAAAAGGTAGAAAAGTCATCTCAACATACGAAAAGTATGTGAGATCATGATCCACGGGAGGTGGGGTGGGTAAAGTAAGCAAATTATCATCCCCCAAAGACAATTGATGTTCAGAAAGCGACAAAGCCGTAAGGTTATCAATCATAAAATGGTCAATGTCACCTCCCGGGTCAAAGCACTCATCCTCGGTAATGGTTTCTAAAGGTTGGGATAAAAGGTGCTCGGGAGGGGGACTTGGGACAATACCTTCCTGCAGCAAATTATCAAAAAGAATATCCCCCTCCGTGTCATCATCATCAATACCCGGAGGTATTGATTGAATGTCGATTTCTTCCAGCAATGGGTCATTATACTCAACGGGTGTAATAGACTGAGGTAAAGATTCTTTAATAGGAGGAGAATTCAACGCTTCAGTTTTAGCAATCAGAAGATGAACTGTCAGTAATTTGTCGCGAAGAATAACGTCTTCCACCTCATCTACAAGACCAAGTTCAGGGGTGAACTTCTCATAAGTCGGAGAGAGTAAATCAACATCGCCTTCATCGTCCGGAGGAGAAGGAGAAATTTCAAAAGTGAAATTCTCATAGCATGGAGAAGAATCATCATCATTAAGAGGGACCTCTTCCGTAAGCTCCTCAAAAGTTAGCACATCACAAACCTCATCAAAGAATTTATCAAGACCAAAATCACTAATCTCGCTCGATGTATCACAATCCTTAGACGTATTAGGGATATCAAGAGCACGAGTAGTAATCTTAGAGATTGGTTGAGATTGTAGATATCATCCTCGTCATCATCATCATAATAGACTGGACCATTCCAGTTAGGAGTGATATAGTCGACTAACTCCTCTTTGATAACCTCCACATCTTTAAGAAGCTCATGAAGCAATTTTTGTTGATCATCTCCCCGAGTATGTTCAATTAAACCCATTATATCCCACGCTTTAAGTAAACATTTTGGTGTAGAAAAGAAGGGAAAACGACCAAATTGGCTCAAAAAGGTGTAGGTGGATTTCAAAATTTGGTCACCATCAAGCAAAGGTTACCTTTCCTGATGTAAGTCAGCTCGGATTTGAGCTAAACTTTCTAGAAAGTCATTCAAAGTAGTGAGTTGTTGGTCAAGGCTAATTCCCTGAGAGGATTTATGATTGAGGGTGTGGTGTGGGGGCTCAAAGTTATACAAACCGGAATCATAGCACGGAATTGGCTCAAAGATTTTCATCGGTTGACAAGAAGCATCGTGAGGGCCCCCAGAAATATTGCAATATGGGTAGTGAGGAAAACCCGGTGCATTTTGAGGATAAGGATTGTCATATACGTGAAAGGGTGAGAAAGTATTGTAAGAGGAGAAGTACGAATTTGTTGAATTGCAAAATGGACAAAATCCAAATTGTGTATTGTCGATATCAGAGTCGCACCGCTCACAAATACACCAATGACATATTTGATAACCATGCCATGGTCTCCCACACCGTACGCAAGACTAATCCATGAACAATAATAGATAAGCAAGAAGAATATTTTTGACGCAAAACTTGTGAAAAAGAAATGCTTTTATGATTTTTCAAATGTTTTTGTATTTTTGAAAGTTTTGATTTTTAGGATTTTTGAAATTTTTTTTTAAAAATGCAAGAAATATAATGTTCACGAATGAACGGATCCCAAAATCCAACGCGTCTCTCACAATAAACCGTTAATCTTCACGAAAAGAGCCGGCAGCGGCGCCATTTAATACAAGGTTTTTGCCAAGTTGAAAATTTGTTCGTCTCGATTCAATTCGAATTGATTACCGGTTCAAACTGCGACTTAGTTGTTCTTGGTGGAAAATAAAATGGTTTGGTTATCTATTTCTAAAAACAATTACTATAATAACGAAACAATATAAATAATAAAACATAAATTAAAGCAAAACAATTAATAAGAATAAAACTAAAAGGCGAAATTAACTATCGACAAATAAAGTTTAGTAAATGAAAAAAGGAGAGAATAAAACTAAAATGGTACTATAAAGCTAAACGAGGCAAAACCTAAAGCGGGTACTAAATAAAAGATAAAACTTGAACTTTACGAGAAAATATTAATACTAAAAATCGATGAAAAATTCAACTAAAAATACGTAACTTTCAAAAATAAAATCGGAACAACTTTCAGAAAAAACTAAACAATTATGGAACAATACTAATAAATAAACAAGCTAGTAGGCTAGCTGCTGGAAGCAGCCAGGCACACATGTCATTTTGGCGCCAAAACGAACCAAGCAGGCAAGCTGGGAGCTCTATTATTTCGGAATATGCACTGTTCTTTTCTGGGATTTTGCTTTTTTGCAATATGTACAGTAATAACTAAACTTGTTTTCTTTATTTTTTTTCCCAATAGAAACAGTGCATTTCAGAGAAAACATTTCTTCGGAAATAGAAAAAAGCTACAGTGCATTTCATAACTTTTAGTTCTTCAGAATTTTCAAGTTTTTCGCAATAATTGAATTCTTCAGAAAAACATTATTTTCAGAAAAAACAACTTCTTCGGAATATGACTTTTTCATAAATTTCTTCGGAATAAAACTTTTTCAGAATAATTGTTTTTTTCGGAAAAATGACTAATTTCAGAAAAAGGAATAATTTCATAAAAAAGAACAATTTCAGAGAAATGACGAATTCAAAAAAAAGAACAAATTCAGAGAAATGATAAATTTCGGAATAATTAACCCTAATCCGAAAACTTGAAAAATCAAAGATACAGTAACTCTAAAAATCATAAAATAAGCCATGGATAAGCTAGAATCAAATAAGCAATCTACCAAAACTTAATCTAAAACGCTTTTAAGAAAAACTAATTAAACCACAAATTAAAAACTTGAAAAACACTAATAAATCTAAAAATTAAAAATCAACTTTTTATAACATAAACTAATAAGAACTTATCTAAAAACTTAACCAAATTGATCTTTAGAAAAAGCTAATAAGCCAAAATTTAAAAACTTTAAAAACACTAAATAATAAAAATATTTAAAAATAACTTTTTATAAAAATTAACAAATAAGCAATTAATTAAAAATAAGAAAATTAACACAATAAGCACTAAAACACTATAAGCTATAAAAATCAAACACATAAAAACCAATAAGCACAATCAATCAAAAGCATCAATAAATCAATAAACATCAAGATTAAGCAACGACAAGATCATGTAAATCAACACAAGATTAATAATAAAGAAAGGAAGAATGAGAATGATTAATTAAAAAGCTTGATTAAGATAAATATTAAGATTCAAAATACAAGATTAAAGAAAAAGCTTGAAAACATTAAGAAAAGCTAGAGAGAGAAAATATTAAGCTACTCCTAATCTTAAACTAATCTACTCCTAAAATGACTAACCACCTTCTAATGACACATTAGGAGGGTATTTATAGGAGGAGTAAATTGTTGGTGCTTTCTTCCTTCTTTCTTCTTGTCTCGACTCGATTTAAATTCTTTGTCTTTCTCGACGTCGTCTCGGGATTTGTCAATTTAAATTGAACTTGTCTTATAATTTCTTCACTAATTAAACTTGAGTTCTTCGACTTCATTAAACTTCCGTCTCTAGACTTTTTCTTCGATAAATCTTCAGATTAGGCCTTGGACTTCCGTTCTTTTTGTACTCTTGATCTTTTGACTTCGTCTTTGCTCGTTTTCTTTGATAAAAGCCCGTGAAAGCCCGTGTTTTCTTCCTTTTTCATCTTTTGGTCCTAAAACACAATAAAAACACAAACCACGCATAATTCCGATATTTACGACATAAAATACACGTTTTGGCTTGTTTATTATTATAATTAAGTGGTAAAAGGATGGTGTTTTCACACCTATCACTCCTGCAAATCAACTTATTGCTGATGCGGATGAAAAGGCTCTTCAGACTATTCTTTAAGCTCTTCCACCCGATATTTATCGAATGATAAGTCAACACAAGATAGTGAAGAAATTATGGGATTGTTTGGCTGTTTTATTACATGGAACTTCACTTACTAAGCAAGAATGTGAGTGTCAACTTTATGATCTCTTTGATATGTTCACATACACTCGAGGGGAAAATCTTCATGATTACTATTGGAAATTTACTACATTGATGAATTGAATACTTACAATCTGATGATTGCTCAATTTCAAATCAATACTAAATTCTTGAATTCGTTACCTCTTAAGTGGAGCCGTTACGACACTGATGTTAAACTAGTAAGGGATTTGCACAAGACAAATCTAGATCAACTTTATGCATTCTTGCAACAACACGAGAAGCATGTGATAATGACTCGTATGTCTCAAGGATCTTACCCTGAACTAATGGCATTATTGGCGAATCATCAACTGTTGTCATATAACAATACTCCTTATGCAAATGGGAAGCAATCATATCATAATTCGTTGTATCAAACTTCAAGCTTCCCACAGTATTCTCTTCTACCACAACCACCTACTTCACATCAACAATATCAGCTTCCAGCAGCACCATCACACAGAGATCCATATCCGTCAACTTATGCTCATCAACAATACCCTTCTTACCAAGCACCCACAGTTCCTGCCATCACTTATCAGCCACCTGAAGTTCTTCAACCAAGCTACTCCCAACATGTCAGTGCTCCTTCAAGTGCTTATGTAACTCCACCAGCACTAGTATTATATTGTGATGATGATGTCCCAATTCCCGAATTCAAATACGGCGATAATCCTACTGAAGTGTTAGCTGCCATGGCTACCTATATCACTCAAACGTTGAACAAAATAGCATACAAAGGACTTCCTAAAACAAACAATCAGTTGAGAACTTCTTCAAACTCTCGTCAGCAAGCTACCATTCAAGAAGGCAGAATCATGGTTCAACCTATTCAGGGGAGGTTGAGTTCATTTAACATCGGTACACGAACTTACAACACTACTCCTAGGGGAAATATTACTAGAAAGTTGAAGGTGATCACATGCAACAACTGTAAGGGGGAAGGACATATAACTAGGGATTGTAAGCTACCCAATAGGAGAAGGGATGATTCGTGGTTTGAGGATAAGGTGTTATTGGTTAATACTCAAGCAAATGGCCATGAGCTAGACAAGGAGGAGTTAGCATTTCTTGCTGATCCAGGAGCTGCGGATAATGATGGACACACAACAGCTTTCACTCATAATGCATCATATCAAGAAGATGATCTCGATGCATACGATTCTGACTGTGATGACTTCCACACCGCCAAAGCAGCTCTTATTGAAAATCTTTCAGTTTATGGTTCTGATCAAACATCTGAGGTAACAAGTGTTACCATTAATACTAGTATTGCACCACATCAAGTTGGGCAAGAGTCTCAGTATCCGGAAGAGCCTCCGGTGGTGAGTAATTCAAACGAGGAGACACACAATGATAGTAATATCAATGCAAGTCCTTGGACTTTGAGTGAAATACAACCATGAGCTATTTCGCATATGGATTCCCATGCTCAACAAGATTTGGTAATGATTTTGGCAACTCTGCTTTGCCAAATGAATATTGCGGTCCTTGAAACCCTAGGTGTAAATCAGACCATATCTGCCGAGTTTTCTTTGTATAAGGAAAAGCTTCAAACCTTGGAATTAACTCCCTCGACCAATACACTAATCAATCCTAAATTTGATGAGTTTTAAAAAATTCAAATGGGTCATTTATAAGAGAATAAAAATTTAAAAGCAAATCTTTCTAAAGAAGTTAAGGAAAAAGTGTCAGTTGTCACTAATTTTCACAAACTTAAAACGGATTTCGAAATTCTCGAGTCTAAAAATCTTGAAATAGAAATTAATGCTTCAAACCAGATTAAAAAGATTGATAACTTGTTGTTAAAACAATATTCTGCGACACACACGATACATTTGTTTGAATCATCTTTTAAGGAATTAAATTTATCTCGTCAAGAAGACCTTCCACCTAACTCGGGTTACGCAAAGAAAGATCTTATCCACAACCCAAGACTTTCTGATGCTACTAAACTTGGAAAGGTGTTAGGGCCACCCGATGTTCGTGATGATGTGGCATATATTCCAATTTACGATGAGAATCGGTCGAAAATGCTTTTAAAGTTTTCTAAACCATTTGATTATGTAACACATAATAAACAACAATTGGATTTTAGAACTCGCTTTAAACCACACCCGGACAATATTTTCGCACCACCCAAAGTGTCATTGACTGAAATTCCTAATACGTCTCCTACACTTGTTGAACCGGATTTACCTAAAGAACTTCCAAAAGAGGTTCCACCGGTAAGTAAAGTGTTCACTGGCTTACAAGAGCTACGACAACCTGTTACAAGGTTTGACAATGTCATTAAGGAACATATGAATCCAATGACACAAACCGAAGGGGAATGGAATTCCGAACAAACTAAAGCGGTGTTTCGAGATGAAGTAGTTCCGTTTGTGGATGATATTAAAGTGGGTTTAAAGCAATTGATCAAAACTTACTTTCCGAAATCAAAGACGTTAAAAAAGTTTTCTATGAAATGGATGACGCCTATGAGCTTATGCTAGTTGAGAAAGAAAAAGTTTTGAAAGAAAACGACCGACTCTTGGAAAAAGTGATGTCTTTTGATATTGTAAATCTCTTTGTAAATAAATGTGATGATGTGCATGATCTCTTTGTAAATATTGTTGAGAATGTAAATGATGTGGTAGATAATCAACCTTGTCACGAATCTGACGCTGAATTTTTAAAGCTTCAAGATTCGTATAATTCACTTTCAAAATGTTTTGATGAGCTTCAAAAACATTGTATATCTCTTGAAATAGAATAACAATCTAAAAATGAAACTCTTCTCTTAACCAATGAATGTGAAAATAACATTCAGACGAGTGACAAGGTGATTCAGACATTAGAGGAAGAGATTATGAGACTTAAGAGAGAATCATCAGTAGAAACTGTGAAATTGGAACTAGAGGCCACAGAGACTAAAAACAATGCCTTGGACAATAGAATCATCTATATTCTAGGGGATCTTGAACGAGAAAACCAGGGATTTTCGCAACTTTATGGTTCACTGGAGAAAACATTTGCTTCTAATGAAGCACAACATAAGTCACTTGTTGACCAACTGAAATAAAAGTCTGAAGAAATCTATGACTTAAACATTAAACTCATAGACGAAAACATGGTCTTAGCTGAGTTAAAGGAAACACATCAACTCAAAGGACAAGAAGTTGTTGATAACGCAATTACAATCTCTGCACCGCCCTCTAGTACTCCAAAAACCAACCAAGTGGTGATCTATAAGAGCAATGACCATAAGAACAACCCGGACACGTATGCGTATTATATGTAGAACGCAATTAAGCATATACACCATGCGAGGGACATTATAGATGACGTATATGAATCAGATGCCACAAACAACGAGTATTACTCTGCTCATGCATACATTGAGCAGGTACAATTGTAACACCGCACTTTGATAAGTGGACCGTTACGTGTATTTATGGCGTGTCATGAAAGCATACAAGGTAATATGTATAAAACATACATGACCAAAAAGAAAAACCGGAATAAACATCGGTTCCTAAACATAAGCCCAAACATAATAAAGTCAATGAGATGAGAAGGACAAAACAAGTCTCCAAACAAACATAAGTATATAAAGGAAAAAGGATAAGATGTCTAAGGCAGCTTTCCTCTTATGCACGTCCTTCAAATGCTTAAATCTGTCCATGGGTACCTGCCGTTTTAAGACATGGAAAAGAAAGTAACGGTTGAGCAAAACGCTTAGTGAATAGATATATGACATAGTATGAATGACTGAAACATAAATAAGACTAAATAGCAGCGGAAATGTGTAAGTCCTAGAAGACCTGGAACATGTTTATAAAACTGGTTTTATAGTTTGAAAAGCTTATGATTAACTTATGAAATCTGTATTTTAAATTTAGCCAGGATTCCATATAGGTCATTAGGTATCAACGTGCATGAATACTTAGAGGGGTGACCTCATCATGCAATTAGAGGGGTTGCCTCTAATTATACTGGTCTAGGTAGGATGGATTAACTCCTTGTGAAGGATGCGAGGCACACACCACATTTACCATGAAAATCCTAAAAAAAATGTAACTAGGATGCACCCATACCCCCCACATGATAATATAAATAAATGGCTAAAACTGAAAGGGACGCTACAAGCAATGACTCTGTCGTGAGGAAGTCATAACACTCGTGCCTCTAGTGTTATGGTTATGGTACCTCCATAACTAGATGAACTGGCATGCATGTATATATATATATCACAACCATTTAAAATAAAACATAAGCATTCAAAATATATAAAATAAATGGGAAAACAGATGGCTGCAAACGGGGAATACTAATCAAACATACGAAGGAATGTCCATACTAAAGGACAGAATATTCATACCTTATGTCTAGTGGTGAAGCTAGAATGGAAGCTGAACGATCTACTCCGACTTCATGGATACTATATAAATAAGGGACGTGTATGAGTTTTCTGATTACTGAGTGTATCACTGGTTCTATGTGTTCTTAGCTTATTTTATATGTTCTTGTCATGTTTTATTGTTTTAAGTGTTATCTTGTATTTATTCATGTTTTACATGTATTCTGATTATGTATTTCATGTATTCTTGTATTACTATACTTGTAGTGTCATAATAAGTAACTTTCTGAAAATAGTAGGTTTCCAAAAATAGAAAGTTTCCAAAAATAGAAAGTTTCCAAAAATAGAAAGCTTCCAAAAATAGAAAGTTTCCAAATATAGAAAGTTTTCAAAAATAGAAATTTTCCAAAAATAGTATGTTTTCTAAAATAGAATGTTTTCAAAAATAGAAAGTATCCAAAAGTAGTAAGTTTCCTAAAATAGAATTAAGCTGGATTAATAAGTCTAAAATATAAGCTAGTGCTTATTTAAGCATAATTATTAGGCATGACGATATATTAGTATAGTTTATTAAATTAAATACTTAGGCTAAAAAGATTATTAATTAATAATGAATATGCATGGTTTATTAATTAATAAATGACATGGTTTTACTTAATAAAACTTTACTTTAGCTTGTAATAATATAATTAAATTAAGGTATGCTAATAATTTAATTATGACATAATAAAAATACTTAGGCTAATTTCATGAATTATTACATTTAATAATCTTAACCTAAGTCATGGTTACTTTAATTATAATATATGTAATTAAATTAATTAATATAATAAAACGGTTTAGCCCAAAATAGTCCAACAAAGCACTCAAACATCACCACAACCCGCGGCTGTGGTCCTTGCCGTCGGCCAAACAGCAACCACCCCGGCCCAACCAGCGCCACTGTTGGCCAAGGGTTTCCACTGGCTGGCCGGTTTTGCCCCTGATGTATACAAAATACCCACCGACTGCCCAGCAGTTCCACTGAGGGGTTGTTGGGTGTTGCGTCTGCCATCAGAAGATCATCACCGCCCCCTTATGGGGTGCGGCTGGTTGTGTAAAAAGCCACCGAGAGTCTTAAGACTCTCGGTTTGTGTGAACATCCGAAACAAATGTGACACCCCGGGTAGGGTCAAAATATGCGGAATATATCCGCGGAGATGTCAAAAGGGTGGATCGATAGCATATAGTCCATAGAGCATAAGATAAAGAGTTAGTCAATTCATATTACATGTTTATTTAAAGAAATAAATAAAAATTGTCTTAGACATGGTGAGGAGTGTTTTTTTGAGTTTCCCAAATAGAACCCCGGACGAGTCCTACAATGCAGATTACTAAGATGCTGGAGACCATGCACATACCACGTACTAACTTCATATACCTGTGCAAAACATACTAACGGGGGTCAACATAAAGTTGGTGAATTTACAGATTTTAACAATTAATTAGTTTAGACATACAATAATCATAGAAGTAATAATGCACAAAGAATTCTTACTAAAATGTAAATAACATTTGTTTATTATTAGAAACTGAAGCTTAACCCCATAGTCCTCAACAGATGAGGACGTAGTGTCTTACAAAAAGACACAAATTCCAGTTCCAACATGGTATACGTCTGTCGTCCCTGCCAAGGCACAGTGAGCATGACTCACCCAGACGGGGATGGTCAATCCCTAATAGATCTATTTATAACATTCGGGCGATTTACAACAATTTAACAGTTTCAACAATAATCAATCGTAATCCAATTTATACAATTCAGTTATGTCCAATATATGTTTGCATATTTTCTTTCCCAAAAGGAAAAGTTTTATCAAAGTTTATATGGGGTTGTAAACTCACCTGGGAGTAGGCAATTGCTTGTTTAACACAGATATCCAATTAAAGCTCACACCAAAGTTATGCCTAATCAGATAGTACAGTCTTAATAGATAGTACAAAGAACATATATGTATGCTTATACGGATTTTATTCAGTTCATTCATACTATGGTATTTATCTAAATAACCGTAGTTCAAGTAGCATCAATATTCATTTAACTTATTTATATAAGTTTCATTTCTAAGTTCACATAAAATGTTTAACTATTAATATTAGTTTGCATACGTGTATTTATAGTAATCATTCAATCTTACAATTAAGTTTTACATTTAAGTAGACATAAAAGAAAATGTTCCACTTAAAATATGAATTTATGTTTATAGTACTTGTATCAATAACATCTGATTAAATTTATAACCAAGTTCTATATCTATGTAAACATAAGGGATTTTACTTATAATATATTTACGTGGTAACATTTAATTTAATTTACGTTCATATAATTTTATTTCTTAAAAGTATATGAGTACATGTATTAATAACAGATCTTCATAATTTTTTATACAATTATTTCCTAAAGTAAATATAAATATTAAAAAAATAATATATAAATATAATATTTTATTTAACTTTTAAGTTTCCATAAATTATTTTAAAATTTATAAAATAATTTAAACATAAGAATTTATACCTTAATTCTTATGGTCTAAGTATTTTAATTATATTTTATTATAATTAAAATAGATTTTAGGGTTAGGGCTTGGAAATGTTTCGGAGTATGGCAAAACTAGTCCCTTTATATTTTTAAACAAGTATAACTTTCGGATTTTACATATTTAGTATCTAGGGCTTGTTATAGTTTCGTCTTATGGCCCCTAGGTTTTGTAACTTTACTATATTTACAAAAACAGCCCCTAGGGCTTCTTTATGTTTTGGTAATTGACAAAAATAGTCCTTAGGGTTTTAAAATGGCAAAATAACTTTTAGAAACTTCCCAAAATGGTCCCTAGGGTTTAATTTGCCACGGATAGTATTTATTTATACCTAGACTTTTGGATATTTACATTTTCAGTCCTTGTATTTACTAGTTCATCAAAACAAGTTTAATAAGTTACGGTTTTAGTCCTTAAGTTTTATAAATTGTCACTTTCATCCAAAAAGTTTTTATAAGTTATATTTTATTGTAAAAACTTTTATTCAACATACAAAATTGTATCTGAGCTCATTAAATGGGCTAAACATCTAATAGGCTATTTTAGTGGACTTAACTATATCTCAAGTCCACTAGTTTATTTAAATGGGCCTTTAAATCATTTATTGGGCTTAACTATATTTTTAAGTCCTTTAATTAGTTAAATGGGCCTAAGTGTAATCTTAAGTCCATTTTAGTTACTATAATTTATCAAATGGGCTTATTGGGTCCATTAAGCTTTTGAATTAACATTTCATGAGCTTAAGTAGTCCATTAACACTACTCTACATTTTATGTAAGTTTTAACTTAGGATATTCTCATAAGCTTATTATGAGCTTGTTTATATTTAGTTTTAAATCTACATAGATGAATAAAACTAAAAATTTGTTTTATATGTTATACCAAATTAGATCTAGGTGTGTTACAAGGTTACAAGTAAGTCATAGGCTCTAGTAGGAGCTTATAACCTACGGCTATAATTAGTTATAGCTTATTAACATAAGTCAAGTCTTATTTTTAGGTTGCATTTACATTTATAAGTGTTACAACAATAGATCTAACTATGTACATATCAAGAAAATAAGTTACAAGTCCAAAATAAGATCTAAACTATGTCTAGACCTAAAAATCAAACATAGATTCATGTACATTCATATATAGCTCACGGCTATATTTTTAGATCTTGGTACTTCCAAGATGAACACTATATCTAGTTTTTAAGTCTTGTAAGTATTTAAAAAAAATACAATCATGATTATCTAGTTTACATGCATGTTTCCAAGGTTACTATTTTCTAAGGAGACTACATATAGCTCACGACTATATTGTCTCTTCCCAAGGTTACCAAAAGATTTTATAAGCTTGTTTTTATGTTTAACATACTCAAGTTAGTATTTATCATTAGATCTATGGTTAACATAAGCATGCATGTACATATAATTCATTTTAGGTCATATATAACCCACGACTACATTTATTCCACAAGTTATTTTTGTGATTTTTAATAATCATTTTAACATGTATCATTTCATATTCCATCATTTAAACTTAACACATAAATCACATATTCATTAACCATGTATGCCGTGACCTTTAAGGTCATGGTCTTCAAGACTTTTAGGTTACACACTTTCATTTTATGAGATCTATGACTATTGGTTTAACCATAATCCCATAAAACAAGATTTGTAACTCATGCAACCTTTAGATTTACAAAACATCTCATATGGTTTTTAAATAAAGTTTAAAACATAACATACCAATCATAAGTTCCTTATCAAAAGGTTTTAAATCATGAACATGATTTTTATAAATATGTCGTGACCTATAATGGTTATAGCTTCATCAAATCTTTATTTTAACATGTTATTTACTTGTGTTTATAGATGTATGATGATGCATGCATGAAGAAATGAAAGAACAAGTAGTGTATACCTTTCTTGCCTAAAAGTACCACAAATGATCTAGGTGAACAAGGTGATTTGAGATCTACTCAAAATGATGAAGAAAACCCTATGTATAAATCAAGTCGTGGTGTAGATAGTTTAGCTAGGGCTTGTTTATAGTGATTCCAAGTGAATGATACTACTAATGATTTCTAGTAAAGATGAGACAAGGATCTTGGTGGATTTAATACTTGGTTTTTGGATGTATATGGATTTAAGCCGTATGATTGAGAGAGAAGAGGATGAGAGAAACAAGCTTAGATTTGCATGAAAGAATGTAAGTGTATGTGTGTGTGTTTTTGGCTAAAAGGGGAGAGAGAGAGAGAAGGGCAAAAGGCATGACTTGTCTTTGTAAGAGTATTCTTGCCAAGTGTATGCCATTAGATTCCCCATGCATCTCTTCTTCTTCCACCTAAGGTGGGATGCCGTGTAAGGTTATCCAAAGGGTAGGGTGGGCTTGTGTTGGGCCCTAAGTTGGGCTAGAGCATAAGGAACACATAACCTTAGGCTAGTCCAAGCAAGTCTAGGCATGCCTTGGAAATGCATGTATATACACGGCTATAATTACATGATGTAACATATTTATCATTTTTGTTAAGTGTTGTCTAATCAAATGTTGGTTGTGCATTTTTACTACTTGATTTATGTACATAGCTTACATAGTCAACTTATTATAACAAGCTTGTATGTAAAATATATGTACATGTTAGACAAGCTCACACATGACCCATAGAAATATAACACTTGAGTTTGTGTTCTAGGATTATTAGGTGAAAATCTATTACATAAAATCATGGTAAAATCATGGATTTTACAACAAAACTGAAACCAAACCCGATCCCTTGATTAATACATGTTTTTATATCCAATTTACATGTTCTTATTATTAATCTAAATTAAATACATGAATTAATAATAATAATTGAAAAGAATGAAGGTTTCTAGTGACACCATATACTTGATGATCAAAGGTTTAAGAACACGAACAACTCCGTAAATTGATCAAGATCAACAACCAAAACCCCTTGTGTTCTTGTGTGTGTGTCGCGGCCAAAGAGGGAGACAAAAGGGAGGCTAGGGTTTTTATAATTCTTAGAAAAAGTGAAAAATGATTTTCCTGTAATGTTTTGTTTACTTGCCAATCTGGTTAATGGGCCTGGCCGTAAGGACCTTCTCTCCCTTTTGTTGTTGCGGCTAAACACACCCCTCAAACATATGTTTCGTTTTCATTCCGTGTAAATAAATACATTTTTTGTGTTCGCCTTTTAAATATCGTGCTTTAAATTCTCGTCATGATTAATTATTATACGTAATTGTTTATCTTGTATTAATAATATACACATTACTTGTAACTGATGTTCGTGATTCGTGTCGTATGTTATAAATGGTAAGTTTTAAATTAATCGTGTTTTCATGTATTTACTGTTCACGAGTATTTAATGTGGGTTTTTCAACTCTTCCCCTCTAAAATTAATAATTCGTCCTCGAATTAGAGATACGATAATCTGGGGAGGACATGGACGTAACATGACTGTAAAGGACATAGAACGTGACGTGACTAAAAAGAACATATATGACTTATGGACAGAAAAGGATGAGAAGTCCTGATGGACTCCTCCGTTCCAAGTGGCCTACCGCTCAGAACGGTCCTTCTAAAAGATCTTGTCATGAATGAAAGTCTTGGTCTTCATGACCCTGACTTGACGGTACATAACAAGTTCTGGTTCATCAACGTAAGATAGATCCTCATACATCTGATCGAGTGGATGAGAATTAACGTGCAAGGGTAACTGAACCGTTACGATGAAAAATAACCTGGGATAACTGCCATTAGTAACGTCTGAGCGATGATGTGCGAGACATACTGAAACGTAGTACGTGAACAATTGTGAACGTGATACGTGAACAATTGTGAACGTGATACGTGGGGATATGATGAATGTAATATAAGAAACATATGATGGATAATGATACGTGCAACTTATCGTTAACGTGATATGAGAAACGTGGAGGTAACGCCCACCCTACATGTGAAACATATCGTGAACATGATATAACTCAGGAGGTAACGCCAAACGATACGAGACGAGACGCAAAATATGACATGAAACGTCTGTCTGAGAGTAGAATGTTTATTAAGCTTGAGTCTGGTCTCCCAAGATTCTAAAAAACATTCCAGAACGAAATATGAAACGTAAATCATAAGCTTGTTGGAAATACGTTTTTATGTATTTAGAAAGGATCGATCACTCCAACGATATATATGTAGTATGGGCTCGTGATCTAGTTATGTAAACATATAACACATAAAGCCCACATGTAGGGTGGGCTATATATACCCCCTCCTAGCATGTTAGGAGGGTTGTTGGTTCTCATTTCATTAATAAACATTCCTTTCTCTCATTCTCTCCTTTCTCTCTCTAACTTTCTCTCTCTGGTTCTTCATATCTCCCGCTCTCTTTAGATCATTACAACACATAGACAATCTTAGGAAAACGTGGACCTACAATTGGTATCAAGAGCCATGGATGATCAGTTTGTTCTTGTGTTTGTTCATCATAGATTTTGGTGGGTTTTGATCTAAAATCATTCGATCCAAAATTTTTTTGTGTTTTTTATGGTTTAATCTTCATACAAATCATCTACATAGTTGTGGTAGAGATTTGGTATTGTTACTTTGGTTAAAAACACAAAAGTTTTGGTTGTTTGGATCATTTTTTGGCTTAAAATCTTGAATTGGGTGTGTTTGATCCGAAAAAGTGGAAATTATGATATTTTGTACTATTGCGACACTTATTACGTTGCAAAGGTTAGGGTTTTGATTTTGCGACACTTTTTGCGACGCATATTGCGACAGATCTTGAGTTATTTCGACATATCTTGATTTATTGGGACAGATCTTGAGTAATTGCGACAGATCTTGAGTTATTGCGATAGATCTTGAGTTATTGCAACAAATCTTGAGTTATTGCGACATATTTTGAGTTATTGCGATCGATTTGTCATTGCGACGAGTTTTGTGATATTGTGACAAAGTTATTGCGACGAGTTGGTGATATCGCGACGAGTTTTTTAATAATGCGATGGAAATTGCGATCATTGTATTGCGACGTATTTTGTCATTTTTCACACATTGCGATACATTTTGAACAATCTCAAAAAACCACTTTGAACTTGCGATACAAGTTTTTTATATTTCATTGCGAAAAATACAAACAACCTCAACAGACCCATCTGACTCACTCTCAAGAACTTGATTAGACTCAAAACCTGACACACCAACGGACTCGATAGAACCCTCTTCACAGACTTCTCTCAACCACAATAGACTCGATACCCAAACCCAGACTTAAACCATACACATACTCGATTCTAAACAACAACAGACTCGACACACTCGACTCAAACACTCAAACACCAGCCTCGACTCGACACAACCAAGACTCGACTACAGACTAGACTCCCAACACCAACATACCCAACATCAACACCCCTCGAATCCAACCCAAAATCATGACTCGACTCAACCAAGACTCAAAACTGACTCGAAAGACATCAAACACAAACCACACATACACAGGACTCAAAAACTGACTCACGACTCATGACTCACCAGACACAGGACTCAAACACAGACACACCCAAACACAAACCAGACATAGACTCGAAGACCTAAACCTAACAACACCTTATTCCTCCAAAATCAAATCTGACACAAATCATCTATCCTACAACCCATCGTATCCTATCTCCAATCTGGACTCGAAACCAAAACACAAGTAATCTCATATTGGTTCTACAATATTGAAGATATTTTAAGATCTCAAGTGTAAGAATTTAAACGATCATCGATCAAATACTAACCGAAAATAAAACAACATGCAATAACTTACCCGAGACTCTTTGTAGTAGGATCTTAAAGACATCAGATTCTTGGTTCATGGAACATAAGTGGCTAAAAATGAATGAAGTAGATGGGTGTTTTTGAGTAGGTTGATATTTGATTTGATCTTGATGAGATGGATTATGATGATTCGAGATATGGAGTATTGTTTAGTGATAGGATTTGTTAGTGAATATTGATGGGAGAAAGATAGCGGCGTTCAAATGAGATGGAGAACTGTGAGTGACTTTAGGGTACAATTGGTTTAATATATTGACATCTTTTGGACCGAGTTATTTACAACTTATGGGCCAGTGTTCGGTATAAAAGCAAGAGTTTAATAATAGCAAGTGTTTGGTATAATAGCAAGATTTTGACATCTTTTGGACCGAGTTATTTACAACTTATGGGTCGGGTTCTTTTGGACTGAGTTTAATAATAGCAAGAGTTTGGTATAATGTCATTGTTGCAATAATTTGTAACATGTTGCTATAATTTGATATAACATGTTCAAAAGTTGGTATTGGTATTGTTTTCGTCAAGGTATATGTGGGGCTAAATTGGACTTAAGAAAAACTTAGTGGATTTCAAGCATCAATTTATATCACCAAACAAGAATTAGAATTTTATACGGTTTCTTCGTTGGTTTGTATAACTCAGTGAATTCAATTTTTTTCGCTTTCTTCACGAATTGTAAAATCCCGAATCAACCACAACCACAATTATCTTTCATCAAAATTCAATGGAATCATTGAATTCGGCATTCAAGAGGAAGAACTGCAACACATGCAACTCAAAGAGATCAAATTGCGTCAAAAAACATTGGAAATCTTTCACGAGCTCAAGACACACCTTGCAATTCTCTATTCGCACAACATGAACGAACTTCTAGCCACTGTTCAAATGTTCTTTGGCAAAGTGGATAATTTCAAAGAGAAGATTTTTAATAATTTCGATGAGTTACGGTTGCAATTTGAAAGAGAGAATCTTCATGAGGTTTAAGCGAAGATATGTCTAGAAATCCTTCGCACACAGTTTAAGGACTTCTTTGCCTCAACAATGGTACCTCCTTTTTATTATTCGACTCCAATCCTTCACCAGCTTTTCAACTTGCATACGGTGTGCCAGACTGAAACCTTTAGAAGTGGTTTACTCAATCACATCAATATACTTGAGAAGTGTATTGAGGTCAGGTTAGTTAATTACAACGAGATACGATTGAAAAAGGGTCAGATTCAAAGAATCAAGGAGTCGTCTAAATCTTTGCATGCAGCAATACCTCATGAACATGAGAGAGAGAGAGACATGATTCAAGTTCTCGTCAAAAGATGATCAGATCTGCCCGGTGCAAGAAATGGGTGACAATTTGGTCGTCACGGTAAGCAATGGCAAGGAATCAGGAGGAAAGCATGAACCCAGCAGCAAGTCAGAAGCACCAACTATTCAGGTGCCAAGTTTTAACAATATACAACATGTTGAGCATTCTGAACCTAATTATGCCACACATGGGATGGAAAAGAGTGATAGCGATACCACTTCTGATTCATCCGATGTGAGTCATAATGGGGAGAAAGTGTTCAAAATGTTAAACATCATGATAAGTGCCTTATGACTGCTTCTTTAAATAATTTTGATTCTAGGATTGAAGAGCTCGAAACGATCGTAGCTCAGCAATCAAAAGATATTGAGGATGCCAAACTAGAATTTTCTAAGAAAACGAACGAATTTGAAACATATTTTGAAAAACTTGAAAATTCAAACGTTGTTCTTGAACGAAAATTGAATCGAAAAGTTCTAGATTCTAAAGATGAAAAGGATAATCTTTTGAAACAAATTAAGTTATTAGAATCTAAGTTGGCATCCTGATAGGTGTGTAAACACCCATCTTTTCTACCACTTAATTACAATAATAACCGGACCAAAACGTGTATTTTATGTCTTTTATGTCGGAATTATGCGTGGTTTGTGTTTTTGTTGTGATTTAGGACGAAAAGGTGAAAAGCGGGGAAAACACGGGAATTCACGGGCATTTACGGACTTTTATTGAAGAAAAAGATGAAAGACGAAGTCAAAAAGTCAAGAGTGCTAAAATAACGGAAGTCCAAGACCAATTCTGAAGATTTATCGAAGAAAAAGTTAAAAGACGGAAGTTTATCAAAAGCCGAAGAACTCAAGTCTATTTCATTGAAGAATTTAAAGACAAGTTCAAAGAAATCCCGAAGCCAAAAGTCCTCAAAGTTCAAGTTTAAAGAAGATTAGAAGAAAAGGACTAATGGTGCAATTAATGAAGATTAAAGAAGGAAGGACCTAATCTTGTAATTAAGAGAAAAGGAAAGAGGAGAGGAAGCTTCCTTAATCCTCCCCTATAAATAGTCATTAGTTGTAATCATTTTCTCTTGTTGGCTAAGTGTGACAATTAGTCTTCCACATTTAAATACCTTGTCATTTAATTTCTTGTCAATTTAATTACCTTGTCTTGCACCTTAAATTCATTTAATTTCAAGTAAGTTTCCATTTAATCATTGTCAATCTTTACTTTATCTTGTCAATCTCTTATCTACCTTTCTAAATCTTTGATTTTTATGCTTATGTTTGTGTTCATGTTCATGCTTTTATTTTGAGCAAATGGGTTTTTGATTATTGAGGTTAAATTTGTTTGTTTTGTTGATTTAAATTGTTTGTTTATGATTATTAGTTGTTTCGTTATTAGTTTTAGTTAAATCGTGTGTTTGATTTTGATTATATTGTGTTATATCTGTTGTTACTGTTATCCCTTGTTCTTCGGGATAGTTTGTTTGTGTTTCTGTATTTCCAGGAAATCTTCCGAATCAAGAGAGGGAGTCTGTTCATTCGGAACTTTCAAAGTTCCGAACCAAGGGCTTCATCCGGAAGTCTCAAACTTCCGAATCAAGGGAAGAAGTTCTTTCATTCGGAACTCAAAAGTTCCGACTCAATCATTGTTCATCCGGAACATTAAAACTTCCGGATCAAGAGTGTTCATTCGGAACTCAAAAGTTCCGAGTAAAGACTTCCGAACGAAGTTCCGAACAAAAGTTCCGGACGAACTTCCGAACGAAGTTCCGGACGAAGGACAAAGTTCCGGATCAACAACTTTTTGTTCATTCGGAACTTTAAAGTTCCGAATCAAGGGCTAAGTTCCGGATCAAGCTAGTTCATTCGGAAGTTTTGAACTTCCGAATCAAAGGTTTCTTGTCAGGTTCTTTCTGGTTTTTCTTTTTTCAGTCTTTTATTTTCAAGCTTAATTTTTCCTGCCTTTATTTTAATTGCACTTTAAGATTATTTGTTTTAGTTTTATTTTAGCCTTGCCTTAGTTTAAGTTTTAGTTGCATTTTAAGATTGCCTTAGATAGACTTAAATTTGCGTCAATTACTTTAGCGCCCTTTAATTTCAGTCACGTTTTTAAATACTTGCACTTTATTTTAATTAGACTTAGATTTACTTTAAGAGCACTTTTATTTTAAATTTTCGCACTTTTTATTTAAAAACAACCAAAAATATTTGTTTCACCAAAGAACGACTGAGTCACATAGAGAACCTAGATCAATTCGATTAGATACCGAGAAACGAACTTTAATCTTTTTAACCTGAGTAAAATCGAGTTATCAAATGGCGCCGCTGCCGGCTCTTTTCGTAAAGATTAACGGTTTTCTGTGAGAGACGCGTTGCTTTTTGGGATCCATTCACTTGTGAGCGTTATTTTTCTTGCCTAAAAAATTCAAAAACCATAAAAATAAAAAATTGATAAAAAACCATAAAAATTAAAAATTTCAAAAATCCAAATAGATTTTATCTTTATTGTGTATATATATTGTCTTTGTGTTTGGTTTCTTTTTCTTTTGCATTTTCAGGTGTATGCGTACTAGATCTTCTAATTATCAAGAGCCCGAGCCTCAAGAAGATTTAGATATGTCAGGTGTTAACAGCAACAACATTCCACCGCACCTCAATAATAATAATTATAACAACAATGTTCTTCCACAGCCCGATCTTCGGACCATGGAGGAACTTTGTCAACCAACCATGTTTGGACGAGGAGGACCGATTGCGCCGATGCAAATCAACGCTCCTGAGTTTTCGTTGAAGCACCACATGATTCAGCAAGTACAAACAAACCCATTCCGTGGATTGCCTGATGATGATGTCAACAAACACCTCGACAAGTTCATTACAATCACTCAAAGCATGAAGTTGCCTGGAGCCACAATGGATGTTCTTCGCCTACAACTCTTCCCACATACTCTATCACATCATGCCGAGAAATGGTTTGATCGTCTCCCGAAGAATTCTATTCACACTTGGGATGACATGACTCAACGCTTTTTGTCGCGCTACTTTCCACCATCGATGGTTACAAGCCTTCGCAATCAGATCAGCGGTTTCATGCAAGACCCTGATGAATCTCTTTTTGATGCTTGGGAGAGATATAATGTCTGGATCGATAGATGTCCAAACCACATGCTCCCTGTGACCTTAATCGATACATTCTACAACGGATTGACTTTTCGAGATCGTGATACGATAAATGCAGCCGCCGGTGGCACATTCATGAAAAGGAGACCCGAGGAGTGTAGAGAGTTAATTGAGAACATGACTACTCACCACAAAAACTGGGATTCCTCTGCTTCTTCAAGGAACAACCCGAGAGTCAATGTTTCCTCCACCTCAGCAAACCCTGAGATGACCGAACTCACCCGCATGATGGCCGAAATGAGCAAAAGTATTACGCTTCTCGCTTCAAACCAACAACAACAACAAGTTAAAGCGGTTGCTAATCCTTGTGAAACATGTGGCGGTCCTCACTCATACACCGATTGTCCTTCGACACAAGGAAATCCGGAAAATGTGTATGCAGCTTATGGTAATTATTCACCGGAAAATTACCAAGCTAGACAACAAGGGGATAGAAATCTGATGAGTTACCGATCCAACAATTACCTTTCACCCAGTTTTTCTCCACAAAACCAAAACCCCGCCACCAATTACAATAGAAGCAACCCAATCCCACCAAGAGCTTCTAATCCTTATCAACCACTTACCCAACAAACCCCACCCATTAATTCCGATGTTGAAGCCATCATGAGAACTCAAGGTGAGCAAATCAAGAATCTATAGAGCCAAATAATCAATTTGAAAGGAGATATCATGAAGCAAGGTAATGACATTAGAACCGAGGTTCGTGATAATATTCAATCCTCCTTCAGCACTCAAACGACTGAATTAAAGAATCTGTTGGCTAGTTTCTTGCCCGCCACTCAACCTTCTACTTCAAGTTCTCTACCTTCAAACACCGTCACCAATCCGCGAGCCAATGTGAGTGCTATTACTACTCGTAGTGAATTCACCATCGTAGGACCACCAATCCCACCCCCATCATCTACACCTCCTCCACCACCATGTGTCCCTACTCCTCCTACACCTAGTATTAGTGCACCATTACCGTCTCTGCCTCGCCATGACGATGTATCTCGGAAGGACCCTTCAACATCCCAACCTTTACCTACTACACCTTCACCTTCCCCCTATAAACCCAACATCCCATATCCTTCTCGCATAGGCAAGACCAACGAGCTAACCAAGAATGACTGTCAAGTATCGAAATATGTGAATATGTTATCTCAAATGACCATCAACATTAGCCTTGTTGAAGCACTTTGCCACATGCCGAAATTTGTCAAAGCATTCAAGGAATTGCTTAGCAAGAAGGAGAAGCTGATTGAACTCGCCAACACACGCTTAAATGAAAACTGCTCTGCAGTTATTCTTAAAGAACTTCCGGAAAAACTTGGAGATCCCGGTCGTTTTGTGTTTCCTTGCGTGTTCAACAAAACTGAAGAATTTACTGCCCTTGCTGATCTCGGGGCTAGTATAAATTTGATGCCATTGAGTGTTTGGAAAACACTATCATTACCCGACCTCACTCCAACAAAGATGACTCTTGAACTTGCAAACCGCACTCTCGCTTACCCCGTTGGTATAGCCGAAGACGTGTTCATCAAAGTTGGCACATTTACTTTCCCGGTCGACTTTGTCGTAGTTGATTATGAAATGGACCCTCGTATTCCTTTAATACTTGGTCGACCATTCTTGAGAACCGGACGAGCTTTAGTGGATGTGGCCGAAGGTGAGTTAATCTTACGAGTCGGGGATGATTCAAAAGTTTTTAAAATGGGGAAGCTTACAGGCAAATCATTTGGACGAGAATCAGTGAATACGATTAATGTGCTCGATGACTTTACCGTCTATGACAATCCTCTATTCGATTCTTCCATCGATAATCCACTCTTTGACGATGATGTGGATGATTCTCTCCCTACTTTGGCAGCTTCTCCCATTTATGATTCTCCACCGGTCTTTGATGCTTATGATGATGATGATTCTAGCTCAGATTCGGATGATTTTGATGATTGTACTTCTGAGTATCCCGAGATGCCCACTTTCGATGATTTTGATAAGGCCGATACTCTTTCGAGCGATTCTTCACACGATGAAGATCCTCCGGCATCACTCGATCCTACTTTGGACGATTACTCATTTGAGGAAGATTTCTCTGAATTTCTCAACACTTACTTCCCTCATGAGAGTGATGCTCCTCCTTATGACTTTGAAGATTATCGTCTTGATCCTACTTTGGATTTGAAGAGCATACTGTCAAAGGAGAAGAAACCGGTCGACACCAATATCCGTTGCACATATGATTTGACACCTCTTTGTCCCCCTTCTGAGGACGAGGTTGTGCTTCTTTGCGGATCTTCTTCACACTCGGCTGAGCCTGAGTGCTATTTTCCCCTAAAGGAAAAGGTGTTCGACCCCGGTATTGACATTCTACAGCCAGCTCAGTATCCACCTGATGAAATAAAAGGAAAAATCTTTGGAACTTCTGGAAATCTGCTTGCACCTCTTCAACATTGCTTCCACCGTGCTCCATCACTGCTTAAGGGAACCTTGCCTACTCTTCTTTGGCTTGCCTTGTTCGCCTTAAGCTTGTGCTATTTGATGGACGAAAACTATGTCTTTGATCCTGGTGGATATATTTCATGCTTCTTCCTATGATGATCAAGGTCGAGTCAGGCTCACGACTCGGTTAACAAAAATCAAGCGCTTCTTGGGAGGCAACCCATGCATCTATCTTTTCACCTTCTTTATCATAAGTGTAGGGGGAGACCCCTTGGTTTGCTCTTTCCTCTCCTCACTTCTTAATCAGGGATTCGAGCTTCAATGATCCACTCTTGATGATTCTTGACAACCCGTGATTCCGTGTTCTACTTCTTCCCGGTTCTATCCTAAACTCTTTTCGATTCACTATTTTATATATTTTCTCAATATTAAAATAGGAATCTCTTTAGTTGTCTTTTCCTTAGCAAGATTTAAACAAAGTGCACAATGTCCTAAGTGTAGGGGAGTTTACTCCCACATGCTTAAACATTGAGGACAATGTTTATCTTAAGTGTAGGGGGGACTTCTATCGAAGTTAAGTGGTCTTTTCCTTGTATTTGTCCTCATTTTAACCGAAAAATCAATTTTTCGACATTTTTCAAAATTTTTGATCTATTTTGGCCTATTAGTTTTTCCCTTTGTATAGTTATTTTCTTTCTTTGCTAGAATAAATGTTTAATAAGTGGTTTTAATTTTCAAACGTTGTGAGTTTTTTGACTCAACCCGAGTTTACTCTAGCTAGTATCCTTAACGTGTTTAAGTCAAGTTTTGCTAGGATTTTATATAGGGATCTATAAAACGCGAAAGTCTTAACTCTCACGGGTTAAGAACAAGAACTTTTCGCAATTTCCTATAATTGATCCTAGAGAGTCGTTTATCAAGGGAACTTTAAAACGCGATTTCTAAACATGAAAGAGTCTAAGAATTTGCAAGATCCTATAGGCGACTCGAAAACCCAAAACTTTGATTTAATAGGCTAAGTATCCACGAGTCTCATTACTTGAGATTTTAAACTTTGGAGAACGAGAGATGATAGAGCCAATTATAAGTTCGGTATTCTTTCGTGAATTTATGTGAGTTAATTATAAGCCTATTCTCCCATCGCTTGCTAATAAATTTATCTGCTAATAAATAAGGTTGTACGATTTGAAAAGTTACTTAGCTTCTAGCCCAAGATCGTTTAAAGTTGCTCGGTATAGATTAGAGTTCATAGCCAAGGCATAACTTATTGAAGCGGGATGCGAAGATTGGCGAGTCCGAAAAGGCCCTAACAAGGCATGAGGGCTATATTTTGTTGCTAAAGATCCAAAGTGATGTGAAGAATCATTTATAGAAAATCAATATGAAGGATCGAGACACACGACGTAAAGCAAAACTCCCCAAAAGTCATGGACAAGTGTATCCGAAAAGACCCTAACAAGGTATGAGGATAAATAGATCCAAGTCATAAAAGGAGGCGGATCGTTGTATATCAAAGTCCAAAATAAAGATTGGAGAAAAATGAAGAAGTCGTGGTCCAAGTATGAATCTTTCAAAACTTCAAGTGAAGAAATTCCATAATGAAGAGAAGACCATAATTTCATGAACGTCTCTCAAGATTTGAAGTATGAAGTCGCTGCCAAATATCAGTCCGAGAAAGGTCTCAAATCGCGAAGCGAGTTATGCCAAGATTTGAACTTTATGAGGTCCCGAGAAACAGTTTTAAAAGATTTTGTCCTTTAGATAACTATTGATTAAATCGTTCACCTTATTTTCAGACTTAATAACTATCGAAATAAGTCAAAAATGCATCCTCGTGATCATTCAAGACAATAATAAAATATAAGAGACACACCTAGGAATAAGGGAGTCTAAGTGAGTAATTGGCCCACATGAGTTCGTGATAGTCTACTAACTTATAATAACAATGATCTCGTTTTTAAGCTTGGTTTGGAGAAAGTGAAAACTTGAGGATGATGATTATTCATAACATTTCCAAAACCCAAGGTATGCTTTTGATTTCTTTATTTTGTATATTTTTCATTTCCTATCTCTTTAATAAAGGCCAACGTGGATTGACTATGATGAAAAGTGTAAACGTGCTTTGTAACTAATGCATTGCATGAGGACATTACAATGGTCAAGTGTAGGGGATTTGATAGGTGTGTAAACACCCATCTTTTCTACCACTTAATTACAATAATAACCGGACCAAAACGTGTATTTTATGTCTTTTATGTCGGAATTATGCATGGTTTGTGTTTTTGTTGTGATTTAGGACGAAAAGGTGAAAAGTGGGGAAAACACGGGAATTCACGGGCATTTACGGACTTTTATTGAAGAAAAAGATGAAAGACGAAGTCAAGAAGTCAAGAGTGCTAAAATAACAGAAGTCCAAGACCAATTCTGAAGATTTATCGAAGAAAAAGTCAAAAGACGGAAGTTTATCAAAAGCCGAAGAACTCAAGTCTATTTCATTGAAGAATTTAAAGACAAGTTCAAAGAAATCACGAAGCCAAAAGTCCTCAAAGTTCAAGTTTAAAGAAGATTAGAAGAAAAGGACTAATGGTGCAATTAATGAAGATTAAAGAAGGAAGGACCTAATCTTGTAATTAAGAGAAAAGGAAAGAGGGGAGGAAGCTTCCTTAATCCTCCCCTATAAATAGTCATTAGTTGTAATCATTTTCTCTTGTTGGCTAAGTGTGACAATTAGTCTTCCACATTTAAATACCTTGTCATTTAATTTCTTGTCAATTTAATTACCTTGTCTTGCACCTTAAATTCATTTAATTTCAAGTAAGTTTCCATTTAATCATTGTCAATCTTTACTTTATCTTGTCAATCTCTTATCTACCTTTCTAAATTTTTGATTTTTATGCTTATGTTTGTGTTCATGTTCATGCTTTTATTTTGAGCAAATGAGTTTTTGATTATTGAGGTTAAATTTGTTTGTTTTGTTGATTTAAATTGTTTGTTTATGATTATTAGTTGTTTCGTTATTAGTTTTAGTTAAATCGTATGTTTGATTTTGATTATATTGTGTTATATCTGCTGTTACTGTTATCCCTTGTTCTTCGGGAAAGTTTGTTTGTGTTTCTGTATTTCCAGGAAATCTTCCGAATCAAGAGAGGGAGTCTGTTCATTCGGAACTTTCAAAGTTCCGAACCAAGGGCTTCATCCGGAAGTCTCAAACTTCCGAATCAAGTGAAGAAGTTCTTTCATTCGGAACTCAAAAGTTCCGACTCAAGCATTGTTCATCCGAAACATTAAAACTTCCGGATCAAGAGTGTTCATTCGGAACTCAAAAGTTCCGAGTAAAGACTTCCGAACGAAGTTCCGAACCAAAGTTCCGGACGAACTTCCGAACGAAGTTCCGGACGAAGGACAAAGTTCCAGATCAACAACTTTTTGTTCATTCGGAACTTTAAAGTTCCGAATCAAGGGCTAAGTTCCGGATCAAGCTAGTTCATTCGGAAGTTTTGAACTTCCGAATCAAAGGTTTCTTATCAGGTTCTTTCTGGTTTTTCTTTTTTCAGTCTTTTATTTTAAAGCTTAATTTTTCCTGCCTTTATTTTAATTGCACTTTAAGATTATTTGTTTTAGTTTTATTTTAGCCTTGCCTTAGTTTAAGTTTTAGTTGCATTTTAAGATTGCCTTAGATAGACTTAAATTTGCGTCATTTACTTTAGCGCCCTTTAATTTCAGTCACGTTTTTAAATACTTGCACTTTATTTTAATTAGACTTAGATTTACTTTAAGAGCACTTTTATTTTAAATTTTCGCACTTTTTATTTAAAAACAACCAAAAATATTTGTTTCACCAAAGAACGACTGAGTCACATAGAGAACCTAGATCAATTCGATTAGATACCGAGAAACGAACTTTAATCTTTTTAACCTGAGTAAAATTGAGTTATCACATCCAAAGACAGATTGCTTAAAAATAATGAGACTTTAAAGGCTCAGGTTCAAGAAATTTTATTTGTTATAGCTGTGTTGAAAAACGAATTGAGGAAAACTAAAGGAACTAGTGTAGACACTAAGCTTGAAAAACCATCAATCTTGGGGAAACCTCCTACAGATCAGTCTGTTAGACAACCAACTGCATTTAGATCCGAGCGACCAAAATCCTCGAGACCGTGGTTTGCCTCCCAAGTTGATATGGTTCATCTTTCTAGACCAATCACTCCACCAACTAGGGCCAATGTGACTAAAAATAGCTTTTGCAAGACCTAATCATATGATTGCATCTAGTCTCCCTAGACATAGTCCAAAGAACACGTCTCGAACTAGTTCAAATGACGTTCACCATAAATTTGGTCTAAGGGAAGCTATTCAAAAGATACAAGTAAGAGATGGGAATTTCAAACCTAGTGTAACACCCCATTTTGGTAAATGGAATGTCACGCGTAATTTTGGCGTGTCATCAAAGCATACAAGGATAAATGTCTTAAACATTAATTGACCATAAAGGAAATACCAGAAAAAAACATCGGTACCCTAAAGTAAAAGCTCATCACACACGAACATAAGTACTGTAAAGGAAAAGGACTAAACAATGTCCATAGAAATAAGTAGGAAAATGTATGATGATAAGCATAAAGTAATGAAGGCTAGTAAGCTTCCAATCCATATGCACCTACACTTAGAATCTACGAGCGCCCTTGAGTACCTACCATTTTGGGAAACATGAAAGAAAAAAACGGCTGAGCATAATGTTCAGTTCGCGGATAACAAGCATAGCATGAATAATATAAGCATATACAACATATAGCAGCGGAATTGGTTATGTCCTAGAAAACCTGGTACAACTTAGTAAAACTGGTTTTATAGTTTGAAAAGCCTTATGTTTATCTTATGAAAACTGTTTAACATGTTAACCATTAAGCCAATATAGGTCATGAAATATCAACGTGCATGAATACTTGGAGGGGTGACCTCATCATGCAATTATAGGGTTTGCCTCTAATTAATATAAGTTTGGGTAGGAGGGATCAACTCCTTGTGAAGGATGCAAGGCACACACCACATTCACCTGAATAATCTGTTAAAAACATGTAACCTAGGATGCACCCATATGCCCCACATGATAACATAATAATATGGCCAAAAGTTAAAAGGGACGCCACGAGCTATCACTCCGCCGTGGTGAAGTCATAACACTGGTGCCTCTAGTGTTATGGTTATGGTACCTCCATAACTAGGTGAAAGTGGTCATGCATGTATATGCCTTAGCATTTAATTAAACATAAGCAAATCAAGCATATAAAACATATACTGGGAAAAATAGTTGGCTGCATACGGGGAATCCTAATAAGGAAAGAATGTGCATACTGAAAGGACGGAGAATTCCCTTATGTCCAGTGAAGGAAGAAGACGAACGGGAGAGAGTGCTACTTCGATCTCACCAATGCTCCATAATTAGTATACGTGTATAAGTATTCTAATTACTGCGTATGTAACTGGTTTTATATCGTGACTTAGCTTGTTTTATAGGTTCATGTCATGTTTTACTGATTTTAACGTTATGTTGGGTTTATCATGTATTCTGGATATTCTGATTAAGTATTATTTGTATTTCTTGTATTATTATACTTGTTGTGTAATAATAAGTAACTTTCTAAAAATAGCAGGTTTCCTAAAATAGAAAGTTTCCAAAAGTAGAAAGTTTACAAAAATAGAAAGTTTCCAAAATAGATTAACTGCTTAAAATAGATTAGTTTCTAAAAATAGAAAGTTTCCAAAAATAGTAAGTTTTCTGAAATAGAAAGTTTCCATAATTAGAATTAAGCTAGATTAATAAACTAATAAGATAAGCTTAAGTTTTACTGACTAAATATAATTAGAATTAAGCTGGATTATAACATGTTAATCAAATATCTGTATGTTATACGATTTAATTAAATATAATAATGATTTAATTAAATTAAGGTTTAAATAATACTTAGGTTAAAACATGTATTAATATTTATAATAATATAACCTAAGTCATGAAAATTAATTTATTACATGTCATGTTCTAATAATTAATTAATTACTATAGTCTAATTTACATAATAAAATACTTAGTTTATAATCATGTATTTTTAATAATAATAATAAACCTAAGTCATGTTTTAATTAAATTAATTAAGTACCATGTTAAATTAATTTAATTACTTGTAAAATATATGCACATGTAAATAATTAAACTTGTAAAAATAATCAACCCGATCACGTGTGCTATTTCTATTAAAAACATGTCGTGAACCGGACCCGTGAACCCATGAACATGCCCGAATTAAAACCCCACCAAAAACAGTGGCAAACCGGCCCATGCCGGTTGCCCCTGCCTTCGGTTCACTGCCACCGGCTATGTGCCGGTGGTTTTGCCCTTGCTCGGCTAGTCGTTGACCCACGGGTTGCCAGCGACTGTGTGTCGGTGGTTTCAACTGCTTGCCCGCGGTTCCCCCTGCTTTCCAAAAATAGCCATCGGCTGAAGCCGGTGGTTGGGGCTGTGGTTGCCGCGACTCAAACCAAACACAAGACACCCCCGACGTGAGTTGGGGTGCTTTGTTCCCTGCTGCCGACCGTGACCCAACACCACCGAGACATTAGTCTCGTGTGGTGTTGCGAACCAAGCTACACCGAGAGTCGTGGGACTCTCGGTTGTGTGGCGGCCGAACATCAAACCCAAAAACAACCCAAATAATTTACCCCCATGATTATTAACATGTAACTAATCTTGTTTTATTTAAACCCCCATGATCATACATGCATAAACATAAAAAGAAAATAAAAAGAAGGGTTTTCGGATTACCAAAACACGTGGAATCAATAAGGAATGAACACCCGAACACCTACTAATGATTTGTTAAGCAAAGTAAAACGAACACCCCTTATTCTTGTGGTAGCCACCGGCCAAGGAAGAAGAAAGAGAGATTAGGGTTTTTAATTTTCTAATATTTTTCCTGTGAATGAATAGTGTTTCCTAATTTTGTTATTTAGCAAAATTAAACATGGGTTGGGCCCCTTTTCCTTCCTTGTTGCCGCAGCTATTAGAGCCCACCAAAGGGAAACCCGTAGTTTTTCGTGTTCTAATATTTTACGTGTTCCCGTTCTCGTATTTACGTGACGTTCTTATTAAATGTTCGTGTTATTATATATACTTGTACGTAGTCGTAATATAATTACGTAATTACATAATAATATGCTCGTGGTTATTTACGTTCATGTTTTCATGTTCGTGATTATAATTATTGTTGGTAATAATTATTGTGCATTAATACATACTTAATATTTATCGTGTAATAGCACGTACGTAATTCTTGTAATTAATATTTGTGAAACGTAAATATGTTATAAAAGGAAAGTTTTAATCATGTACGTACGATTATAAGAGTACTGTTCATGGTAAAACCATGCGGGTTTTACAATTTTTCCCCCTTAAAAAGAATAATTCGTTCCCGAATTATAGATAACGTAAACTGGAAAAAGAGGAACATACCCGAATTCAAAACTTGAAATGAGGGTAAGAAGTCCGGATAGACTCCTCGGTCTCCCAAGTGGCTTCCCGCTCAGTATGATCCCTCCAAAGGATTTTGACGAATGGAATCGTCTTCTTCCTCATGACTCGTTCTTGCCTGTCACGAACTCGTTCGGGTTCCTTTAAGAAGGTAAGATCTTCACGAATCTGTTCCAGTGGATACTGAACCATGTGAAGGGGATGATACTTGTACCCTCGGAGTAAGGACACATGAAAAACATCGTGAACATGAGAAAGTTGCGAAGGTAACGTTAAACGATAAGATACTTCACCGACTCTCTCAATGACATCAAATGGTCCGATGAATCGAGGACTGAGCTTCCATTTAATTCCAAAACGTCTAACACCACGTGTCGGCGATACCTTAAGGAAGACGTGATCTCCTACGTTAAAATGTAAGTCCCTACGATGCTTGTCTGCATAAATCTTCTGACGTGACCGTGCTTCTTGCAATTCTGCTTAGCTACAACGACCTTCTCGTTGGTCAACTCTATCATTTCTGGTCCTTTAGGTGTTCGCTCACCAACCTGATCCCAACAGATTGGGGCGCGACACTTCCTGCCATACAACATCTCGAATGGAGCACACTTAATATTTGCGTGCCAACTGTTGTTGTATGCAAACTCTACCAGACAGATGTAATCGTCCCAATCTCTCGTCCATTCCAATGCACATTGTAGGATTGTAAATCTATGCTTATGTTTCTAGAGAGAGAAAGAGATAGAGAGATTGTGGATTTCACACAAAGCTAGAGAGAGAAAGAAATGTTTACTATGTGAAAAAATATGAAACCACACCCCCTCTCCATCAAAGGAGAGGGTTTATATACCCAAGCCTTGTGATGGGCTTGGGCTTACATTGTTGGGCCGGCCTACACATGTTGTAGGCTAGGCTTGGCTTTGGTTGTTTAATAAAGATGTCTAGACTACGAGCTACTACTAAATATATTGTCGGAGTGACCGAATCTTCCTAAATACGTAAGAACGTATTTCTAACAATCTCCCCCTAAGGGAGGTCACTCCAAACAAGGGTGTTACCCTAGTTACAATAATAAAATAAACCTAGCATACTATGCTTGTCTTGAGCTCGTAGTCTTCGTCTTTCTTTTCTTTTTCTTTTCTGGTGAACATGCTGATGTGATCTTTGATATCAGTCTTGAGCATTAATCTCTTGCCTTGATCTCGTGCATCCTTCACTTGTGATCTTCGCCTCTTTGTGACCTCACGTCCCACATACTTATGCCTTAGTAATTCTTGAAAGCTTCAGAGTTCGATACAACGGAAGACTTAACTTTTAGGCTTTCTTGAATTAGATGAGGTATTAAGTGCATAAAGTATAAGCATGCGGGGACGACTTCTTCTCGGATTCCGCAACGCCACCGTCTTCAAATGCCGCAACATAAGTAGACACGAACGAAATGGCTTTGAACATTTCATTCTAAATCGGTAGCATTTTACCTCCGGTCGGTGAAGACCGTTGGACGATATTATATATCGTACCCGTGACGGATAGTTTCAATTAAGTAACTTCCTGACAGGATTTCGCGGGTAAACCCGTTCTCTTTATTCGACCGTCCAAAGCTAATTGCGAACATAAAGAGTGAATCATTTGGATAAAGATATCCGCATGATTTGAAGCCGTCAATTCATGTTCCTGGAACAAGTGAAATTCAATTAAGAACCGCACCATCGTTGCTTTCCAGTTGTCACGAGCTTGATTCGTATAGAATCTTGCAAGTTACCTACCAAGTGCTGTTTGAGGTTAACACTAGAAGGATTTCCACTCATCACTGTGAACACTAAGGTATCACTCTGAGTGTTCTGGCAAGATCACTAAGATATTGCGTAGAGGCCTGGAACGTGTTTAAATTCAGTTAAGAATTAAACAGATGTTGCTTTCCAGTTATCACAAGTTTGATTCATAAAGAATCGCACAAGTCACCTACCATGAGCTTTTTGATGTTCGCTCAAGAAGGATTTCCATCTTCATTGTAAATACTTTCGTATTACTCGGATGTTCAGGCAAGATCATGAAGATTTTGCGTAGGACTCTTAAAATCTTTCTTACTTTTCACAGTGTGTGAAGAAGCAAGGAAATATGAAAGTGTGTCCTAGTGAGATATTTGATGATCTCAAATGGCTCTAGACTCGATCGTGCACTTTGGATTTTAGTGATCGGAGGCTGGAGAGGAGTGCCACCATTTCAATACCAATTTATTCGGAGTGAATAAATCGATAGATAACGTGTTGTCTCCGTGTGATTAAAACAAATACCTTTTGAGAGATATCTGAGTTAGCTGAGATGGGTTGTGCATTGCATCACTGGGTCCATGATGTCTGTCTTCAATATCAAGATTCATTAAAATGATCTCAATAGCATATGTATTGACCCGGTTTCTGCCTAAAGTTGTAAGGAGGGCTTCTTTCTTTACACCCTTTATCTTTACAATTCTTTTTCATTCTTCAACCCCTTCAATGCTTACCAATACGTCATAACTAGCACCTTGTTGTGATTGTTCCAGTGCTAACTTAAGTACTTGGTCGGCATTCAGCTAAGTTCACATTCTTTCTCCACCTTTCCTAAGGACTACTATTTCTAGCTATGGAATGTCCTTGGGAAGATTCCTCCGGTTCTGGAAGAATCATAGGACTTAACCTATCCTACCATCCTTATGTCACCACAATCTTCATCGTCGTGAAATAAATGGGTTTTGGGTAAGTATATGTCACCATGAAAATCCATTTTGATATAGAAAATCCATTTTGATATAGAAAATCCATTTTGCTCCCCCTTAACATATGCCACGATATTCGAAAACATTTCGCATATGTAGAGATGAGCCAGCACATTAAGTCAAACCATTTGTGATAATATCCCATATTAAATCACATTTTCTCCCCCATATTAAAAATATTAACCCAATCGATGTTTTTAATATCAATTGATTTAATGAAGTTTTAACAAAGGTTTTGGGAAGAAAAATGCGAGTCCGTTTTATCTTCATGACATCTATTTGTAACATGATCACATATTCACTATATTAGAAAAGAATTGACAAGGTTGGACCTGATAGATGAGAACATCATATGATAAGATCAAATGGTTCTTGGCAGCATATGTTGGTCGCCTCGTCACGTCTGAAGTCATCTCTTGACACCACATGTACGATTGGTATTGTTGTCTTGACACCAACTTGTGAACTTGACACGTTCGGCATCGAAGATTCTGAATGCTTGACAATTGCTCCCCCTCAATTGTTGACCCGTGTTCTATTGAAAGAGCTGTAGTCGTCGGTTGAGTAGTCGCATCGTCGAGTATGTAGATACCAATTGTAGATTGCTATGGTTGTAGAGATGATAGCTTCATAAAAACAAGACTTCTCTTGTTTTAATAAATAAATGCACTGAAACGTACATTTATTTGTGTTAGACCAAGTTATAAAGTAAACTTGATCCCTTACAAGGTTTTAAAGTAAACCTTGCCCGAGAAAATTAATTCCCGTTGTGAGCCAAAGCTTTCATAAGAAATACTTGACTTTAATGTGAAAACCGGGTTGCAGTCTAAAATAACTACAAGCCATTTAGGCATGGTTTATGAAATATTTACAACTTTTGTACGAACTCTATTTATGGCACCGTGTCGATATTAATCAACATTTCTAAGGCCGTAAATATTATCGTACCAAAAGACATGCCTTAGAAAAATAAAGTAAAAATATTTTTGGATTTTTCTAGATTTTTCAATTTTTATGGTTTTTATATGGTTTTATTTTTGTATTTTGCTTTTGTGGATAAAAATATAAACAATATATACAGATGATCACCAAGGATACGGAGAATAGTTTTACCACCACTATTCTTTCGCTTCATCTGCTAGTTCCTTAAGAGTCTCAGGCGAGAAGGTTCTCATTCCTAGCTTGTCGGCCAAAAATTCAATTCGAGCGCGATCTAAAGCCTTCGTGAAAATATCCGCCAATTGATACTCAGATCGGACAAAGTAAAGCTCGATTACTCCATTTTCCACTTGCTCCTTGATGAAGTGGTAGCGAATGTCAATATGCTTCGACCGGGAGAATTGAACGTTGTTGCAGCATAAGGCAATTGCACTCTTGTTGTCACAGTACATCGGAATCTTGTTGAAACCTAGACCATAGTCGGTTAATTGCGATCTCATCCAAAGAATTTGAGCACAGCAACCGGACATAGCTATGTATTCTGCTTCCGTACTTGAAATTGCCGCGCTTTTCTGCCTTTTCGATGCCCAACTGATTAAACGATCTCCTAGTAGTTGCAAAGTTCCACTCGTGCTACGCCTTGTATCTTGACAACCCGCGTGATCCGCATCTGCATATGCCATTAGTGCAATAGAAGAGTCCTTTGAATACCAAAGTCCCCGATTAATGGTTCCTTTAAGATACCGAAAGATCCTTTTAACAGTAGCTAAGTGTAACTCAATAGGCCTAGTTTGATACCTGACACACATACATATAGCAAACTGAAGATCAGGTCGACTGGCTGTGATATACAGAAGAGTACCAATCATTCCACGATAAAGTGTCGGATCAACGGCAACTCCATGTGGATCTGCATCAAGCTTAGTTCGTTCCACCATTGGAGTATCCACGGGGTCGCAAGATTCCATCTTATACTTCTTAAGCGATTCAAGGGCATACTTGGATTGATTGATAAAGATGCCTCTGGGACTCTGAGATATCTGAAGACCTAAGAAGAATGATACCTTGCCCATCATTGACATCTTAAACTTGGAAGACATGAGTGTCCAAAACTCGTCGGATAAGGTTTGGGTCGTGGCTGCAAATATAATATCATCAACATATATTTGTACCATAATCATATCTTTACCTCGTTTCTGAATGAACAGCGTGGGATCCACCTTGCCTTTAGCGAAGCCTTGCGTAATGAGGAATTGTGACAAAAGATCATACCATGCGCGAGGAGCTTGCTTCAACCCATAGAGAGCCTTCTTTAGCTTGTACACATGATTAGGATAATTAGGATTCACAAAACCATCCGGTTGTTGAACATAGACCTCTTCCTTGAGTTCACCATTAAGAAATGCCGTCTTCACATCCATCTGATAGACGATCATATTCATATGGGCTGCATAAGCGAGGAATAGTCGAATAGCTTCTAAACGGGCAACAGGTGCAAAGGATTCCTGATGAGATGGCATTTATACATGATCTCATCATTCTTTTCGGGCTTTAAATGCATAAAAATGTCATAAAATACCATATATATGCTTGTGTTTGTTTACTTGTGTATTTTAGGTATGGATATCGTGAAAAAGACAAAAGATCACAAGATACAAGGAAAAACGGACACGAGAAACGAAGCCGTACAAAGAACCGGGCCCTAATCATGGAATTTTCATCAAATACCCTTGAAGACTTGAAGACAATACAAGATTGATCCTCCAAGAATGAAGAAATGACACTTAAAACCCTTGTATATTAATAATTACAAGTTTGGTCCCTTAAGTTTGTCAAAATTGCAAAAAGGTCCTTCAAGATTGAAGAAATGGCAAGATTAGTCCCTCAACAATTTCAAATTGCCAATAATGGTCCCTCAACAAGTGAAAGACTCATTGAAGACCTTTGAAGATCAACATTGTCCAAGATTAGTCCTTGAAGAATCACCAAATGGCAAAAATCATCCTTGAAACCTTTTTCCAAAAGTATTGTGCCAAAATTGCAAAAATGTGAAAGTTATTATCAAAGGGATGCAAGTTTTAGGGCTGGAAACCTTAAAAGCCAAAAATAACAAAACACAAGGACCATTTGTGCCAAACCTGAAACATTTAAAAAAAGGGGCGCCTAACACCCAACCCACCCCCAAAATCGGATCAAAGGGAGTACTATCCATCATTTTTACTTCCCAGAAATTACCACCACAATTACTTGGGTAAAACTCAATTAAACTTGCACACAAGTAATTCACACACTCACAAACCCTTCCCACTCCTAAAAACCTGCATCCCACACATGTGCACCAAAACCCCAATTCCCCAATCCACCAATCACATCATTCCTTAGCCCCCAAGCATCATGACGTGGCTTAAATCAATGGCCAAGATTATTTGCTTCCTCCCAAAGCAAAATAAACGTTCAAGATCAAGAGAGGACAAAATGCACTCAAAACCATTCAAGGGCACATTTGGGATTTTCTTATGATTAGGGTTTAGTTTTTTATGCTTCTAGGATGTTCTATAGGCTCTATAAAAGGAGACCCAAGCTGTGGTGATCCCTTTGTTCCAGTTTTTAAGCTTGCACATGTAATACCTTTTTAAAGAAATAAAAAGTTTGGTTTTTGAAATATTCAAGTGTAATTCCTTTTTTATTGTTTTTAAAAGTTGAGTGTTGTGTTAAGCTTAATTCTGAGTTCCAAGTTTTAATTTTGGTGAAGTGATTTGTGTTTCAAAACTTGTTTTCAAGTTTTTGAAAATTGGAAAATTTTGGTGAGAATTGTTCTAAGGTTTGGATGTTAAGAAGTTTGGATTAATTAGTGTTTTAAAACGTATTTAAAAGGTTGGTTAAGGTTTTGAAAGTATTTTGGAAAGAAGAAAAAGGAACCATAAAAAAATATATATTGTTATATTATTTTGTTGTTTTCTTGTTTTGTGATTACAATAGGTTGAAGGCTTGTTGATTTAGTTCAGCTCCAACCCGAGTTGGATTGGAGGAGGATTTTCATCCTCTAGGTTCTTGGATGTAAGAACCTTAGGTAAACTCCTTTTTCTTTTGAAAGTTCAAAAATAGCAAGTTGTATGATCTTAAGTGATTTGGTGATTAAGTGTGTTTATATTGCATGATTTGTGTTCTAGTGTGTATGTTTACATGTTAGATGCACTTGGAATCAATTTGGTAGCTTTTGTAAGCATGTTGGTATGTTAAAAGTTGGTTTTTAGATTTTAAAAGGGTGTTTGGCAACAGGTTTAAGCAGGACATCTAGATTTGTTTTGATAATTAAAAGGTGTTAGATTGCTTGTTTAGGGTTGATTAAGGTATTTAGTAAGTAGTTAATTAGTTTGGAACAAGATTTGAACAAGTTTGTTAGGTTTTTAAGGAAAGAGTAAGTTAAAAATCTGCATATTGCTAAATTGCTTGGTTTTTCATGATTTTGATGCTAAATCTTTGATTCTTGTTGTTATTTGTGTGTTACTTGACTCCTTGAGCTTCAATAAGCTCAAGGGTGCCCCAATTGATCCAAAATACCATCAAACAAGCTCATTACCAAGCTCCTCTTGGCATCAAAAGTGCACAAGTGTGCACTTGTTTGGTTCATCAGAAAACATCCAGTCCGTCATTCAAGTTGCGGCGCAAGACAGAAGCATTGCGGCGCAACTGAAGGAGTTACTGACCAAAGGTGCTCCCGCAACACTAGTTGCGGCGCAAGACACAAACGTTGCGGCGCAACTAAGTGACTTTTATTTTTTTTGTATTATTTTAATATTATTTTATTATTTAATTTTCAAAATTTTCTTTTTCTTTATTTTTCATTTTTCTTAAGTTCTATAGCATTAAATAGGACTATTTCCATTTTTAGATTATTTTTATCACTTTTGGATTTATTTTTATAATTATTTTAAGTTTAATTAGGTTTTAATCATTTTTAATCATTTTTAGGGTTTTAAAAATAGTTTTAATAGGTTTTAATTTTTAGAAAATTACTTTTTAGTCTTATAATAATATAAGTTGAGTAATTATTCAATAAAATCATATTTTTGACATTTGAATTAATTAAATTTAATTTTAGGGCTTTAATTAGCATTTAAAATTAATTATTTAATTAATAAAAGGTTTTAAAATATCTTTGTTGAATTTTTATCTTTATTTATATTATTTGAGACTTCTTTTTAGTCTTTTTATTTTTGATATTTTGTTTTTGGTTTTAATAATTTTTAATTTTTGTGGTTTTTCTACGGTTTTACGTTTTCGTTTTTTACGTCATAGTGTAATTTCCAAGAAACCGTCATTCCATCTTCTCAATATTAATCTCAAAGAAATACAAGTTAATTCACAACACCATACCTCCTCGAGAACGAACTCACTTTTAGGGTCATTCACACACGGTTTTCCTAAATCGTCGTGCACGCTTACCCTCGATACTTACCGCTATTTACGCTCTTTGTTTTCCTAAACAAGAGTTGTATTTTACTACAATCAATTTTTGGCGCCGCTGCCGGGGAGGTGTGTCGTGATTTAATTTGGAAAATTTTGTTTTTGATATTATCCAAAATAGTATTTGTGTTAAGTGGAACTCCCTTAACACGTATTATCGGTTTTCTCGGTTTTTCTTTGTGAATATTATTAATATATTGTATTAAGTATCACAACCAAAATACAATATCTCCAAAAGTGTGAAAACACAACCTTGATTCGAGATTTCATCACTCGATCATTGTATTCGAATCTCAAACAAAAAGAAAAGGCAAAAATAGATAAATACTTTCGTGAAGCTCGATTTTGAAAAATACGAACTATAAGGTGGGTATAAGGCGGGTATTATAAAATATACCCTAAGGAAAAAGGCTCTTAAGTGCTTCGCGCCGCCTCGTTTCCCCGCTTGCTTGTGAGTATTTTGATTTTGAAGGTTAATCGAGGGTTTTGCCGCCCAAAGTATTAATACGTATACTATATTTGCTTGGTTTTCTTTGTGATTAAACCCTCGTGAACAATTTGGTTTTCACCAAAGTTCTAAAGTCATTCGAAGGCGTTCACTCCACGTGATCGTTTTCATTCCTTTGAGGCTTCTTTAATCAAGAGTTTGATTCGAGGAGAGATTTTGTAGATTGTTGTCTACGAAGATACACCAAAAACCAAAAAAAATTAAATATCATCAAAAACACAAAAAAATTGAAAATTCACAAAACAACCAAAAAGAATCTTCTTTGCTCACCTCCCATTCTTCGTGAAGTTTATGATCACTCGTAACCAAGCTAAACGAGCTCGTAAACGTCTTCAAAAGCAAGCAAATCAAGGATCGTTGATTGTTGAAGAACCTCCAATTGTTGAACCTATTATAGAACAAGAGGTCGTAATGGCTAATCGTACTATGATGGAGTTGCTACAAGCACCCACCGAGGGTTTTGGAGAGGCCATTGTTATTCCCGCCATCCTTGCGGAGAATTTCGAAATTAAGACGGGTTTAATGTCGATGCTACAAGCAAACAAATTTCGAGGTCACGAGAAAGACAACCCGCATTACCACATTAGGAATTTCAACCGTCTCACGGCCACTAGCAAATTCAAAGATGTTCCGCATGACGCCATTAAGATGATGTTGTTTCCATATTCGTTGGATGGACCCGCTAAAATTTGGCTCGAGAAAGAACCGCCAAATTCGATTTTGACATGGGCCGATCTCGTTTCTAAGTTTGTGAACAAGTTTTTTCCACCATCGAAAACAACACATTTGAAGAATGAGATTTCACGATTTGTGCAACGTAACAATGAAAGTTTTTCAATGGCATGGGAACGATTTAAGGAGATGTTACATGAATGTCCTCATCATGATTTTTCGGAATTGCATCAAATCGATACTTTTTATAATGGGCTTAATGATCATGAACGAGATTATTTGAATGCCGCCGCGGGTGGTAATTTTTTGTGCAAGACGACAAATGAGGCTTTACAAATCATTGAAAATCGATCTAAGGTTTATAGCCCTCGTAACACACCGAGTGTTGCCAATATGGGTTCGTCATCGTCATCACAATCGTCTCGTAGCATTAACGCCTTACATGATGAAGCTAATGAGGAAAATCGGTTTTTTGATAGATTTGCTAATCTAATGTCCCATTGGAAGGCTCAAGAAGCTTCCAATTCCGCTTCGGTTAAAGCGGTTGCTAAGAGTTGTTTATCGTGTGGAGGAGCTCATGATTTATCCGAGTGCATTACCGCGGATGGTAACACTTCGAGTGCTTATGTAGCAACGGGAACTTACAACCAAAACGGCCAAGGTTCCCGCCAAAATCAAGCTCCACCAAATCAAAATGTTAACAATTATCGAAACAACAACCAAGGTAATTACCAAGGCAACACACGCAATTACAACAAAGGGAATTATCAAAGTGGGAATGGACAAATCTCTAATCAAAACCAAAACCGTGATTTTCAAAATACTACACAAGGTTTTCAAAATGCTCACACGAAAAATTTGCAAGGAGAATTTTTAGATTATGCAAAAGCAAATGATGCAAAATTTGATAATATGCAACGTGAGATGATTAGCTTAAGGTCCGAGTTGAAAAACGAGCTTAAAAATGAACTTGCTAATGAACTTAAAACTCATGCTAATAAAATGGAAGGAAATGTCCAACGTCTTCAACAAAACCAACAAAAGATGGAATTAGGACAACATGAGATTAAGCAAGAGTTATTAAAAGCGGATGCTAGGCAATCAAAGTTTGAGGACCGAATGGCTAAGATGTTTGAAGCTATCATGTGTAAGCCCTCTTCTTCGGGTGGTCTTCCTAGTGATACCATTAACAACCCGAGGGGAGAATTGAAGGTTGTTACTACACGAAGTGGTAAAACTTTCAAGGAACCAATCTCTCGTCCAAGTACTTCTACGGAGAAGAAAATCGAGAAAGAACCCGAGGTGATGGTCGAAAAGGAGCACATTACAATCCCACGAAGTACCGCTCAAACCACACCTACGGTTACACCAATACCAATTGTGGAACCCGAGATTCCAAGGCCATTGCCTAATGACCAACCCACACCACCTTTACCTTACCCTTCGAGACGTAACAAAGAGAAAGCACAAGAAAGGAACAATTATCAATTTGAGCTATTTATGAAAATGTTTCGTGATTTGCATTTTAACATAAGTTTTGCCGATGCTTTAATCATGATGCCTCGATTCACCGCAAACTTCAAAAGTATGCTTAACAACAAAGAGAAGTTACAACAATCATCTAGTTGTTCATCGGTTTTTCTAAGCCGCATACCACAAAAAGTCGGTGATCCCGGTAAATTTTTGATTCCGTGTGCTATACAAGATATGGAGGAATGCTACGCCTTGGCCGATCTTGGTGCTAGTATTAATTTAATGCCTCTCGAGATTTTCAAATCGCTTTCGCTTCCGGCTCTTACTCCTTCGAACATGTCCATCGAGATGGCCGATCATTCTACGATCATGGCATGTGGAGTAGCCGAGGACGTTTTCGTTAAAGTCGGAAAGTTTTACTATCCCGTTGACTTTATCGTTGTAGACATTCCCATCGATCGAAAAGTTCCTCTCATTTTGGGTCGTTCATTTTTGGATACATCACGAGCACTTATCGATGTTCATGCTCGTAAAATCACCCTTCGTTTCAATGAAGAAGAACTTGTCATCAATGCAACACAAAACTCCAATCTTTCTCATGTCTATTCTATTGCTACTTTAAACCATGGTGACTCGACCAATGTCATTTGCAAAGAATTTTCACCAAGAGTTTTAGGGAATGTCTCCAAAAACAATTTACCATTTCCTCCGCCGGTGGAGGTTATGAGTGCTAAACCTACAAAGAAGAAACCATCAATACTTGAATCGAAAAATCCTTCGCCTCATCTCGAACATTCGTTCTTGAAAAGTGTTGATAAGTTGCCGGTTTCTACGGAAGATCTTTCGGATGATGAATTTATGGACCCCGATGGGGAGGTTTTCTTCGTCGATAAACGTTTTGAGAACTTGCCACCACCAAAACCAAAACGGTTTCAAAATGTGAGAATTTTTAGTGTGACTAACATCGTCTTAGAAACACCGAATATTTTCGACATAATCAACAAGGGTTTTCATAAGGAGAGTTTAAAAGATAACAAAGGAAAAGATCTTAAATGTAATTTAATTGATTTTTCTACAAATCTAACTCCGTCATCACCACGTGATTTGAGTGCTACAAACTCGTCTACTCCTTTTGACGATGTTTTGTGTGGTTCTAGTATGGGGGAAGCCCCTTATGTTCCCTCATCCTTGTCCACCGAGGACGAGATATTCGATCCCGGAATTTCATGTAAAGGGAAATCTCGGTCTTCCACCGATGCAATAAATGGAAACTATATCTATTTGCTTGGTGCGAGTCTACCTCGAGTAGCTCAAACGTTTGTCTTACCAATTGTCTCACCCTTCTACTTCTTATCTATTTTCTTCAAACTCTTTGAGTTTATGGCGCATGTTGGAGTGGCTTTGATTTGTTTTTCCAATGGAAACGAGAACGCCATCTTCGACCCCGGTATTTTGCATCATCTAAGGACTTAGTCCTTTATACCGGTTGCTTTTTGGGCCTTGTTTATCATGTAAGCCCCATCAAAAATTGACCACACCATGATATCCCTAAATGTTCATTGAGGGGATCGAGTCGAGCTCATGACTCGGTAATCAAAAACGAGGTGCCTCGTGGGGGAGATCCCATGCTTATCTTTATGCTTTATGTTCACTAATAAGGGGACTTGTACCCTTCCAACTCGTTGTCTCGTGGTTGTTTGTGATTGTGTTATCTAGATCATCATCATCATCTACGATTGAAGACTCTCGTGTTCGTTTACGTGAGCCTCCATCGTTCGTTTGAAGAAGTTTTTCACGATTCCATGACATATCCTTTATTGTTCTAACAATTATCTTTTAGCATAATTAATAAACGGCTTTAGATATATTGTTGATCACCCTTTCCATGCTAGATCCTAAGCATTCGATTCTTCGTCTCTAGTATGGGGGTGCTCCACCTTTAGACTCGAAACATTGAGGACAATGTTTACTTTTAGTATGGGGGGGTGAATAGGTACTTGCTTTGCTACGCCCTCACGTTTTCCAACCTTCAATGTTTTGTTTTGCTAATAAGGCTAAAAATGGCCAAATTTTAAAATTTTTCTTAGTTTTCATAAGTGTTTTTAAGACACGAATGTATATTTTCCGATGGGTAGAATAAGAGTTAATTTTTGACTTGATGGGCATTTGGAGCCCTTTACATTCCTTAACCCGCTCAATTCAAGTTTTGCTAGACTTTTATATAGGGAGCTTTAAAACGCGAAAGTCTTAATTCATTCGGGTTAAGAACAAGAACTTTTCGCAAGTTCCTATAATTGATTCTAGAAAGTCACTTATCAAGGGAACTTTAAAACGCATTCTCTAAACTTGAAAAAGTCCAAGAAAGTGCAAGATCCTATAGGTGGCTTGAAAACCCAAAACTTTGATTTGATATAGTCTTAATGAAAGCTAATCCAAATTTGGCTTAATTTTGACTTGCATGGCTAAGTATTCACGAGTCTCTTTAATTAGAGGTCTTTATATAGTGAAGAACGAGAAATGATAGAGTTAGACAAGTGATCATGCTAAACGTAGAACATGAAAGTGTTCTTTCAAAAACTCATATGTTTTTAATTGTGGCTTTTTCTTCCCATAAGATCAATGCATTAGGAATAAAACATAATTGCAATAAGTAAGGTCATACGATTTGAAAGGTTACTTAGCCTCTAGCGCAAGATCGTTTAAAAGTTGCTCGGGGTTGAATAGAGTTCATAGCCAAGGCATAACTTATTGAAGCGGGACGCGAAGATTGGCGATCATCCAAAAAGGCCCTAACAAGGCATGAGGAGCTCTATTTTTGCTAAAGATCCAAAGATGATGTGAAGTATCATTGTTCCAAAATCAATATGAAGGATCGAGACACACGACGAGAAGCTATTACTCCCCTAAAAAATGGAGAAAGTCTATCCAAAAAGACCCTAACAAGGTATGAGGATAAATATATCCAAGTCCGAAAAGGAGGCGGATCGTTGTATATCAAAATCCAAAGTAAAGATTGAAGAAAAATGATGAAGTCGTGGTCCTATATGAAGAATCTCTCAAAAACGTCAAGAGAAGAAATTCCAAATATATGAAGAGAAGACCATAATTTCAAGAACGTCTTCCCAAGATTTGAAGTATGAAGTACATGCCAAATATCGGTCCGAGAAAGGTCTCAAATCGTGAAACAAGTTATGCCAAGATATGAACTTAAGGAGATACACGAGAAGCCGTTTTAAAAGATTTTGTCCTTCGGCTAACTATTGATCAAATCGTGCTACTTTGCTTTCGGACTAATAACTACTTAAATAAGTCAATATGAATCACTTGTGATCCATGACAATTAGATAAAAAATGCTAGTAACCCATTTCCTTTTATAATAACTAGGATTGCGGGGAGAAAAAGTATTACACAATTTGGACGTATGAGTAGTGTTAGCATTGTGACTTGTACCAACAATGATCTTGTTTTTGCACTTAGCATGGAATGTATGACAATCAAGGATGACGAAATTTACTCTAAGGGACATTAACTTGTTTCTATTCTTTGACCCTAAAAGTCACATTTTGGTGATGAAAATCATACATTATGTCTTTACACATCATCGTAGTATGTTGCAAGTCTTTTACTCTTCAATAAAGGTTAATAAAATTGAACTTTGGTGATGCTTAGATACTTTATTCTTAGCATTGCGTGAGGGCACGGCAATGGCTTAGTATGGGGGAGTGATGAGATGGCATTTATACATGATCTCATCATTCTTTTCGGGCTTTAAATGCATAAAAATGTCATAAAATACCATATATATGCTTGTGTTTGTTTACTTGTGTATTTTAGGTATGGATATCGTGAAAAAGACAAAAGATCACAAGATACAAGGAAAAACGGACACGAGAAACGAAGCCGTACAAAGAACCGGGCCCTAATCATGGAATTTTCATCAAATACCCTTGAAGACTTGAAGACAATACAAGATTGATCCTCCAAGAATGAAGAAATGACACTTAAAACCCTTGTATATTAATAATTACAAGTTTGGTCCCTTAAGTTTGTCAAAATTGCAAAAAGGTCCTTCAAGATTGAAGAAATGGCAAGATTAGTCCCTCAACAATTTCAAATTGCCAATAATGGTCCCTCAACAAGTGAAAGACTCATTGAAGACCTTTGAAGATCAACATTGTCCAAGATTAGTCCTTGAAGAATCACCAAATGGCAAAAATCATCCTTGAAACCTTTTTCCAAAAGTATTGTGCCAAAATTGCAAAAATGTGAAAGTTATTATCAAAGGGATGCAAGTTTTAGGGCTGGAAACCTTAAAAGCCAAAAATAACAAAACACAAGGACCATTTGTGCCAAACCTGAAACATTTAAAAAAAGGGGCGCCTAACACCCAACCCACCCCCAAAATCGGATCAAAGGGAGTACTATCCATCATTTTTACTTCCCAGAAATTACCACCACAATTACTTGGGTAAAACTCAATTAAACTTGCACACAAGTAATTCACACACTCACAAACCCTTCCCACTCCTAAAAACCTGCATCCCACACATGTGCACCAAAACCCCAATTCCCCAATCCACCAATCACATCATTCCTTAGCCCCCAAGCATCATGACGTGGCTTAAATCAATGGCCAAGATTATTTGCTTCCTCCCAAAGCAAAATAAACGTTCAAGATCAAGAGAGGACAAAATGCACTCAAAACCATTCAAGGGCACATTTGGGATTTTCTTATGATTAGGGTTTAGTTTTTTATGCTTCTAGGATGTTCTATAGGCTCTATAAAAGGAGACCCAAGCTGTGGTGATCCCTTTGTTCCAGTTTTTAAGCTTGCACATGTAATACCTTTTTAAAGAAATAAAAAGTTTGGTTTTTGAAATATTCAAGTGTAATTCCTTTTTTATTGTTTTTAAAAGTTGAGTGTTGTGTTAAGCTTAATTCTGAGTTCCAAGTTTTAATTTTGGTGAAGTGATTTGTGTTTCAAAACTTGTTTTCAAGTTTTTGAAAATTGGAAAATTTTGGTGAGAATTGTTCTAAGGTTTGGATGTTAAGAAGTTTGGATTAATTAGTGTTTTAAAACGTATTTAAAAGGTTGGTTAAGGTTTTGAAAGTATTTTGGAAAGAAGAAAAAGGAACCATAAAAAAATATATATTGTTATATTATTTTGTTGTTTTCTTGTTTTGTGATTACAATAGGTTGAAGGCTTGTTGATTTAGTTCAGCTCCAACCCGAGTTGGATTGGAGGAGGATTTTCATCCTCTAGGTTCTTGGATGTAAGAACCTTAGGTAAACTCCTTTTTCTTTTGAAAGTTCAAAAATAGCAAGTTGTATGATCTTAAGTGATTTGGTGATTAAGTGTGTTTATATTGCATGATTTGTGTTCTAGTGTGTATGTTTACATGTTAGATGCACTTGGAATCAATTTGGTAGCTTTTGTAAGCATGTTGGTATGTTAAAAGTTGGTTTTTAGATTTTAAAAGGGTGTTTGGCAACAGGTTTAAGCAGGACATCTAGATTTGTTTTGATAATTAAAAGGTGTTAGATTGCTTGTTTAGGGTTGATTAAGGTATTTAGTAAGTAGTTAATTAGTTTGGAACAAGATTTGAACAAGTTTGTTAGGTTTTTAAGGAAAGAGTAAGTTAAAAATCTGCATATTGCTAAATTGCTTGGTTTTTCATGATTTTGATGCTAAATCTTTGATTCTTGTTGTTATTTGTGTGTTACTTGACTCCTTGAGCTTCAATAAGCTCAAGGGTGCCCCAATTGATCCAAAATACCATCAAACAAGCTCATTACCAAGCTCCTCTTGGCATCAAAAGTGCACAAGTGTGCACTTGTTTGGTTCATCAGAAAACATCCAGTCCGTCATTCAAGTTGCGGCGCAAGACAGAAGCATTGCGGCGCAACTGAAGGAGTTACTGACCAAAGGTGCTCCCGCAACACTAGTTGCGGCGCAAGACACAAACGTTGCGGCGCAACTAAGTGACTTTTATTTTTTTTGTATTATTTTAATATTATTTTATTATTTAATTTTCAAAATTTTCTTTTTCTTTATTTTTCATTTTTCTTAAGTTCTATAGCATTAAATAGGACTATTTCCATTTTTAGATTATTTTTATCACTTTTGGATTTATTTTTATAATTATTTTAAGTTTAATTAGGTTTTAATCATTTTTAATCATTTTTAGGGTTTTAAAAATAGTTTTAATAGGTTTTAATTTTTAGAAAATTACTTTTTAGTCTTATAATAATATAAGTTGAGTAATTATTCAATAAAATCATATTTTTGACATTTGAATTAATTAAATTTAATTTTAGGGCTTTAATTAGCATTTAAAATTAATTATTTAATTAATAAAAGGTTTTAAAATATCTTTGTTGAATTTTTATCTTTATTTATATTATTTGAGACTTCTTTTTAGTCTTTTTATTTTTGATATTTTGTTTTTGGTTTTAATAATTTTTAATTTTTGTGGTTTTTCTACGGTTTTACGTTTTCGTTTTTTACGTCATAGTGTAATTTCCAAGAAACCGTCATTCCATCTTCTCAATATTAATCTCAAAGAAATACAAGTTAATTCACAACACCATACCTCCTCGAGAACGAACTCACTTTTAGGGTCATTCACACACGGTTTTCCTAAATCGTCGTGCACGCTTACCCTCGATACTTACCGCTATTTACGCTCTTTGTTTTCCTAAACAAGAGTTGTATTTTACTACAATCAATTCCATAAAGTCGATGCCCAATAATTGCTTGTATCCACGAGCTACTAGTCGAGCTTTATTCTTCAATATTCCGCCTAACTCATCGAGTTTCACCTTGTAAACCCATTTCAATGTGAGTAACTGCACTTGATCCGGGCATGGGACAAGTTCCCAAACTTCAAGACGTATGAATTCGTTAAGTTCTTCTTGCATAGCTTCTATCCAACAGGATTGAGTAAAAGCTTGTTGCCATGTCTTAGGTTCAACTTCAGTGAGAAAAGCATCAAAGTGACAAAACATTGCACTTTCTTGTAACTGACTTCGTGTGGATACCGGACGATAAGGGTCACTAATAATAGAATCTATAGGATGATCCTTTGTCCACTTGCTGTCATGTTCACGAATCCGTGGATTGGAGTAAACCGTAGAAGGAGCTTCCTCTGAGGTGGACGACCCGGCTTGATTAGGGTCGGGAATTGGTACACCAAAGAATGGAAGTTCACGCATTTGAGCGAATTCCAAATCGTGATCATCATCATCCTCCTCTTCATCATCAATAGGCATGACATGGGTAGTTGATTTGGTTGTTGGTTGAGAATTACTTGTTGATGGTATATCTTGACCAATTGTAGGTGCATATGTGTCTGATGGTATACCGGAGCTATTACCTCAGGTTCTGGAGCAACAATACTTGGAGGAGTAAAGAATTCATCAAAGAACGGTTGAAACAACGTATCCCATTCAGTCCTAGAAGGTGGTGTAAATGATGATGAAGTAGGGTTGTTTGGGACAAGACCAGAGCTAATGTTACTGGGTCCTATTTCATGAAGTGCGGGTTCAGAGCTGCTTTGCTCAGAAGCCATTGCTGTCAGCTCATCAAAATCAACATTCATAGTTTCGAGGATCTTACGAGAGTTACGGTTGTAGATTCGGTATGCCTTCTTTGAGGGTGCGTAACCAATGAAAATACCAATATCATCCTTTGGTTGAAGTTTTCCCAAATTGTCACCATCATTATTTGGATAGCAAAGAGAACCAAATACATGAAGATATGATAAATCTGGTACTTCTCCATGGAGAAGCTCATAAGGTGTTTTACCATGGCGTTTACGAATTAGTGACCGGTTTTGGGTGTACACTGCTGTAGATACTGCTTCTGCCCATAAAAACAATGGAGCCTTTGCGTAAATTAACATCGTTCGAGCAGCTTCCATAAGTGTGCGATTTCGCCTTTCAACGACACCGTTTTGTTGTGGAGTGCGTGCAACGGATGTTTCATGAGAAATGCCAACTTCTTCATATTAATCACGCAAAATTTGATTCACAAATTCGGTTCCATTATCTGTACGAATGCGTCGGACAGTAGTGTTGAGACGCACTTGAATCATCTTGAGAAATCCGATGATGAATTTAGGTGCCTCATTCTTTGCTTTAAGAAATTTCACCCATGTAAACCGAGAGTAATCATCGACAATGACGAGGATGTACTTTTTGCCACTAAGACTTTCAACACGCATTGGCCCACAAAGATCCATATGCAAAAGATAAAGTTTCTCTTGGTTGGTGTCTTCCGTCTTGGGTTTGTAAGATTTCTTAGTGCTTTTCCCCATTGTACACGCGGAACACAAATGATCCTTGTGAAATGAAAGTTTAGGAAGACCACGAACAAGTTCGTTTTTCGCCAAGTGATTAATAGCGTCAAAGTTAAGATGAGATAACCGTCGATGCCATAACCAAGATAGGTCTTCGATGCTTTGGAGAGAAGACATACGGGAGAAGCGGCCATCATGTCTTGTAGAGACAAAGTATACAAATTATTCCCTCGAGTACCTTTCAATAAATCAACCCCTTCCAAATTACGAATGAAGCAGGTATGCTCTCGAAAAGCAACTTCTAGGTTTGCATCACAAAATTGTCCCACAGAAAATAAGTTGTGACCAAGACCTTCCACGTAATACACTCTTGAAATTATAACATTCCCAATATGATATTCACCATAACCCATTATCTTTGCAATATGATCATTACCAAATCGAACCATACCAAGAAACTTGCTGACGAAATTTTTGAGCTGAGAGCGATCTCCGGTCATATGCTTGGAGCAACCAGAGTCCAAATACCAGAGAACAATTTGGACCACCTGTTTTCAATAACAACAGTAGACAATGCATTGGAAACTATTGGTTCCAGAGTGTTAGCAGATACAAATATAGAATTATCAGAATTGCTAACATTTTTGAGACCCTTAGATTTCCTGCGTTTTCTAATGATAGTTTTAGCACTAACAGGTTTTACTGTTCCAACTTTCTTAGGTTTTGGATTATTCGCGGTCACTACAGTGGGAGTAGACCTATTTAAAGGGCACTTGGTTCCTACAGTAGGGTCGGTGTTCCTAGTTAAAGGACACGCGTGTGTTTTGGTAGCCTTGGTACTCCTAGTTAAAGGGCACGCTTTCTTCACTTCAGTGGGAGTGATCCTAGTTAAAGGGCACATATTTCCTACTATAGTGAAAGTTCTACTAGTGGGGCGCCACATCCAGCCAACTTGGGTTAACACTTTCCCAGTCGGTTTCCATTCTAATCCATGTTTCCGGGCATACATCTCATTCACATGGTCAATAAGGCAAGAATCATGACGACTAGAAAACATACATTCATTGCAATTCCAACATTTCAAATTAGAATTCACACTAGGCTTAGAACGATGCACAACCGCAGAGCCTTTAGGTTTAGCTACATGATTCTTTTTATTCAAAACAGAAATAACATTCCTAGGATGGGCTTCTACTTTCTTCTTCACTTGACTACTAGATGGGGGCAAGATCCTATCATTCTTCTTGTTTCTCTTAAGCTTAGATCTTTGAGCCTTAGTAGTGGTGCTTACTCCTGTAGAAGGCAACACGGGAATATTAGAAGCTGGTTTTGATTCCGCCTTATCTTTAGTGACCAAAGTTTGAGATGGTTTAGTCCTAGGGCCCTTGTTAAGTGGTGTGACGACTATAAGAGTTCTTTTGATAGCACTAGAGGACGATGCTGAGACAGTGGCTGCGTTATCCACAACATTCTTACCTTTTAAAGTACGAAGTGTTTCCTTTAACTCAGCCAAGACCAGATTCTTATCACAAATTTGTTCCCTCAAATCAGATATTTCCATCGACTTTCGATTCAATTGTTCAATCAATGATTGATTCTGTGTAGTGGTATCAACACATGCGGGCTGTACTGAATCGAAGAGTCGTGTATTTTTCTGTTTTAAGTTATCAACTTTGGACAAAATCTTGGAAACTCGATTATCTAGATCAAGTCTAAAATTCTCAGCGGCCTCAAGTACGTTCACACAATTAAGCTCCTTAGATTTCTCTATTTCTATCGGCAAAGATTGAGTAACCTTGTCACTTGGCTGACGCTGTTTTGATTGTAAATTTAATCGAAAATTCTTTTCAAAATTTGCATCATCGATATTAACACCTTCGAATGACGTTTCAAAGATTTCTTGAATAAATTGTTGCTTTCATTCAAGTGAAATACAATGTGTTTGAATCTCATCAAAACATTTTGAAAGCGATGAATATGAATCTTGAAGCTTTAAAAATTCAGCGTCAGATTCGTGACAAGTACTATCTACCACAGTATCCACAGATTCAACATTATGCACAATAGAATCATTATCAACACTTGTATTCACACAGACAGAAACTATATCATGAGACATCACTTGATTAAGAAGCAGATCAGTATGACGTGAAACCCGTTCTATTTCAAGTAAAATGTTTTCATAAGCATCTTCCATTTCATTGAAAACACGTCTAACTTCTTCTATTTCCAAAAACAAATCTTGATCAATATTACGAAGACAAGCCTTAACATTGTTTACAAACGGAACAATTTCATCTCGAAACGCAGCTCTAGTGTGCTCAAAGTACCAATCACCTTCCGTTATGGCCGTGGCCGTCGTACGTTCCAAAATGACCTTGTCAAAATCGGCTAAGTGTTGGTGAACCGTATTTAAGCTAATAGACGCCTTACTTACCGGTGGAATTAACTTCGTTAAATCCTTTTTGACGAGTGTAGGAGACGTACTAGGAAGGTTTTCATTTGACAAACTTTAGGGCACAAGAACTGTTAATTCTGCTAATTCCTTTTGTAAGCGAATGCGTGTCTTTTTCAAAAATTGATCTTTGTTATGTTGATCATAATCAACTGTATGGAATTTTGAAAGCATTTTAGAATGAGTTTCATCCCCAAGTGATTGTGTCTCCTCAGTACTACGAACAAAAGGTGCTTCTTTCGATTTTCTAATTATGGTCATATCATAAAGACCGGGAATATATTCCTGAGCTTGTTTTGCATAACCGGGATTAGGTGGTAAATCTTGAAGACGCTTAAGTTCGAATTCTTTAAATGATTTAGTTAAAAGATGAACCTTTTCTGTGGAAGCGTATTGTTTTAAAAGCTGTTGTTCTTTGAATTTAAGAAGTTTGGTAGCATTAATTTCCGATTCAACCTTTTTAGACTCGAGAGTTTCGAAATCCATTTTAAATTTCTGAAAATCATTGACAACCGACTCTTTTTCTTTTAATTCATTGGAAATATTAGCTTTTAATGATTCTATTTCTTTCAAGTGTTCAATCTTTTCAAAACGAAATTTGTCAAATTCAGAACATGTTATTTTCTCTTCTTGAGGGACCATTTCAAAAGTTTTGACCTTTTCTTTATGCAATGCAAGCTCAGCAGTTAGGGTGGAATTGGTATCTACGGATTGTCTGAGGGCCATATGCATTTGATCAATTATATGTTTAGGCACCATGACCAAATCATGTTGAGCATAAGATTCCATACCCGTCGTAGCATTTGGTTGAGGTTCACTCAAATGTGTAGAATTGGGTACCACATCATTTGAGTTACTTGTTCCCGAATGCTGTTCGAGGTTGTCATTTTCATGCCCAACTTGATGTTGGTTATCATTAATATTATTAGATGTGATTGGTACCTCACTGATTACATCAGAACCGTAGTGAGAGAGATTAGCAACGAGAGCAGCTTGGGCAGAGTGAATGTCATCACAATCCGAATCGTATGCATCAAGATCGTCTGCTTGATAAGCTGCATTAGAAGTAGAAACGACTGCAATGCCTTCAGTATCTGCTGCCCTGGGTCTGCAAGAAATGCCAACTCCTCTGAATCCAAAATCTTCCCCTTAGACTGAGCATCAACCAAATACATCTTCTCACGAAACCATGCATCATCCCTCCTCCTTTTCGGCTGAGTGCATTCCCTAGCCATATGACCTTGTCCTCGGCAATTGTAGCAAGTCACAACCTTCTTAGGACCAATAGGACTCCCATTTCCACTAGCTTGAGAATTCACAGCTTGATTGTTCCCAGTCCTTGAAGGAGGTCCATATGAATTTTGCCTTCCCTGAATAGGTTGCACCGTCACTTGACCATCTTGAACAGTGGCTTGTTGTCGAGGATTTGAAGAGGTGCGGAGCTGATTGTTTGTGGGTGGAAATCCTCTAGTTGCAACAAGTTTTGACAAGTAAGCAGTGAGATGGTTTAGTACATCAGCTGGCGTATCATTTGGAGTAAAGACCGATGCTTGGATTGGTGGAAGTTCATTAGAATAGAAAGCTTGTGCTGGTTGTGCTTCTATTGGAAAATATCCTTGCTGAGGAGTATAGCCCAATGGAGAAGTGTTGGCTTGTGATAGTGATGTCTGATATGGTGGTTGCTGTTGAAAAGATTGTTGATGAACACTTTGTTGATATTCTTGTTGTGGCATCATTGGTGGTTGATAAGATGGTTGCTGTGGTTGCTGATAGATGTGTGGTGGTGGCTGCTGCAAGTATGATGGTTGTTGATAAGTATAAGCCATGTTTGGTTGAGAAGCATACATTGCAAGTGGATCATGAACTTGAGGTGTAGACAACCGAGCCTCGATCACATGGCATTCGTGTTGTTGAAGAAAAGCTTGAAGTTGATCTACATTGGTGTTATGCAAGTCCTTAACCAATTTAACATCCGTCACGTATTTTTTCCATTCTGAAGGAAGAGTGTTCAAATACTTGGTGTTCAATTGAAAGGTAGGAATTGTCATGCCATAGATATTGAGCTCATTCAACAATAGGGTAAATCTCAGATAGTAATCATTGAGAGTCTCCCCTGGCACATAGGCAAACTTATCAAAAGTATCATAAAGCTTACACTCTCGTTCCTGTTTAGTTAACGAGGTGCCTTGCATTAGAACACGAATTCTATCCCATAACTCTTTGGCAACTTTATGTTTACTGACGAGTTTGTAGACATCTGGAGGAAGGGCTTGTAGAATGATGTTTGTAGCATACTTATCACATTTATCTTGAATCTTCATATCTCCAGTCAACTCACCCGTTGTGCGAGGACGAGTAGTCGTACCTTCCGTCACTGTACCATAATCTAATGGTCCATTGAGCACCGATGCCCAAATTAGATGTCCATTCTCCTTGTTCAACATATAAAGTTCCATTCGGGAACCCATTCCTCATACATAGTCTTCACCAACATTGGTGGACGATTATCCGTACCCGAGAGGATGGACTTATCCGTAAGAGATGTGTACTCCATTTCAATAAGTGAAGATTTACAAAGTTGATCGATCAATGAAAGAAAGTAAATGTGTTTGTTGTAGTGTGTTAAAACCGAGAAATAATGTTAAAATCCCCTAAATTATGTCCTCGATAAACCAAAAAATCCAAGTCAAAAATTTTCAAAAACACGTTTTTGAAAAAATGTTGGATCGTATTCAGATCGTGGTTGTGATCGCACTCAGATCATGGTTGTGATCGCACTCAGAGCGTGGTTGTGATCGTACTCAGATCGTGGTGATGATCGCACTCATATCGCAGTGATGATCGTACTTAGATCGCAGCGAGGATCGCACTCCCTATGATCGCACTTAGATCGGACTCCCAGATCGTACCCAACGATCGTACCCTGATCGCACTCCCTTATCGCAACAAGTGATCGGACTATGGATCGCAACGAGAGATCGTACTGAACAAACTTACCTTTATCGTAGTATGGATCGTAGTGAGCTATCGAAGGCAAGATCGCAACTTGGATCGCACTACCGATCGCAGTTAGATCGCAACACCAGATCGTGATGATGGATCGCAAGTAGAAACCCCCAGGGTTTATGCAATCGCAACTTCAGATCGTACTATGGATTCCCTTTTACCTTGTTTCTCGGACAGTACACGAACACCAACAATTCAAGATTCTAGGCCAAAAAATGAATCAAACAACCAAAAAATTTTGTGTTTTTAACCTAAATAACAATACCAAATCACTATAACAAGTAATAGGATGAAGTAAATCAAGATTAACCCATAAAAACACAAAAAAAAAATTTGGTTCGTATGAAAATGGATCAAAAATGGAGAGAATCAAGAACACAAACACAAGAACTAAACAATCATCCCATGGCTCTTGATACCATTTGTAGGATTGTAATCTATGCTTATGTTTCTAGAGAGAGAAAGAGATAGAGAGATGGTGGATTTCACACAAAGCTAGAGAGAGAAAGAAATGTTTACTATGTAAAAAAATATGAAACCACACCCCCTCTCCATCAAAGGAGAGGGTTTATATACCCAAGCCTTGTGATGGGCTTGGGCTTACATTGTTGGGCCGGCCTACACATGTTGTAAGCTAGGCTTGGCTTTGTTTGTTTAATAAAGATGTCTAGACTATGAGCTACTACTAAATATATTGTCGGAGTGACCGAATCTTCCTAAATACGTAAAAACGCATTTCTAACACACATGACCTCAACATGTCTTCTAATGTCTGAATTGTTCGCTCCGATTTCCCGTCTGTTTGAGGATGAAAAGTCGTGCTAAGCATAACTTTTGTACCCCAAGCTTTCTATAGACTCCTCCAAAATCGCGAAGTGAAACGAGGATCTCTATCCGAGACGATGCTGGATGGAGCATCATGAAATCTCATGATCTCCTTCTTGTAAGTATCGGCGATTTTACTAACCGAATCTTCCTTGCAGATCGGTAAGAAATGAGCTGACTTAGTAAGTCAATCAATGATAACCCAAATCGCATCGTGCCTCCTCTTTGTCTGCGGAAGACCGATAACAAAATCCATGGTGATCTTGTCCCACTTCCACTCTAGAATATCTAACGGTTGTAGAAGACCGCTAGATCGCTGATGCTCGATTTTAACCTGCTGGCAGGTAAGACATTTGGAGACGTAAGTCGCAACATCCTGTTTCATACCACTCCACCAAAAGTATTGCTTGATGTCGTGGTACATCTTTGTCGAACCAGGATGAATAGAGAATGGGGAGCTATGAGCCTCAGCTAAAAATGCTTCCCAGAGTTCTGTATCATCAGGAACACAATGCCTCGTGCCCTGCCATAAGATACCGTCTGCGTCTACCCGAAATTCTGTCTGCTCCTCCAAATTCTGAATTATCGCCCAGATTTCACCATCATCCTTCTGAGCTTCCTTGATCCTAGAGAGTAACTCAGGTTCCACTCTAAGATTAGCCCAGTAACCATGTTGTCCACGTACCATGATCTCAATGTCTAGTCGCTCCAAGTCTCTTATAATTTCCTCCTCAATTTTAATGCCGTTTATCATTCCGGACTTTCTACTAAGTGCATCTGCCACTACATTCGCCTTGCCGGGATGATACTACAGATTAATGTCATAATCCTTCAACAGCTCTAACCATCTCCTCTGTCTCATGTTCAGTTCACATTGAGTGAAGATGTACTTCAAGCTCTTGTGGTCTGTGAAAATGTCATATGATTCTCCGTACAAGTAGTGCCTCTGAATCTTCAATACAAACACGATCCAAGTCATGCGTAGGGTAAGTTTCCTCATAAGGCTTAAGCTGCCATGAAGCGTACGCGATCAATTTCCCATGTTGTATCAGAACACAGCCAAGTCCCTTCCCCAACGCATCACTGTAGATTTGAAATCCACCTGTACCAGATGGGAGAGTAAGAATTGGTGCAAATACTAACTTCTGCTTTAGGTCTTCAAAGCTCTTCTCTCTTTCTTCACTCCAGACGAATTTCTCCCCTTTCCGCATCAATTTGGTCAATGGTAGTGCTAAACGGGAAAAGTTCTCTACGAACCTACGGTAGTAACCAGCTAAGCCTAGGAAACCGCGAACCTCAGTCGCTGATGTCGGTCTTGGCCACTTGGTAATAGCCTCAACCTTTGTTGGGTCCATGGTGATTCCTTCTGCTGATACAATGTGACCTAATAACGTCACCTTGTCTAACCAAAACTCACACTTGGAGAACTTAGCATACAACTGCTTTTGGCGAATAATCTGTAACACTGTATGAAGATGGTCTTCGTGTTCCTCCTTGGACTTGGAGAATATCAGAATGTCGTCAATAAAGATAATGACGAACTTGTCCTGAAATTAATGGAAGATTCTGTTCATCAGATCTATGAAAACAGCCAGAGCATTGGTAAGGCCAAATGGCATGACTACAAATTCGTAGTGCCCATAGCGTGTATGGAAAGAAGTCTTGGCGATGTCCTTCTCTTTAACTCCTAGCTGATGATAGCCCGACCTCAGATCAATTTTGGAGAAATGTTTGGCCCCTTGGAGTTAGTCAAACAGATCGTCAATGCGTGGTAAAGGATACCTATTCCTGATGGTGATCTTGTTGAGCTCGCGATAATCTATGTAAAGACGCATACTACCGTCCTTCTTCTTTATGAATAAGACCGGTACGCCCCATGGAGATGCGCTCGGTCGAATGAAACCTCGTTCCAGCAGTTCTTGCAATTGGTCCTTCAACTCCTTCAGTTCTATGGGAGCCATGCGATATGGAGCCGTGGAAATCAGCTCAGCTCCTGGAATGAGCTCGATATTAAACTTTACTTCACGTGCAGGTGGTATGCCTGGAAGTTCTTCTGGAAATACGTCTGGAAATTCTAACACTATCGGCTGATTCTGAATTGATGGAGATTCAGCATCCATGTCATGAACAATAGCTAGATAGCCCTCGCAACCATGTGAAAGTAATGCACGTGCTTGCAGGGTTGATATGATTTGTACAAACCTTCCGGGTACGAACCCGTTATGAATGTACTCTAGTGCAATAACATCACCGAAGATGACCCGATATGTATGACAGTGTATGGTGGCGTGATGTTTGGATAGCCAGTCCATGCCCAATATCATGTCAAAAGCATTCATGTCCAGCGGAAGTGCGTCAACAGGACGGATCTTGTCGTCAACTCAAGGGGAAGGCTCTTGTACACATGGGTTATGTGTACAGAGTCTCTTAAAGGCGTGGAAATATTTAGTGCATTCTCTAGGGGATATCCTAACATTCTTAACATAAGCAGTAGCAATGACCGAATGAGTAGCACCCGTGTCAAATAAAACACATACAGCTTGACCATACATATACAAGATCCCAGTTATGATACCTGTAGACTTGTTGGCCTGATCGCGAGAAGTCGTGTAAACGAGTCCACTAGTAGGAGGCGGCTTGGAATCAGCATATCCAGATGTGCCCTCCATCTCGCCCTTGCGGCAGTCCTTCATGCGATGACCAGTAAGGCCACACTTATAGCATGCGTCGCTGTTGCAGTGACATGGCCCTGGGTGCCTACGGTTGCAGGTAGTGCAAAGAGGATGAGTATACCCCCCAGCTGGGAGCCTGTTAAGAACAGTATACATGAGACATGGTTTATAGGAACAAAGGACAATGTAGAAAATCGTAAGATGTATTACCAGTAATAGAGGAACGGTTAGGCTGTGAACCTCTATGGTTCTGGTCCCTCCTGTTACCATGATTCCTGGTAGAAGATTGCTAATGTGTTAGAATTATGAAATATTGCATGTAACGTAAGAAAATGAGTAAGCGTAAGGACCTGCTGCTGTTGGAGTTTCCAGCGTTGTTATGGTAATTATCATTACCGCCACGCCTACCGTAGCAGAACGGTCTTGAGTCTGACCGTTTCCCTTGGGCTGAGTAGGATGTTGCTGAGTAGTCGGCTGAGACCGGTCCCCAGTCTTCTGCCTGGAAGATGCAGTTTAAAAGAGATATAAATATTAACATATACTGAAAGAATTCGGTATGGTCACCGCTAAGTAACGAATGTTTACCTTTTCTCGGGTCTCTCTGCTTCCCCGAACTCCTTTCTTTCTTGTAGCATCTCCAGCTTACGTGCTGCATCGACAACATGTGCCACCGTGTTGAAAGCAGTACATACCAAGTTGTTGGTGACCGATGTACGAAGAGGCCACCAGAAGTGGTATGCTTGCTCTTCGGCAGTACCTGCTGCTGCGCCAAGAAAACCAGCCAAGCAAAGAAAGCGCTGCATGAACTCGTTGATGTTCTCCCCAGCTCTTTGTCTGATTCCATGGTACTCCCTCTTCAGCTTGTCTTGCTCATCCTTGGGGAAGAACTGTCCCATCACTAACTTCCTGAACTGAGCCCAAGTCAAACCAGCCACCCAATCATCACCTCCCTCGGACTGCTTGAGTGCCTTCCACCATCCTAGCACATCACCTTCGAACTAGTAATTGGCCAACCTCGACTTGAAGGCGGGATCACAACCCACTGCATCGAAGATCTTCTCAATGTGAGCCAACCAGCTTTCAGCTTCACTGGGGCTATCAGTTTTCTCGAAGGATCGAGGGTGTTGCTTGTTGAATCTCTCCATTCATGTGACCAATGTTGTTGGAGGATGAGGAGGAGGTACTGGGTGCTGTTGCTGATTGTTGGCAGCCTGCACCTCAGCCCTGATTTCTTTCCTCAGCTGAGGAAGCAAAGCTTGCATCGCAGCTTGGACTGCTGCATTAAGTTGTTCCTGCTCGCATGTGAGAACCATCTGACAGTATAACATAAAACTACATGATTAAACTGATCAAAACATAAAATATATACATGAAAAAAATTTATACCAATAAAATCATGAGAAAATTTTTATGTAGGAAAACTAGTATATGAATGCATGATGCAGTTTTATGAAAACTTTTATATGCGCGAGAGTGAACACCTATGGTCAGTTCACTCAAAACAAAAGACATGATGAGGGGACACCAATGGGTCGGTCCCAAAGTTAAAAGTTTCGATAAAAGCACATGCGACTAAATAGGGCCAGTCCTGTACCAACCATTACTTACTCATAAACCTACGACAATGACATATATATGAATGCATGAAAACAATGAATGCATGAAAACCGACTGTCAGTTCTAGGAAGACCATACTGGACTACCCACTAATCACAGGTAGTGTTTTGAGAGCCTACAGGTCGAAGCCTTGGCTCTGATACCATAATTGGAACACCCCATTTTGGTAAATGGAATGTCACGCGTGATTATGGCGTGTCATCAAAGCATACAAGGATAAATGTCTTAAACATTACATGACCATAAAGGAAATACCGGAAACAAACATCGGTACCCCAAAGTAAAAGCTCATCAAACGCAAACATAAGTACTGTAAAGGAAAAGGACTAAACAATGTCCATGGAAATAAGTAGCAAAATGTATGATGATAAGCATAAAGTAATGAAGGCTAGTAAGCTTCCAATCCATATGCAACTACGCTTAGAATCTACGAGCACCCTTGAGTACCTACCGTTTTGGGAAACATGAAAGAAAAAAATGGTTGAGCATAACGCTCAGTGCGCAGATAACAAGCATAGCATGAATAATATAAGCATATACAAAATATAGCAGCGGAATTGGTTATGTCCTTGAAAACTTGGTATAACTTAGTAAAACTGGTTTTATAGTTTGAAAAGCCTTATGTTTCTTTTATGAAAATTGTTTAACATGTTAACCATTAAGACAATATAGGTTATGAAATATAAACGTGCATGAATACTTGGAGGGGTGACCTCATCATGCAATTAGAGGGATTGCTACTAATTACTATAAGTTTGGGTAGGAGGGATCAACTCCTTGTGAAGGATGCAAGGCACACACCACATTAACCTGAATAATCTATTAAAAACATGTAACCTAGGATGCACCCATACGCCCCACATGATAACATAATAATATGTGCAAAAGCTGAAAGTGACGCCACGAGCTATCACTCCGCCGTGGTGAAGTCATAACACTGGTGCCTCTAGTGTTATGGTTATGGTACCTCCATAACTAGGTGAAACTGGTCATGCATGTATATGGCATAGGCATTTAATTAAACATAAGCAAATTAAGCATATAAAACATATACTGGGAAAAAACAGTTGGCTGCATACGGGGAATCCTAATAAGGAAAGAATGTCCATACTGGAAGGACGGAGAATCCATACCTTATGTCCAATGAACGAAGAAGATGAACGGAAGAGAGTCCTACTTCGATCTCACCAATGCTACATAAATAGTATACGTGTATAAGTATTCTGATTACTGCGTATGTAACTAGTTTTATATCGTGACTTAGCTTGTTTTATAGGTTCATGTCATGTTTCTCTGATTTTAACGTTATGCTGGGTTTATCATGTATTATGGATATTCTGATTAAGTATTACTTGTATTTCTTGTATTATTATACTTGTAGTGTAATAATAAGTAACTTTCTAAAAATAGCATGTTTCCTAAAACAAAAAGTTTCCAAAAATAGAAAGTTTCCAAAAATAAGAAGTTTCTAAAAACAGATTAACTGCTTAAAATAGATTAGTTTCTAAAAATAAAAAGTTTCCAAAAATAGTAAGTTTCCTAAAATAGAAATTTTCCATATTAGAATTAAGCTGGATTAATAAGCTAATAAGATAAGCTTAAGTTTTACTGACTAAATATACTAAGTCATGTGATTAATAGTATATTTATTAATTATAACATGTTAATCAAATAACTATATGTTATACGATTTACTTAAATATAATCATGATTTAATTAAATTAAGGTGTAAATAATACTTAGGTTAAAACATGTATTAATATTTATATTAATATAACCTAAGTCATGAAAATTAGTTAATTACATGTCATGTTTTAATAATTAATTAATTACTATAGTCTAATTTACATAATAAAATACTTAGGTTATAATCATGTATTATTAATAATAATAATAAACGTAAATCATGTTTTAATTAAATTAATTAAGTACCATTTAAAATTAATTTAATTACTTGTAAAATATATGCACTTGTAAATAATTAAACTTGTAAAAATAATCAACCCGATCCCGTGTGCTATTTCTATTCAAAACATGTCGTGAACCGGACCCGTGAACCCATGAACCGGCCCGAATCAAAATCCCACCGCAAACAGGGGCAAACCGGCCCATGTCGGTTGCCCCTGCCTTCGGTTCACTTCCACCGGCTGTGTGCCGGTGGTCTTGCCCTTGCTCGGCTAGCCTTTGACCCACGGGTTCCCACCCGACTGTGTGTCGGTGGTTCCCACTGCTTGACCGCGGTTCCCCCTGCTTCCAAAAATAGCCACCGGCTGAAGCCGGTGGTCGGGGCTGTGGCTGCCGCGACTCAAACCAAACGCAAGACACCCCCGATGTGAGTCAGGGTGCCTTGTTCCCTGCTTCCGATCGTGACCCAACACCAACGAGACATTAGTCTCGTGTGGTGGTGCGAACAAAGCTACACCGAGAGTCGCGGGACTCTCGGTTGTGTGGCGGCCGAACATCAAACCCGAAAACAACCCAAATAATTTACCCCCATGATTATTAACATGTAATTAATATTGTTTTATTTAAACCCCCATGATCATACATGCATAAACATAAAAAGAAAATAAAAGAAGGGTTTTCGGATTACCAAAACACACGGAATCAATAAGGAATAAACACCCGAACACGTACTAATGATTTGTTAAGCAAAATTAAACGAACACCCCTTGTTCTTGTGGTAGCCGCCGGCCAAGGAAGAAGAAAGAGAGATTAGGGTTTTTAATTTTCTAATATTTTTCCTGTGAATGAATATTGTTTCCCAATTTTGTTATTTAGCAAAATGAAACATGGGCTCGGCCCCTTTTCCTTCCTTGTTGCCGCGCCTATGAGGGCCTACCAAAGGGAAACCCGTAGTTTCGTGTTCTAATATTTTACGCGTTTCCATGCTCGTATTTACGTGACGTTCTTATTAAATGTTCGTGTTATTATATATACGTGTATGTAGTCGTAATAATAATTACGTATTTACATAATAATATGCTCGTGATTATTTACGTTCATGTTTTCATGTTCTTGATTATAATTATTGTTGGAAATAATTATCGTTCATTAATACATACTTAATATTTATCGTGTAATAGCACGTACATAATTCTTGTAATTGATATTCGTGAAACGTAAACATGTTATAAAAGGAAAGTTTTAATCATGTACGTACAATTATAAGAGTACTGTTCATGGTAAAAGCATGCGGGTTTTACACCTAGTCAGATGCCTTCTAGATTACCCAACACTGCTAACCGTAGCATGTCATATTATAGGAGCATCAATCAATCACCTAGGAATTCTAGATCTTATTCGGACATGAAATATGCTACTTATAAAACATGTATGAAATGTGTCTTTAAGGCAAATATTGACTCTTGTGTCAAGAAATTCCTTCATGAGGTTAACTCTCATGCTAGAATTAAATCCCATTGGCTAGCTAAAATCAAACCCATTGGTAAAGTTTGGCACCCCACTGGTATAACATTCACGCTTGTAGGAAACGAGTGCCCTTTAACTAGGATAGTCTCCGATTCTACTAAGACTACTAGGGAGGAAATTGAAAAGGATGATACATCACTTAAGCCTAAACTTAAGGTATTCTATAAAAGGAAACGCTTGCCAGCTAAGACAAGTGAATCATCTCCTCAGGTAACCTCTGGCACAAGAAAAGAAAATTGTGAATCCCCGCATGGTTCTAAGGCAGATATCGCTAACCCATATAAAAGCATACAAACTCCAAATGATAAGTCAGGTACCAAAGTCAAGGATTAACAAAAACAAACCGGTCTGATATTTGTATACCGTTCAACTAAACATACTCTCAGAGTTTGGACTGAAGAAGTAGATATCAGAGAAACAAGTGTCTCAGGGGATTTGCAGTTAAGCTTGCAATGTACATGGCTCATCGTTAAATGACAGACGATGACCCGGATTTCAAATAAAGGGAAGTTCATCTATTCAACGATAACTTACCCTCAAACGAGAAATTAAGTTTTCTCGGACATGAGCTTACACTAAAACTATTCGAAGGTTTTAAGCTCGTATATAATGGCTAGTCGTTAAATATCAGACTATGGCTCGATCTTCAAATAAAGGAAAGTTTATCACCGATGATAAACTTATCCTCACAAACAAGAAATTAAATTTTCTCAGACACGAGCTTACATTAAAACTATTCAAAGGTTTTACGCTCGTGTACATGGCTAATTGTTAAATTTCATACGATGACCCGATCTTCAAATAAAGGAAAGTTTATCGTCGATGATAAACTTATCCTCACAAATGAGAAATTAAATTTTCTCAGACACGAGCTTACATTAAAACTATTCAAAGGTTTTAAGCTCGTGTACATGGCTCATCGTTAAATTTTAGACGATGACCCGATCTTCAAATAAATGAAAGTTTATCGCCGATGATAAACTTATCCTCACAAACGAGAAATTAAATTTTCTCGGACACGAGCTTGCATTAAAACTATTCAAAGGTTTTAAGCTCGTGTACATGGCTTATCGTTAAATTTCAAACGATGACCCGAACTTCAAATAAAGGAAAGTTTATCGCCGATGATAAACTTATCCTCATTAACGATAAATTAAATTTTCTCGGACACGAGCTATTATTAAAACTATTCAAAGGTTTTAAGCTCGTGTATTTGGTTCATTGTTAAATGACAGACAATGACCCGGACTTCAAAGAAAGGAAAGTTTATTGCCAATGATAAACTTATCCTCACAACGAGAAATTAATTTTTCTCGGTCATGAGCTTGTATTAAAACATTCCAAGTTTTAAGATAAAAAAGGAAAGTGTATCTTTTCAATAAGAGAACTCTTCTTCATAACGAGAAATCATGAGCTTTACGTTAAAAGATTCAAAAGTTTTCAAGCTGATGAAAACGACTTCTAAGTAAATGTCAACTTAGGACTCGTTCTTCAGTTCAAAGGAAATTTTATCGCCGATGGTAACTTATCCTTAACAACGGGAAGTTTACAACTTCTCGGACTTGAGCTCGTTTCATAAGATATTCAAAATCTTAAGCTCAGGTAATTGATTTTCAAATCGTTGAACCCAATTTTTGATGATTTTTTCAAAAGGTTTTTCTAAATCTTTAAAAATTGTGTGTTCAAAATGTTTTTGATAAAAAGAGCATGTCTTCTGGAATTGATAATACTTACGATTCTATAAATGTCGTTTAATAATGACACGGGTTTGTAAATAAAGTTCGAGCAGAAGTTTAAAAGATTTAAAACATGCTCCATATGGCTTGCTATTATTTCAAATAGTAACCCGCTTTTTATATGCAAGTCAAGCATTTCACCAGAAAGCTTTGACTCAACAACGGGAATTAATTTTCTCGGGCATGGTTTATTTTTATAACCATGTAAGGGATTGTGTTTACGTGATAACACAATCTAACATGAATTTATGTACGCATCAGTGCATTTATTTGCTAAAACAAGAGAAATCTTGTTTTTATGATTTTATCATCTCTATAATCTGCAGCAATTTACTATTGATATCTATATACTCGACGATGCGACTACTCAAACGGCGACTACAGCTCTTTCAATAGAACACGGGTCAACAATTGAGGGGGAGCAATTGTCCAGCATTCAGAAACTTTGATGCCAAAAGTGACAAGTTCACAAATTGGTGTCAAGACAAAGATATCAATCGTACACATGGTGTCAAGAGATAAATTCAGACGTGACGAGGCGACCAACATTCGTGAACAAGAACCATGTGATTCTATCATATGATGTTCTCCATCATTCAGGTCCAACCTCGTAAATTATCAATCTTGCGAATACATTATCATCTATGATCTTTGCACGTGATAAATACCTTACACTTGTGTTTAAAAGGTATTTAATTTACGTTACAAGTACACCCTCATTTATTTGAGGGGGAGCTTGTGTAAATCATGAAGATAATTAGATTTGCATCTATCTTCCCAGATTTTCTTAAAATTTTATTAAATCAATTGATATTAAAAACATCGATTGGGTTAATATTTTTAATATGAGGGAGAAAATGTCATTTAATATGGGAAATGATTAATCAAAAATGGTTTGACTTAACGTGATAGCTCATCCCGACATGTGCTAAATGTTTTCAGATATCGTAGCATATGTTAAGGGGGAGCAAAATGGATTTGGATATCAAAATGGATTTCATAGTGACATACACTTACCTAAAACATCTCTATTCACGAAAGTGAAGATTGTGGTGACATAAGGATGGTGGAATAGGTTAATCTAATGATTCTTCTAGAACCGGAGGAATCTTCCCAAGGACATTCCATAACTAGAAATAGTAGTTCTTAGGAAAGATGGAGAAAGATTGTGAACGAAGTTGAATACCGACCAAGTACTTAAGTTATCACTGGAACAATCACAAAAAGGTGCTAGTTATGACGTATTGGTAAGCATAGAAGGGGTTGAAGAATGAAAATTAATTTTAAAGTTAAAGGGTGTAAAGAAAGTAGCCCTCCTTACTACCTTAGGCAGAAACCGGGTCAACACATATGCTATTGAGATCATTTTAATGATGCTTGATATTGAAGATAAGACATCATGGACCCAGTGAGGCAATGCACAACCCATTCCAGCTAACTCAGATATCTCTCAAAAGATATTTGTTTTAATCACACGGAGACAACGTATTATCTATCAATTTATTCACTCCGAATAAATTGGTATTGAAATGGTGGCACTCCTCTCCAGCCGCCAATCACTAAAATCCAAAATGCACGATCGAGTCTAGAGCCATTTGAGATCATCAAATATCTCATTATGACACACGTTCATAATTCCTTGCTTTCTCATACACTGTGAAAAGTAAGAAAGATCTTAAGATTCCTACGCAAAATCTTCCTGATCTTGCCTAAACATCTGAATAATACAAAAGTATATACAATGAATATGGAAATCCTTCTTGAGCGAATATCAAAAAGCTCATGGTAAGTGACTTGATCGATTATTTATGAATCATACTTGTGATAACTGGAAAGCAACAGTGGTTTAATTCTCAACTAAATTTAAACACGTTCCAGGCCTCTACGCAATATCTTAGTGATCTTTCTAGAACATTCAGAGTAATATGATTACGCATTTATAGTGACGAATGGAAATCCTTCTAGTGTTAACATCAAACAACACTTGGTAGGTAACTAGCAAGATTCTATATGAATCAAGCTCGTGACCACTGGAAAGCAACGAGGGTGCGGTTCTTAATTGAATTTCACTTGTTCCATGTATATGTATTGACGGCTTCAATCATGCGAATAATATTATCCAAATGATTCACTCTTTATGTTCGTAGTCAGCTTTGGACGGTCGAGTAAAGAGAACGGGTTTACCCGTGAAATCTTGTCAATGAGGTTCTTATTAGAAACTACCTGCCACAAGTACGATATTTAATATCGTCCAACGGTTGTCACTGACCGGAGGTAAAATGCTACCGAATTAGAATAAAATGTTTAAGGCCATTTCATCCGTGTATATGTTTTGTTGATAAATGTTTTATGCAGCTTAACAAGAATGTGGCATTGCGGTGTACAATCCAGAAGAAGTCGTCAACACATGCTTATACTGTATGCACTTAATAGTTAAACAAACTCAAGAAAGCCTAAAAGTCAAGTCTTCCGCTGTATCAAACTCTGAAGCTTTCATGAATTTATAAAGGTATAAGTATGTGGAACATGAAGTCACGAGGAGGCAAATTTCACAAGTGATGAATGCACAAGGTCAAGGCAAGGAAACATGCTCAAGACTAAAGTCAAAGATCTCATTTTCATATTCACAAGAACAAGATCGAAGAATCAAGCATAGTATGCTAGGTTTAAGATTTTGTAAAATGGTGTGACCTCCCTAAGGGGGAGATTGTTGGAAATGCGTTTTTCTAAAGGAAGTCTCGGTCACATCATTGTTAGCATAGATCACGAGCTATAGACTATTTAGGACATTGTAACTTGGAGTGACCTCCCTTAGAGGGAGATTGTTGGAAATACGTGTTTACGTACATAGAAAGGATCGGTCACTCCAACAATATATACATAGTATGGCCTCGTGATCTAGTTATGTAAACATATAACCCATAAAGCCCACATGTAGGGTGGGATATATATACCTCATCCTAGCATGTTAGGAGGGGTTGTTGGTTCTCATTTCATTAATAAACATTCCTTTCTCTCATTCTCTCCTTTCTCTCTCCAACTTTCTCTCTCTAGTTCTTCATCTCTCTTCCTCTCTTTAGATCATTACAACACATAGAAAATCCTTGGAAAACGTGGACCTACAAAGCTAGAATACGATCATGAACGAGAATAGTGTCAAGAACATGCGTGAAAGCAATTCATAAAGTTGAACAAGGACGTGGATGTGAATGATGAACACGAACATAAACCTTTATCTGATTTGATAGCTGAAGGAGTGCCAAGTGATTGTACAATCTCTGGCTGGAAAATTAATGATAATCTACATATTCTGAAATTCTTGCAGATGGAATGGATATGCAGACTTGGTCAAACTGCTGACAACAACCAGGCAGCATAATGCTACCTCTGAGCCTGCCGTAGCCAGGTAACAAAATCCATGGAGATTTTGTCCCGTCTCCGTTCACAATTTTCTAATGGTGGAAATAACTCCTAGCCTGTTGGTGTTCTATCTTAACCTGCTCGTATGACAGGTACTTAGACTTCTCTTAACGTAGGATTCTTTGGAACACCTAATTTAGTGTAAGGTTCTCTCCTTTATGTGTAAGCTTAGTCATGGTAAAATTAACCATGAAAATCTATATGGTTCAGCGTGTCACTGTAATCAACCAGAATTATACTAGAAAATTTTCAAGGTGAAATTTCTTCTATCGTAGTATTTGTAGCATAGCACAAATATGGTCTTCGTTCTCTTCTCTAGACTTAGAGAAGGCCAGGTCTACATCCGTGAGAACAATAACGAATTTGTTTATGAGTTCATGGGGAAACTCAGTTCATCAAATCTATAAATGCTGCTTGGGCATTCGTGAGACCAAAACAAAAATCATGAATTTAGCATGACCAAATCGTGTACAAATGTCATTCATGGAAATGTCCTACTCTTTTATTCTCACTATTGGCATCATGGTCGTGAATCGATCTTGGATAAGTGCTTAGCACTTTGTAGTCGATCGGACACGTCGTCAATACGTGAAGGAGGTTAACGGTTATGAATGGTGATTTGTTTTAAATCGACGGTAGTCGACACATAATCTCATGTTACCGTCCTTCTCCCTAATAAACAGAACCGGTGCACACTAAGGTGATGCACCTGGTGAATGAACCTTGTTCAGGCATCTCTGCAGCTGATCCTTCAACTCTTTTAGCTCAAGGAAGCCATGCGATGAAGAGCCTTGGAAACTGGTTCTACTCCCTAACCTGCTTGATGTTATGTTGCACCTTGTAGATAGGAAGTATAATCAGATGTTCGTCTGGAAATACATTTGGGAAATTCTTTAAATAATCGGCTGATTCTTAATAAAAGGGATGTCGTGTCAAAAATGATAGCTAGAAAATCTTCGTAGCCGTAGGATATGATCAACGTCGAAGTACTGATAAAAAATAAACCTAATTACCTTATACTAGATAGGTGATGGGACTACATTTATACATAGTCTCATCGTCCAAATTGGACTTAAAACGCTTAAAAATATCATAAAATACCCCAAAATATGATTGTGTTTGTTCATTGTGTATTTTAGTTACGGATATCGTGAATTCAACAAAACATCACAAGATTCAAGCAAAAACAAACACGGGAAATGAAGCCGCACAAAGAACCGGGCCCGAGAAATGAATTTCCAAAAATACCCTTGAAGTTTTGAAGATTGTCAAGATTGGTCCCTCAAGATTGAAGAAATGTCACTTTACACCCCCTTTCTATCGTATTTTTCATTAGGGTCCCTAAGTATCATCATTATACAAGTTTAGCCCTTGGAGAACAGCCAAATTGCATATTTAGTCCTTTGTATAACTTTGTAAATTTATTGTTCCAAAAAAGACAATTATGCTAAAGTTATTTGTGAAGAAACTTTAAAGAAAAGCTGTTGAGACTTTATTTGCAAAGAAAATGGAAGTATAAGGGGGAAAGTTGCCAAACATGAATACCCTACTCACCACTCAGCTGCTTCCACGGCACCAGACCCACACCATAATAAAATCTGCATCCTAACCATACCCAGCCAAAAACCGGCCCTATACCCGACTCCAACCCACCCATAACCCTTACACGTCACCATCCACCACCAGTTCATATATTATTTAACTATGCAATAAAATATGGTTAATTAATAAATTAGGCGCTTAACATAACTTTTATCCCAAATTCGGATTAAACTCAACCCCTGTTCATCCTTCATACCCCAAAACCCTAATCCCCTATCTACCTACAATTAACCCATCATCAGCTCCGGATCCTGAATCAACCTCCTTCTAATCACACCCCCACCCTTATATATAACCCATGACACCCCCACATACATAGTGGACCCTCCCCTGCAGCAGTCATTGTCCACAAAGCCCCATGAAGAAGACAAGATCAACGACCAAAACTCTAAGCTTGGTCCCAAAGTATTCAAACAAGGGCTCAGATCATTTTGCACAAGCTGACATTCACATAACAACAAGGATGATCACATGGGTACTTTGACCCATTTTGAAAAATTCAACCAAAGGGCATTCTTGGAATTAATTAGCTATTAGGGTTTTCATATTTTTAAGTGTTCTAAATCCTTCTTCCTTCTTGTATAAATAGAGTCGACTTGTGACTTTATCAATTGTTCCATCTTTTTGTAATTTTTTAAAAATTTAATGAATATTTAGAGTGTTGATTTCAATCTTGCAAAAAGTTGTGTTCCCATTTATTATCTGTCATTTGTAGTATAATCCTTATTTTTTTTATGAAAAGTAGTTTAAATCTGTATCAAATTGTGGTTTGTGCTCAAAATTTTTTGGTAGAATCCGATTTTTGAGATCCTTTGTTTTGTACTTGATCATAGCCTTTTGGACTTGACAAATCTAAAGGGTGGTGAGAGTCTGAGGCAAAGTTCGTTTCCATGTTTTGGTTACTAATTGGTTTCAATTTTGGGTCTCAAATTTTTTTCATAAATCTTTTGTTATTATCTTTTCATTTCCCTAACCATTGATCTATAAGCTCAAATCAAAAGCTTCATAGCTTTTGGCTTATGTTTTTGGGATTGGTGTTTTATTTTTGATGTGTGCAGGTTACAAGTATCGCAACATCCCTTCATTATCATTTTTTATCTTGCCCCTTTGAGACTGTTGTAGTCTCACCAAAGAGGGTCTTGCACCATTCTTATAGCACAAGCCCTTATAATCTCCCTTTAGCAGTTACAATGAGCTGGTGGAATCAGATGGCTATTTAGCTTGAACAAAGCTAAATGTGGTATCTTCGAACTCCCTCATTAATTATATTTAAAATAGTTCTTATGTGAGATTTAATGTTTGATTACTTATGTGTATGGTTAAGTCTTGACTTATGTTGTTTGAATGATTCTTGCTTGTGTAGGATAAATTCAAGTGGTTTTAAGTTAGTTTGTTTAAAAACTTTTTGGTAAAATTCGTGTTTTGATATAATGGGTGTTTGGTTTAGGAATTTAGGAAGGTGTGGTGACAACACACCCCTGCTTGTAGGCCTGCTCAATTCGAATTAGGTTAGGTTTAGTTGGTATTGGCTTTCATTTGTTAGTTCATAGTATAAAACTTAGATTTGTACTGATCGCTAAAAACTGTTAAGTTAAAACAGTAGGTATCATTAGGGGTTTCAAGTTGTGTTTTGGTTCATGAAGTCTTAACAACACTAAGATTATAGGCAGGTTTAAAGTGGTTTGATGTTTGGTTTGATAATGCAAAGTATTTAGTTGGTAGCAAGTTTTCAAGAGTTTTGATAAAAAAAATTTAAACCCAACAGTAGGCTTAATTTTGTTCGAACTTGTGTCTTATTATTTGAAATTTTGTCCACAGTTGGTCTTTGTGTTGGTGTAGGTTTGAGTTTCATTTGTTTATGTTTGGTGACTGAGTCGTGCCTATGTACACAGTAACTCAAAGCAAACCAAACCAGTATAACCAAATATAAAGGGTAACACATGCTGGTTCTTTGTGCTTAACGGAGCATGCACCAGTAAAACTTGTGTTCTTGTGTTTGGTGTTGCGTTTTGTTCACTATGTAACACCAACAAGCTAAAAAAAGAGAATAAGAGTAGGGGTCTTTGTTTGTTTACTGTTGAATGCACATGAGCTAAATTGTTCGCGTATTTAAGTTCCTGAGTGCTCACATAAGTTGGATATTGTGGCATGTTAAATTGATTATGAATTGGTTTTCGTTTGAGTTTTGAGTCTTTGTATTTTTAACTGTTGTCCATAAGTAACCAACAAGTAAGAAATAGGTGTTGTTTGCTTGATCTCACGAACAAACAGAAACGCATCAGAAACTATAGCTTGCTAAGTTTGAGTTTTTTTGCCACAAGTAGATTTTTAAGTTGGTAACATTTTCTTATGTTTGGTTTTAGCTGTGGTCAAATTCTGAGCAACCTTGGGTAAGCCATAAGTCATAAATAAGCTAAGTAAAAACACAATCAACTCCACAACCCTCTTTCTTGTTTTCTTTTGTGTGTATTGGTGATTTAGTGTTTGATTTGGTACTTGATTTGTGCTTGTTTTTTGTTTGTGTGTGACTCCTCACTTGCAAAAGCAAGTGAGGGTGCCTTGCGAGCTCAGCAAAACCCAACACTCAATTACCGAGCTCTCCAATGTCCCTCATAACTGTTAGAACAAAGAAAAGTGAAAAACAAGGAAATTTGCTAGTCTGAGGTTTTGAACAAGAATTATTAGCTTAAAACGTACAAGAAGTGGATTTGAATCTTGGTTTTTGTAAAGTGTTAAGTTAGTGTTCCAGTTATAAGTTTTGAGTAGAATAATACAATTCAAATCTTTTAAGCTTCTTATTAGCTTATTGGTTTTCTGTTTTGCAACTTTTTCATTTTTCTTCTTTTTTGTTATAAGTTTAGGATTTTTTGAAAGTAAAACAAGATTTTTAGCTTTATTAGTTATTTTTCTATTAATATATTCATTTTAAGTTTTATAAAATAGATTAAAAATAGTGAACACTAGTTAAAACTTTTATAAAAATATTTTTTATACTTTATTTAATATAGTTTAGATTTACATAATATAAAATTTTCATTTTAACGTTTTATTAATTTTATTTATTTTTGAGTTTTTAATTAAACTTTAAAATTTAATATAAATTAATTAAAAAACTTTTGGAAATTTTGGTATATATGTTTGTTTTAATTATATTTTTCTTAACTTAGACAAAAAATTTGTAATTTTTAGTGAAGTTTCGTTTTTGGTCGATTTTACGATTTCGCGTTTTTCCGTCGTAATGTAATTTTTAGCGTAATCCGTGTTTCATTTTAAATCTTTCTAATCCAAAAACGATCACTAATCCAAACATTGTTTTTATATAATTGGCACACAACTCACACGTCCTTCGAGAACGAACTCGCATTTATTCGGTTTTACGGTTTTCCTAAATCGTAGAACTTAATACTTGCCGATTATACGCGTTTTTCCTAACACGTGTACGATTTTACCACATCAAATTTGGCGTCCCTGTCGGAGAGGTGTGTTTCGCCTTATATATCGTGTTTGTGTGAGTAGTGCGTTTTTGCTCTTCATTTTCGGAAAGCGTAAATATCGTACATACTCGTTTTTATTTTTTACTATATTGTAGAATATCCAAATAAAACGTGTTAAATTGTTCCTCAATAAAACACAACAATCTTTTTCATTTTATCGTTGTTCGTTTTTTGTGATTATTATAATATATTGTATTACGTAGCACAAAAAATTCAAAATATATCCAAAAGCGTGAAAAACACAACCTTAATTAGGATTTCATCACTCAATTATTGTATTCGAATCCAAAACAAAAAGAAAAGGCAAAATAGATAAATACTTTTAAGAAGCTTAATCTCGACATGTACTGTAAAACCCGCATGCTTTTACCATGAACAGTACACTACGTAAACTTACGAACCTATTAAAACTTACTAATTATGTCACGTACACGTATCACGATTAGTGAATCCAGAAATTACGTACGTTTATTACACGATAAAAATTAGGTACGTGTCGATACACGATAGGTATTAAGTACGTGTCGATACACGACGATTATTAATTATAATAATTATAACCGAACATTTAATCACGAATACGCATTCTATATTATTGCATAATAAGCAAGTGGACGTATCTTAATATTACACGACATTAAAATATACGACCCAATAGACAAACATTTAACACGGTTATTATTATTACGTATATTAATTAATTCTGACAAGTAATTACGTACATAATGTTTACGTTTAACACGCATGAGAATAACTATGACGACTCAATACACTTAAACACGAATACACGTAATATTTAACATGCCACTGAAATAATAAAATAAAATGTGAAGGGGCTGTTTTGTTTGGTTGGCGTCCAAAAAATAAGAAATGGCCCAAGGCCCATGAAGGAGTCCAGTCTGGGTCTAATAAAACATACGAATGGGGAGTATTTATTTTGGGAAAACAGTAAATAAAAACCCTAAAGCAAACACTACCAACGATCGTCCCTGTGTTTTTTGTGGCTGTCGTCTACTGCTCACCGAGAAACCAGGAGGAAAGGTGGGTTTAATTCAAGCCTCAAGGTTTGTGATCATGTTTTATATCCAAAACCCTAACACACAAAACAAGGTATCCTTTAATCTTGTTTTATTTTCTTTCTTTTGTTTAATAGATCACGAATCCAGGATATATGATCTAAAACATGTAATAATGAGTTAAATAAATAAGGGGGTATCGTTTGGTTATTGTTGCATTCTTATGGCCCACAAACCGAGACCATTCATGGTCTCGGTGGTAGAAACATATCACCAGCCGCAACCCTTAGTGGGTGTGGGCTGGGTTTCGGTCTGACTGGGGCAACACAACCCCAACGGGGGTTCACCTTTGGCCAGGCAGTAGGAACCGAGACCCTTATGGTCTCGGTGGGAATTTATAACAAGCAGGGGAAACCGGCTACTGCCGGTGGCAGTAACACCACTGCCTGGGGGAAACTGGCAGTTAAGGGGGTGTTTGGGTTTTGGTTTTAGACAGTATAAGGGGCTGTTTGGCTAAGGGTTTAAGAAACAGTTAAGGAGGCTGTTTGGTTTGGCTTATATGTAAACACAACAAGGGTTTCAAGGGTAAACAAGGTCCGGTTCACGACATGTCTAAACTAAACACACGGGTCCGGTTCACGACTTAATTTTAAAAGTTAATTATTTTTACAAGTTTAATTATTTACAAGATTAATTAAATTAACTTAACATGGTATATAATTAATTTAATTATAACATGACTTAGGTTTATTATTATTATTATTAATACATGATTTTAACCTAAGTATTTTATTATTTAATTTATACTAATGTAATTAATTAATTATTAAAACATGGTATATAATTAATTAATTTCCATGACTTAGGTTATATTAGTAATTAATATTAATACACGTTTTAACTTAAGTATTTTATACACATTAATTTAATTAAATCATGCTATATTTAATTAAATCTTATAACATATAGTTTATTTAATTTACATGTATTAATTAATAAACTATACTAGTAATCACATGACTTAGCATATTTAATCAGTAAAACTAAGCTTATATTAATTAGCTTATTGATCCAGCTTATTTTTAAATATGGAAACTTTCTATTTAAGGAAACTTACTATTTTTGGAAACTTTCTATTTTTTGAAACTTTCTATTTTAGGAAACCTGCTATTTTTAGAAAGTTACTTAATATTTCACAACAAGTATAATAATACAAGAAATACAAGTAATACTTAATCAGAATAACCAGAATACATGATAAACACAGCATAACGATAAAATCAGTAAAACATGACATGAATATATAAAACAAGCTAAGACATGATATAAAATCAGTTACGTACACGGTAATCAGAATACTTATACACATAAATTATTTATGTAGCATTAGTGAGATCGAAGTAGGACTCTCTTCCGTTCGTCTTCTTCGTTCACTGGACATAAGGTACGGATTCTCCGTCCTTTCAGTATGGACATTCTTCCTTATTAGGATTTCCCGTATGCAGCCAACTGTTTTTTCCCAGTATATGTTTTATATGTTTTGATTTGCTTATGTTTAATTAAATGCCTAAGTCATATACATGCATGATCAGTTTCACCTAGTTATAGAGGTACCATAACCATAACCATAACACTGGAGGCACCAGTGTGATGACTTCACCACGGCGGAGTGATAGGTCGTGGCGTCCCTTCAGCTTTTGGCCATATTATTATTATCATGTGGTGCGTATGGGTGTATCCTAGATTACATGTTTTTTATAGATTATTTAGGTGAATGTGGTGTGTGCCTTGCATCCTTCACAAGGAGCTGATCCCTCCTACCCAAAAACTTATATTAGTTAGAGGCAGCCCCTCTAATTGCATGATGAGGTCACCCCTCCAAGTATTCATGCACGTTGATATTTCATGACCTATATTGGCTAATGGTTAACATGTTAAACAGATTTCATAAGATAAACATAAGGCTTTTCAAACTATAAAACCAGTTTTACTAAGAATAACAGGTTTTTCCAGGACTTATTCATTTCTGCTGCTATATGTCTTGCATGCTTATATTATTCATTCCATGCTTGTATATCCGTGCACTGAGCGTTATGCTCAGCCGTTACTTTCCTTTCCATGTCCCAAAACGGCAGGTACCCAGGGACAGACTCGAGCATTTGGAAGACGTACATAGGAGGGAAGTTGCCATAGACTTCTTCTCCTTTTGTATTCATATACTTATGCTTGTTTAGTCTTTAATTCATTTCATTTACTTTATTTATGTTTTGTGCTTATTTTGGAAACCGATGTTTGATTCCGGTTTTCCCTATGGTCATGTATGTTTTCCAACATATTACCTTGCATGCTTTGATAACACGCCATAATTACGCGTAACGGTCCACTTATCAAAGTGGGGTGTTATAATTATGGTATCAGAGACAAGGCTTCGACCTGTAGGCTCTAAAACTTGACCTGTGACTAGTGGGTAGTCACCAGGAGCTTCCTAAGCCAACGCTTGTTATTCCACGTATTGATGTGTTCAGCGCATTGTTGTTTTAACCATGATGTTTTCAGCACCTTAATGTTTTCATCGATATTGTTTTACTAATATGGATGGAAAACAGTCATTCATATTAAGTTATGTGTCATTGTTTCATGCATGATGTTCCTCGTGAACTGTGGCTATGTGGACTGAACCCCAGTAGTTCATAATTAGTCGCATAATTTTTTTTTTCTGATAAGTTTTGACAGATGATTTTTACTTAATTACGTTTCATGTATCATTGTTGCAAGAATTTTTACTAAGTAATGGTTGGTACAGTACTAGCCCTATTTAGTCGCATGTACTTTTATCGTAACTTTTAACTTTGGGACCGACCCATAGGCGTCCCCTCGCCATGTCTTTTGTTTTGGGTAAACTAACCATTAGCATTTACCCTCGCGCATATAAAGGTTTTTATAAACTGCATCATGCATTCACGCACTGTTTCATGCATAAAATTTTTCTGATGATTTATTGGCACAATTTTTTTTTCATGTCCCCTCATAAGTTACTATGTTTTTATGTCAAGTATGTTATCATACTGTCATGGTTAACTTCAGTTTCATGCTGATTATGTTATATACTCCTTCATGTTAGGTTGTTTCATGTTTCTTCATGATGATTTCGTCTTCATGTGATTACGTCTTACGCCTCTTTTGTTGTTTATGCTTTCATGCAAGATACTGTTGGAATTCATTTAAATCCTGCTTTCATGATAGTCATGGTTGGTTTTCATTAATCATGCTTTAAGGAAAATCATCGTTGAAATTCGTTTAACCACACGTAGCGTTTCTCTATGCAACCAGAATGAGGTATATATTGGCATTGCTAGGTTATCATGATGGTCTTTTTAACCTTTTAACCAATTATTTTCCTTTAAAATCATGTTAGATGATCGACCCCATACCGATCATTTCATGTGCATTCCATGTGTACTCCATGTACCGTATCCCATATACGTATTCCACTTGCTGATACTCTACAAATTGTTGATCCTTCTCATAGCTTGGAGATGTTACTAAGGGTTGATGCTGCGGATTTTAGAGACGCTGCGAGATGCTGATGCTGTTCACAACCTAGAGATCTTACAAGACGAACACAAAGGCGTTAGATCAAAACGATCGGACGAGAAGATGCTTCACCACCAGACGATTTCCATCAATCATTGTCCTTAATTCTTAGTTACATGTCACACGTCATTCAATTGTCGTTTCAGTCATATGAGTGAGAACCGGTACCAGACGGCCACTCAGCTGAATAGTTACATGAATCACAGTCATGAGAATGACTGTCATGGAACTGACAGACAAGACGATAGTAACCACTACTATGACAACAACTATCCTAGAAATCGCAACCAAGGCTCCGGCCACGGAAGTGATCACAGATAAAAAGGATCAGTATTCCAACCGATCCGTCAATTCTGGCATTATAACCTAATATTTGTAGTTCTATTTGTTTCACCCCTCGAGACACATGTCAAGACATCAGTCAAGATACATGTCTCACGTATACTTTCTGAAGACACATCTGAAGACACCGGTCAAGACACATGTCATGATTATATTTCCCAAGACACGCGTCATGACACATGACTCACGTCCAATTCGGGAACATCACTAAGAAATTTAGGGTACCCTCTAAAGGGTATATCCATTTTGTTGTGCCATGTATTAATCAGGCCACAAGTATCTTCACCGGCATATTAGTCGTGTTTGGACACGCTGACAGGCAAAACACATTCAGTGAGACCTGTCACGTTTGCTTCATGACACTTTCATTTCGATTTCATATCTCATATATCCATGACCATATGTACGCCATTCGTATCACCCATGTATACGGAGGTTTTTCCTTTAGTCTAATGATAGGATCCAATCTGCTAACGTACTTACCTCGGACTGATGTGAGTTAAATATGATTTCGAGTATGGACTAAGAACAGCAGCCCATGCTACGGTTAATCACCATTCATATCAGATTACGTACAGTAATGTTCATGATCCTGAATACATTCAACACGGTTTTCCATCAGGAAAATCTGTACAAATTATCTATGCTTTACAAGCACGTGTTTGTTAGCCCATGGCTGCGAAAATTTTCTAGCTGTTAGTTAAGACACGACCACTGAAGTTCCTTTTATGCATAACCAACCAATTATACCAAAATCTTCCCATACATTCCAGAAGGACGGTAACATGAGATTATGTCTCGACTACGTCGATTTAAAACAAATCACCATCCATAACCGTTATTCTTCTCCACGTATTGACAACATGTCAAATCGACTTAGGATGTTAATCACTTTTCCAAGATCGGATTCATGATCATGCTGCCAACAGTGACGAGTGAACGAGCAGGAAATGTCTATGACTGCTATTCGTATACGACACGATCATTCTAGATTCATGATTTTGAATTAGTCCCATCAATGCTCTAGCAGCATTATGAACTTAATAAAATGAGTTTCCATGAACTTATAAACAAATTCATCAGTGTTTTCATCGAAAAAAAACCTGATTTCCTCTAAGTCTAGAGAAGAGCAGGAAGACCATTTTTACACTATGTCGCAATTTCTACGAAAAGAGAAATTTCACCCTGAAATTTTCCGATAAAAATTCTGGTTGATTACAGTGACACGCTGAATTGCATGGATTCTCATGGTTAATCTTACCATGACTCAGCTTATGCGTAAAGGTGAGAACCCTACACTACATTAGGTGTTCCAAAAAATCATACGCTAAGAGAAGTCTAATTTCGGAGACTCATAGTTTCGCAAACTCCTATGTATCAAGTTTCTACGAAGCAAGATACAATTACATTCATATCTAAATACCTGTCATACCAACAGGCTAAAATTGAACACCAATAGACTAGGATGTTTTTCCATCATCAGAAATTGTGAACGGAAATGGGACAAGATCTCCATGGATTTTGGTTACCAGATTAACGCGAACTCAGAAGAAGCATGATGCTATCTGGGTTATTGCCAACAGTTTGATCAGGTCTGTAGAATCTTTACATCCGCAAGGATTTCAGAACCAACAGATTGATCGGACATGTTCCAGCCAAGGCTCATCCGATCACTTGGTAATCCGTTAGCTATCGGGTCAGACAAAGGTTCGAATTCGTGCTCCTTATTTACTTCCACGTCCTTGTTCTAATTTCACGACTTGCTTTCACGCTCACGTTCATGACACTATTCACGTTAATGATCGTATCATGGCTTACGATTGTACGTTCATTTTCGTTCTGGAGGTTTTGCAAGAACTTTAGAGACCAGACTCAAGTTTAGTATAACTCTCTATCCTCAGACAGACGTTTCACGTCACATTCCACGTTTCACCTTATGGCGTTTGGCGCTACCGCCGCCGTATTCCATTTTCACAATATGTTTCACATGTCATGTTCATTCCACGGTTCCCATATCACATTCACGATATGTTACACGTATCATTGATCACGATATGTTTTCCCATATTACACTCATCATATCTCCACATATCACGTTCAAAATTGTTCACGTATCACGTTAAAAATTGTTCACGTATCACGTTTACAATTTTTCACGTACTACATTTCAGTATGTCTCGCGCATCATTGCTAAGACAGTACTATTATCAGTTAGTTTGGTTTATTTTGCATCATAACGTTTCAGTTACCCTTGCACGTTAATTCTTATTTCCTCGATCAAATTCTGGGGATCTATCTTACGTTGATAACCATGAACTCCTCGTGTTTTCAAGTCAAGGTCAGGATGATCTGACCAAGATTTATCAGTGGTGTCAAGATCTTGTGGAGGAAGCGTTACGAGGGGAAGCCACTTGGAAACGGACGAATCCATCCGGATTTTATCCTCTCATCCTTCCATAATTCAGTAAGACGCTTTTTGTCACGTCACGTTCCATGTCCTTTTAGCCATGTCACGTTCCACGTTCCTTTCTACCATGTCACCTTCATGTCCTTTTATCTTACATACCCTCTCAGTTTGATTCGGGTATGTTTCTCTTTCAGTTTACTATATCTATATTTTTTTGAGGGGAAGAGTTGTAAAACCCGCATGCTTTTACCATGAACAGTACACTACGTAAACTTACGAACCTATTAAAACTTACTAATTATGTCACGTACACGTATCATGATTAGTGAATCCAATTACGTATGTGTTATTACACGATAAGAATTACGTACGTGTTATTACACGATAAGAATTACGTACGTGTCGATACACGATAAGTATTAAGTACATGTCGATACACGATAATTATTAATTATGCTAATTATAACCGAACATTTAATCACGAATACGCATTCTATATTATTGCACAATAAGCAAGTAGATACGTATCTTAATATTACACGACATTAAAATATACGACACAATAGACAAACATTTAACATGGTTATTATTATTACGTATATTAATTAATTCCGACAAGTAATTACATACATAATGTTAAAGTTTAACACGCATGAGAATAACTATGACGATTCACGAACCTTATACACGAATACACGTAATATTTAACATGCCACGGAAATAATAAAATAAAATGTAAAGGGGCTGTTTTGTTTGGCTGGCATCCAATAAAGAAGAACCGTCCCAAGGCCCATGAAGGAGTCCAGTCTGGGTTTAATAAAACATACGGATGGGGAGTATTTATTTTGGGAAAACAGTAAATAAAAACCCTAAAGCAAACACTACCAATGATCGTCCCTATGTTTTTTGTGGCTGTCGTCGACTGCTCACCAAGAAACCATGAGTAAATGTGGGTTTAATTCACGCCTCAAGGTTTGTGATCATGTTTTATATTCTAAACCCTAACACACAAAACAAGGTATCCTTTAATCTCGTTTTATTTTATTTCTTTTGTTTAATAGATCACGAATCCAGGATATATGATCTAAAACATGTAATAATGAGTTAAATAAATAAGGGGGTGTCGTTTGGTTATTACTGCATTCGTATGGCCCACAAACCGAGACCATTCATGGTCTCGGTGGTAAAAACCTATCACCAGCCGCAACCCTTAGTGGGTGTGGGCTGGGTTTTGGTCTGACGGGGGTAACACAACCCCAACGGGGATTCACCTATGGCCAGGCAGTGGGAACCGAGACCCTTGGGGTCTCGGTGGGAATTTATAGGAAGCAGGGAAAACCGGCTACTGTCGGTGGCAGTAACACCACTGCCAGGGGGGAACTGGCAGTTAAGGGGGTGTTTGGGTTTTGGTTTTAGACAATATAAGGGACGGTTTGGCTAAGGGTTTAAGAAACAGTTAAGGAGGTTGTTTGGTTCGGCTTATATGTAAACACAACACGGGTTTCAAGGGTAAACACGGTCTGGTTCACGACATGTCTAAACTAAGCACACGGGTCCGGTTCACGACTTAATTTTACAAGTTAATTATTTTTACAAGTTTAATTATTTACAAGATTAATTAAATTAATTTAACATGTTATATAATTAATTTAATTAAAACATGACTTAGGTTTATTATTATTATTAATAATACATGATTTTAACCTAAGTATTTTATTATTTAATTTAGACTAAAGTAATTAATTAATTATTAAAACATTGTATATAATTATTTAATATCCATGACTTAAGTTATATTAATAATAAATATTAATACACGTTTTAACCTAAGTATTTTATACACATTAATTTAATTAAATCATGCTATACTTAATTAAATCTTATAACATATAGTTTATTTAATTTACATGTATTAATTAATAACTATACTAGTAATCATATGAATTAGCATATTTAATCAATAAAACTAAGCTTATATTAATTAGCTTATTAATCCAGCTTATTTCTAAATATGGAAAATTCCTATTTCAGGAAACTTACTATTTTTAGAAACTTTCTATTTTTGGAAACTTTCTATTTTAGGAAACCTGCTATTTTTAGAAAGTTACTTATTATTACACAACAAGTATAATAATATAAGAAATACAAGTAATACTTAATCAGAATAACCAGAATACATGATAAACACAACATAACGATAAAATCAGTAAAACATGACATGAACATATAAAACAAGCTAAGACATGATATAAAATCAGTTACGTACACAATAATCAGAATACTTATACACGTATATTATTTATGTAGCATTAGTGAGATCGAAGTAGGACTCTCTTCCGTTCGTCTTCTTCGTTCACTGGACATAAGGTACGGATTCTCCGTCCTTTTAGTATGGGCATTCTTCCTTATTAGGATTCCCCGTATGCAGCCAACTGTTTTTCCCAGTATATGTTTTATATGTTTTGATTTGCTTATGTTTAATTAAATGCTTAATCCATATACATGCATGATCAGTTTCACCTAGTTATGGAGGTACCATAACCATAACACTGGAGGCACCAGTGTTATGACTTCACCACGGCGGAGTGATAGCTCGTGGCGTCCCTTCAGCCTTTGGCCATATTATTATTATCATGTGGGGCATATGGGTTCATCCTAGATTACATGTTTTTACAGGTTATTCAGGTGAATGTGGTGTGTGCCTTGCATCCTTCATAAGGAGCTGATCCCTCATACCCAAAAACTAATATTAATTAGAGGTATCCCATCTAATAGCATGACGAGGTCACTCCTCCAAGTATTCATGCACGTTGATATTTCATGACCTATATTAGCTAATGATTAACATGTTAAACAGTTTTCATAAGATAAATATAAGGCTTTTAAGACTATAAAACCAGTTTTACTAAGAATTACCAGGTTTTTCTGTGACTTATTCATTTCTACTGCTATATGTTTTTCATGATTATATAATTCATTCCATGCTTGTATATCCGTGCACTGAGCGTTATGCTCAGACGTTACTTTCCTTTCCGTGTCCCAAAACAGCATGTACCCAGGGACAGACTCGAGCATTTGGAGGACGTGCATAGGAGGGAAGCTGCCATAGACTTCTTCTCCTTTTGTCTTCATATACTTATGCTTGTTTAGTCTTTCATTCATTTCATTTACTTTATTTATGTTTTGGGCTTATTTTGGGAACCGATGTTTGATTCCGGTTTTCCCTATGGTCATGTATGTTTTACTACATATTACCTTGCATGCTTTGATGACACGCCATAATTACGCGTAACTCTCCACTTATCAAAGTGGGGTGTTATAAGTACAAACTATAAGGTGGTTATAAGGCGGTTGTATTTCACGACCAAAAGGAAAAAAGGCTCTTAAGTGCTTCGCGCCGCCTCATTTCCTCCGCTTGCTTGTGTGTACTTAGAAAGTGAAGGCCGATTAAGGGTTTTCCAACAAAAGTATTAATCTACGTATCATATATACTTTCTTGGTTTTGAATTATTGAACCCTCTTGAACGTTTTGGTGTTCTACCAATGTTCTAAAGTCATCGAAGACGTTCACTCAACGTGATCATTTTAATTACTTGAGGCTCCTTTTATCGAGAAATTGATTCAAGGAGAGATTTATAGATTTGAGTCTACGTAATACGCCGAAAATCCAAAAATCTAAAAAACAATCAAAAACCAAAAAAAATTTGAAAAAGTTAAAAACCCCAACAAGAATCTTCTTTGCTACCCCCCCCCCCCCCCACACACACATTTCTCTATGTTAATGCATGCGCACTCGATCGAAGGATTGTTCTAATTCTAGCGATGTTTCAAATCGACGTAATAGAAATCGAAGGAATCAACGACGAAGACGTGATTTAGAAACAAACGTTCCTAATATCGTTGTCGAAACCGTAGACGAGATGACCGACTACGATGATGGAATTGCTCCAAGAACCCACCGAGGGTTATGGAGACGCGATCGTCATTCCCACAATCGATGCGGAGAATTTTGAAATCAAAATCGGAATGTTGACGTTGATTCAAGCGACAAAGTTTTTAGGTCATGAGGCGGATAATCATCATGATTACATTTGGAATTTCCATCGACTTTCAGCTACGAGCAAGTACAAAAACGTTGACACCGATGTCACAAGCTTATGCTTTTTCCATACTCGCTCGATAGCTCCGCCAAGGATTGGTACGAGAAAGAACCACCTAACTCCATAGCTACGTGGGACGATCTCGTATCTAAATTCGTTAATCATTTTTCCCACCATCTAAGACGACGTTTTTCAAAAACGAGATTACGAGATTTATACAAAAGCCGAATGAATCATTTAGAGACGTGTGGGATCGTTTTAAGGAATTGATTAGGCAATGTCCTCACCACGGCTTTTCTGAGTTACACCAAATCGATACGTTTTATAACGATCTTAGTTTTCAAGAACAAGATTCATTAAATTCTACCGTTGGTGGCAACGTTTTGTATAAAACTCCTAGGGACGCCTTATTGATTATCGAAGATCGATCCAAGGTTTACCAACTCCGTAACACACCGAGTGTTGCCAATGTCGCTAATGTTAGCTATGCTAAGGGTTGATGCGAAAGTCGACAAATTGACGAATGCTTTTACGTCGTTTTTTATCGAGATAAAAACGCTCCCGCTACGGTGAAAACGGTTGAGGCTTCGTGTGTGTTTTGCGGGGACCACATAACTATTATGAGTGTGCGACTACGGATGAACAAACATCGAGTGTTAACGCGTTAAATAGGAATTTTCAAAATCAAAATAAAAATAACGCCGGTCCATCGCAACAAACGAACAACAACAATCAAGGCAATAATTATAATCGTGGAAACAATTTTCAAAATCAACAAGGAAATCGAGGTGATTATAATCAAGAACAAAATTTGAATTGGTAAAATCGAGGTTTTAACAACAACAATCAAAACCGGAATTTTAAAAATAGGCAAAATTCAAATCTTTCGAACAACGCTAATCAAGGAAACAATTTTCAAGGGAATCAAAACCAAGGTTTCGATCAAAATTTTAATGGCTCAAATGATTTTCAAAATTACGTTAAATCAAATGACGCTAATATGAAGAGATTAGAAACGCAAATTGGTAAGATGATAAATGATTTTTCCAACAATTTGAGAGGTCAAAATAATAAAATCGATCAAGGTCAAAGTGAGATTAAAAAAATGTTTTCGGCAATTATGAGCAATCAAGCGAGTTCGTCTTCGGGTACGTTACCTAGCAACACCATACCAAATCCGAAAGAACATGTTAAAGCCGCCTCGTCTGTTGGAAAAGTCGTGCTTTTACCTCAAACCTTGATGGATTTAGAGTTGTTCCTTCTTCTCAACCCTCGACTTCTAAAATGCCTTCATGTTCTAAAGTCGAGGGGGTAAACGTATTGACCAAGGAAAAGAGTGCACACCCTCGTGTACCTCAAATTCCATCCACGCTCCAAAAAGAGAGCTTTATCGACCATACCAAAGTAACCCTTCAGGAAACTTGTGCTTCGATCCTTCATAAAAAAACCCAAAAGGCATATGCCGAGAATGGAAGAGGATCCGGACCAAATTCTATTACCTTGTTATTTTTCCGAGATTGAGGGATGTTTAGCCCTTGCCGATTTAGGTGCTAGCATCAATCTCATGCCTCATTCTCTTCTGAAATTGATGAAATTTATAACACCCCCAAATTTATACAATTCAATCCAGCGGAAGACTCGTTGGTGTTACGGGATAGCACATTACTCACATCATAGACAACGCTTAAAAATCGCGTCGTTTATTAATAAAGCATTTCCATTCATAAATATCAGATTTACATAGGTCCCAAGTCATATTATTTCATACAATTTTACAAAGCATTTGAATGGAAATTTGTTAATTAAGTGCGGGCCATGAATTCTTGTTGTCTTCCCGAGAATTACCTTCAAGTACCAGAGATAAAACATGTTAAAAGAAAAGGTCAGCGATAACGCCGAGTGAATTCATAGAGTTTAATAATTTCCATCAATATAACATCGGTATAAAACTATTACCGAAAATTATTTTGTACAAATCATTGTAATAGGCCATAATATAGCCAAAGTCATTTTATACAAATCCTTATCAAAATCATAATATAGGATTTCGCCTTCAAAATCATTATACGAACCATTGTCGTTAAAAACATTATACAATACGTTTTATAACGTTGTATAAAGTTAAATAAAAACCGTTATATGTATATGGTTATGTAAAACCAAAACACGAACATAAAATCTATAATAAGATCCCGTATTGCTAGTCAGGCAATATATCATAATTCAATGCATAAAGCAGTATTTCGTTAATTGGATTATTACAAGCCGCATGACATTGCTACCTTACTAAACCAAACAACGGGTAGCTAGCCCGAAACTCATTTGCCCATCTAAATTAGCGTGTCGTCACAATAATCACGCTTGTGTAAATCTTCTCATACATAAATTCGCTTACCAATCAATGTGTCACGACGGGGATCAACCGTCAAGGCACGAACTGGGGTGATCGTCCCCAAATAGTACTATTATATGCAGAAGCGTCTACCAAATCCCGGTAGTTCACAATTCATGCTAATGGGACTTTTAGTGACATAACCTAACTTTAATAATCCATTTTATTTCATCTATCGGGTCATTTAATCATTCATCGGGTCATACAATCATTCGGGTCCAAATCAATAAACAGACAATCGGGACAACTAGTGTCTTATTTTATAAAAACTAACAAGTTATCTTCCTCGCGGGTTTATAAAACATTTCATAAAAACATTTAAAAGAGTGCGAGGATATGAACTCACATTGATGTGGGAAGGCGGTTATCGGCGATTTGGATGTACGGTACGTGCTTCAATCACGGAAACCTAGACAAATAATACTCGTCTTAGACTCTTGTCCAATGACTTTATCAAAATAATAATTATGTATACATATGATGATTTTATATATATGATGATGATCAAGTGGGTTTATTTATCTTTACTCATTCATTATAGTGTTTATGTGTTGGTAATTTTCAAGACTAGTTACAGTAGTTCAACTTGTTTACATTTTAAAGCCCAATGGGCCTATTACAAGCCCAATACTATTCATTAGCCCAATTATACTTTTATTATCAGTATTATACTTTATGTGTTGGGCCCAAATGGGTTAAGCCCAATAAATAAGTTTATAAGTGTTTTACCAAATTAGTCGGGTTTATTGTCCATGAAGGCTACTTTGGCCCGTTAATGTCTATATGTTGTAAAGCTCGGGTTTTATCGATTTTTACTTGTTATATATGTTTATATATCAGTATGTGAGTTTATAAAAGTTTACATTAGACGGGTCCAGCCGTCTAAGTTTTATTTAACAAAAACGTTAATCTTTCGGTTTTAGCCGAAAAGACGTAAAACTTAGTATATAGTTTTTATAACTTATAAAACTTACCAAACTACCATTTCTATATAATGTCCATTTATTTATCCTTATGCATTTTTATATAAATGAAATATATAAGTTATTGGGTTTTAATTCACATTTTATACTATATTAGTTTGAGTGCTTATATAATAATATTAAACATTAATTTCACAAAATGAGTCCTAAAAATCTAGTTTACTAAAATGATCATATCTAGAGTTCTACATGGAGATAGAACCCAAAATTTTTATCACAGAAACTACATGATATGTGCTTCATTTTATTCGCTTATAGCTACTGATGAATCAACTTTAAGTATGTTATAAAATTCGTCCAAAACAGTTTACTCAGATTTGCACTCTAAACTTGTTTTGATCATATCTCACTCATTTTTATGATTCCATTGCATGGCCAACTCTAAAATGTGTACAAGTCTCAATACTCACTGTATATCAATTCATATATACCATTTTATCAGTGCATCATATGGTTATTTACTGTTTTTATACAGCCTACTAAATTAAGCAAGATTAACCATTTTTACATATAGTTTTTCATCTTTTTACCCATGTTTATCAACACCAAATCCCCACACAATACTTTTATCATCATATATTCATCATATACATATACAATAGGAAATAAAATACATGATTACATAATCAAAATAAAAAGAAGGATGGGAATAATGATCCTTAAACCACCATAGTGATGAAAATATGAGGTTGATGAACAAGGCTTGGATTTTGATGGCAAAACTTGTGATATACCATTATCAACTTCAAGATCACCTATCTTCATGAATCATCTTGTGGAAAATCAGCCCTTGACTCCTTTGAAAACTTCTTTCTAGATGTTAAAATCACCACCAATCTGTAGAGCTTTAAAAAGGCTTCATCATATATGTGAATAACACATGATTTCATGGTTAAAATTGATCAAATGAGGGTGTTTATTGATGAATATGGGACGAATTTTGGGAGGAAAGAGAGAAAGTTGTGGTGGTTTGCATGGATGGAAATGGAGAAATGGTTTAGTGAAGTGGTTTTGTGGTTTGATGGTATGTGTAGCTTACTTGTTAAGCTTTAGCTAACAAGTGTTAGCTTGTTAGCTACAAGTTTGCCACATCTTATGATGTGGTGTCTTTGTAGCCTTCCCATATAGTGGGGTGGGACAAGTGTATACTTGTCTCATCCCACTAATTTATGGGTATTCCTTGATTCTAGTTTCCTCGATTTGCGTGCCCTCGGGTCGTTTTACGAAAAACATTTTTATAAATTATGAATCAACGGCACAAAACGAATATAATAAAAATTGTCTCATCAAAAACGGAGTTCAAAAACGTAAATACGTAAACCTAGGGTTTCCGGTTTAGTCGTAAAGGACGTTAAATTAAAATCGTAAGTCCTAATTTCTTCTCGTAAATTTGTGAGTTTATGAACCAACACAAATTTAAAATTCCAAAATAATATTCACGGATAAATTTATTTCCTGAAATGTCGGACTGTCACCAAAACGGTGTATGTAAACGTAAGCACGTAATGTAAAGTCCTCCGGTTTAGACGTAGTCGATGCTACTTCAAGACGTAAACCCAAATTTCTTCCCAAAAATAAGTGAGTTCATAATATAACATTAAAATAATGTTTTTAAATAGTATTGGAGAATAAAATATAAACCATAAATTGACGGATTGTCACAAAATTTCGTAGACTTACCCCCACGAACATGACTATCGATCTAGCAAATCGTAACTATTAAAACCAATTGGTATAGCCGAGGATGTCTACGTTAAGATTAGAAAGTTTATTTTTTCCACGGACATCGTCATTTCAGATTACGAGTGTTATCCTAAATGTCCCATTATTTTAGGTCGACCCTTTTTATCGATGGCTCGATCCGTAATCGACGTTCACGGTGGGAAATTAACTATGAAATATGGGGAGGATAAAACGGTCTTTTTCGCGAGTAGATCCCAAATTTCAAATGATCATGATAAAACCGAGGTTTCTAAAACCGATATTTCAAAATTTGATAATATCAAAGCTCATACTTTAGCGAAAAAATGAGGCTAGATGCATGTTTTGAAAAATGAAAATGAACGGTTTTAAAGATGAGGATTTTAACGATAACGAATACGTTTACTTAATTCAAAAGGTTATTCGTAAATTTATGAATGAAAAATCAATTGGGGATATATTCGGCAAAACATGTGAACAACCAATCCGAATTGAGATGTTAGTGCCATCACAACAATGACTAATATGGACTCATTTTCACCACCTTCGAAGGACCACGTCTTTGAGGCTTCAACTTCTAATTCCATTGAAGTGCATCCATTTCCTAGCCCAATATCCATTGAGGCTAAAGGTTTTATCGATATCGATCCTCTCATCATTGAAATGTCACCTAATCATAGTCATTCGACTTGTAAAACCAGGGTTGTGAGTTCTCACATCGACACTTTCTTTGATAATGACGATGAGGACGATTTTGCCGAAATTGATCACATACTCAAAAATCCACAAGCAAATTTTGATTCTCCTAAAAATAATTCTTCATGTAGTGAGTATGATGATTTCATATTCGAACCCGAGATTAAGGAAATTATTGAACGAGAGCTTGCTCTTTTACCTCCACTTCCACCTACGAGTGAGGTTGATTTTTCCAATATCGAGGCCGAACTTGATGAGTTGGAACGTCTCATTCATAATTAAGAACCAACTCACGTGACCAAAAATCCCATTCTCGAGGAGTTACCTAATCAATACTCCTCAAATGAGAATGACGTTTACCACATTCGTGAGGATCTAACTTATCAACGATCCCCACAAAATAATGATGGTTTTGTGCTTGATCGTGATCTTTTCGAGAGAGTTTCTAAAATCCTCAATGAGGGGAACGACAAACCTTGGTTTGACGAGCCTATCTATGATGAAGAAATCAATGAGATTCACGGTCATGAGGATGACGAATATGTTGACCCCGAGGGGGCGGTATTCTTTGTTGACCATTATTTTGAGAGTTTATATAACCCACCCCCTCCCACTAATGACTTAAATGTGAGAATTTTTAGCGTCATTAATTTTGAATTTGAAACGCCAAATAGTTTCGACATTATAAAATCGGGTTTTCATAAAGAGTTAAAAATTGATGAAAAAGGAAAAGATTTTATAATTTATTTAAATGATTTTTCTACAAGTTTAACTTCGTCATCACATCGTGTTTTGAGTGCTACAAGCTCGTCTACTCCTTTTGATGATGCTTTGTGTGGTTTTAATGTGGGGGAAGCCCTTTATGTTTCTTCACACTTTACCACCGAGGACGAGATATTCAATCCCGGAATCACATTTATAGGAAAATCTCGGTCTTCCACTGATGCAATAAATGGAAAATATTTTTGTTTGCTTGGTGTGAGTCTACCTCGATTAGCTCATATTATTGTCCCACCCATTGTCCCACCCTTCTATTTCTTCTCATCTATTTTCTTTTATCCCTTTGGGGTGCCACTATCGCTTGAAGTAGCGTTGTTTCGTCTTTAACCCGAAAACGAAGACGCTATCTTTGACCTCGGTTTACGTTTATGGGGTTTTTAAAGTACTCCATGTACTTTTGGGCATTGTTTATCATGTAATCCCCACCAAAAATGACCATACCATGATAATCCCTAAATGATCACATTTATGGGAATTCGGGTCGATCTTTGACTCGGTTATCAAAAACAAGGTGCCTCGTGGAGGATTCTCATGCTTATCCTTGTAAATATTATTGCTTTTCCAATAGTGTAATGCGGGGTCTTGTGCTCTTCCGACCTTTGTTTCGTGGTTGTTTGTGATTGTGATTTATTAGGTTCATCCTTGATATGAGTGATTTTACTCATATCATTTGTATCTTTAAATGGACAATAAATGCCTAAAATGTTCAAATATTGCCTTGTATATGCTTGGTTTGTTGTTTGATGTGTGTAGGTACCAAAGTTCGCGAAAACCGACAAAAACAAGCACGAGTTTGAAGAAAAAGATCGAGGAAGCCAAAAACAAGCTTGTCTTTTACGGATTTAATCTTATATGGAGTTTATTGGGCTTGTGGGTCCCACTTTTGATTAATGGGCTCAAAAGCCCATTTAAGGAACAAAATATCTACTTTTTTAACCATAAGCCCAAATTGGATTTACATGGGACGGATTAAGTTCTATGGGCTAAAAGCCTATTATGATTAAATGAATATGAGGCGTGTGGAGTTTATGGGCTCCAAGCCCATCAACAAAAGAGATAACAATTAGAAACGGATGGAGTAACACTTGGTTAATGGCCCATTCAAGCCCAAGAAGAAAGATAGAACGAAGGTTTTATATATTTGTGAGTCAAAAAAGAGAGACGGTTAATAAGTAAATAAGGTTCACTTTTCTTGGTCAACACAAACCGTTTATACCACACACATTTTTTTCCTTCTCCTTCGATAGAAACAATAAACATACGCAGCTTTATTCCTCCAAAATAAACCCTAGTTACATAAATCAAGATTTGGGGCTTTATTGATTCTAGGCGCGTTTATACACGCGCTAGTAATTAATTGCCATTTTTTTTCTGGAGATTGAAGATTGAGCTATCCAGGGTGACGTGGCCCCTTTCTCTCAAATGATTGATTCACACACCTCACATCTCATCACTCCTCCAATCAAGACTTGCCACATCGGTTTGGAAGAAGCACAACTAGCACAAGGATTGCCACGTTGGCAATCCGTGTGATAGTTTATCATCTTTCCACCCTTAGATCATAACAAGAATGAGAGAGAAAGAAGAGATGCCGAATTAAGGGTCAAGATCTACTCTTCTTCATCAATAAACTCACCCCCAACAGCTTGGGATCTCCTATAAATACCCTCGGTATTTTTCATCATAATGTATTCCAATTTTATTTACTGTTATAATGTTAAATTAGAGTTAAGAAATTTGTATTTTCATTTTTATTAGTTCTGTATTACTTTCTTCTGATTAATAAAAATTTTATTCTGTCAAAATTATTCGTGTGTTGTTTACTGTTAAAGTTCAATATACTTTCCTTTCTCAGTATGATTTGATATTATTAATATAAAAGATATTTAATTAAACTTCCTAATAGTTTAAAGAAATATCTAAGTAAAATTGTGAAGAAAATCAAACCCCAATGGTTTGATTAAAATATCTAAGTAAGATCTGATTCGATAAGGGTGTTTGGTTCGAGGCATTATTTTGACCTTAAATGGTGTATTTGGTTCGAATGATTTATGGTGATGTTAATGGTGGTTGATGGTGTTGTTTCGGTTTCATAAGACTGCTCAGCGCAGATCTTCTACTCAACAGAAATCTTGAATAAGGTTCACTGTCATCTTTTAATTTTCATGTTTGTAGATTAATTTTGTTAAATGATTAGGATATTTAGCTATATGTTTTAGGTATAATGATTTAGATTGTTGATTTTGTCTGGATTTAGTAGCTTCTACGTTTTTATGTGTTTGAGGATTTGCGTTGATCTGAAAAGCTGGAATGGTTTAGTATGCATATGATTTTGAAACTGAGTTATTTAGCTTCATTTATATGATTGGTAATTGATAATCTGCTATGGTAGATTGATTTATGCTTTGACATGATCAATTTGAAGTTGCTGAATGTTGTAACATGCTTGTTTTGGATGACTACAATTGACTAGTGTTATTTGGCTTGGTTTATTTTATTTTCTGATTGCTTTAAATTTGGTTTATCCTCAAGTTAAGGTTTCAATTAGATTAAGTTGAAGTTTGGTTTTGTTACTGATTTGAAAAGCATTTGAGGCTGTGATTTCTAGCTAATTCATCTTTGCTAAATAGATGCATTTGAATTAGTTAGGCCTTGTCTGCTTAATTTGTTTAAATTTGTTTCTACTGTCTAATTTATTTATTAAAATAGTGTATGTTCAATAGTGTTCAAATTAATATTATTTACTGTTTTTTTGATTTGTCTATCTGAATAGTTATTCTTATGAATATGAATTGATAAACTTGCCTGCTTGTGACTAGTTGTTATATCTGGATTTTGGTTTATCCGCTTTCTTTATCGATTTATTTGATATGGTTGTACTGATTAATTAGCTTTAGTCATTTGTATTTATCTGTATACCATATGTTTCGATGGGTACTGATTTTTATATATAGTCAATTCAAAGTTATAACAGCCAAGAAAAAGTCATTCCTATGACTTAATCTTTCAATTTTAACTGACCAAAAAATAATACCAAAACTTTGTCCACAACATGTCTCGAACTCGAGACCTGCACCTCAACTGGCCTACGCTTCAACCATCTGTGATATCTCACTGTTTTAGTTAAAAGATAGTTTAAGTAATTAATATAGCTAGTAGTAATTGGCTGTCAGCTTTAATTCCTATATTAATACATAGTTTACATTTGTTAAATTTATATAATTTGTTTAGAATTAATTTTTTATATAGTTTAAATAAATAAATAAATAAAATAAAGTAATAAAAAATGTTTTATTAATTTTAGGAAATTAATTAGTCTTGAAATTAATTAGAATTTAATTAAATTAGTGTTTAAAAAAAATAGATTTGGTTTGAAAAGGGTAAAAGTAATTTTTAATAGATTTAATTAAATAATATTTTTTAAATAGGATTTTTATATTAGTTTAAATTGTTTTTTTAAAATAGTGCAAAAGTAAATTTAATTAAATAGTTATGTTTTAATAGTTTAAATTTTAATATAACTTTAATGTTTAAATATAAATTTTTTTAGATTAATTAATTTTGGGTTTACGATTCATGCACTTTAGGTTAAAAATTGGTAGAAATAATTCTAGTTTTAAAAACCGAAACCAATTCGAATCAATTGTCCAAATCAAAGCAAAATGTTTCAAATTCATAAGATCTTCGTGTACAACGAACTTGGTTCATCCACGTGTTTAACTGAATCCGTCTTTGGTAGTTTTCGACTATTACTTTTTCCTAAAGGTAATTTTCTAATTTACCCTATAACGTATCTAATTATCACTATACTATCACGATCACCTCAAAAAATTTGGCGCCGCGGCCAGGGATCTTGTGTACGATTCATTTTCGTGGAGATTCGTTGATCGTTGATTTGAAGACCCTTTCCGTCCTCGAAAAGTTTTGTTATTTTTCTATTATATAGTATGTATCATTTTTCTCGTTTTTTGTGATTACTATATTGTATTACGTAGAATAATAAATTTACCTACTTTTCAAATAAGACCTTAGTTGGGATTTCATCACCTACCTATTGTATTCGCATCCAAAACAAGAATAAAAAGCAAAATAGATAAATACTAATAAGAAGTTTGAACTTGATTTATACAAACTATATGGTGGGTATAAGACGACGTGCTATAAAAGGCCATCTAAGGAAAAAGGTTTTTAAGTGCTTTGTGCCACCTCGTTTCCCCGCTTGCTTGTGCGTGTATTGATAGGGACGACCGATTATTGGTTTGCCAACTCAAGTAGTATTATATCTTATTTTTGTAGTTTACTTATTCAACCTCGAGACGTTTAGGTTTTCACCTATCGTTTCAAAGTAGACCGAGGGTAATTTACTTCCAAAGTAGTTATCCTTATTCCTTGTTTTTTATCGATCATTTTTGATTGAGAAATACCAAATAAAAATACCAAAAATAATCTTCTTCTTGTCTAATTTCTTTTCTTCAATCCTCTAAATTCTCGTTTTTGTAGTGTATGCAATTACGTTCTTCTCGACTTGTGATTGATTTTAATATGCTTGAAAATATTCCTCGTAGAAATAGAAATCGTCAACAACGAATAGTGGAACCCGAGCTTCCACCTATTGTTGTAGAGATGGCCGATAACCGAACAATGGAGGAATTGCTCCGTGCACCCACCGAAGGGTATGGGGAAGAAATCGTTGTGCCGGCTATTTTGGCGGAAAATTATGAGATTAAGACGGGTCCTTTATCGCTCATTCGTACCGACCAATTTCATGGCAATGAGACCGATAGCCCGCATTCTCACATTCGGAATTTTCTTCGAATTACCTCGACTCTCAAATTTAGAGATGTGCCGAATGACGCGATTAAGCTCATGCTTTTCCCGTACTCGCTCGAGGGTAATGCTAAGATTTGGTATGAGAAAGAACCACTGGGTTCGATCTTAACATGGGATGATTTAGTGTCTAAGTTCATGAATTATTTCTTTCCACCATCTAAGACAACACACTTTAAGAACGAGATCACTAGATTTGAACAAAAAATGCATGAATCGTTTGGGGTTGCTTGGGAAAGATTTAAAGATTTGTTAAGACAATGTCCACACCACGATTTCTCGGAATTGCATCAAATAAATACTTTTTATAATGGACTTAATATGATTGAACAAGATTCTTTAAATGCCACCGCGGGTGGTAATCTTTTAAGAAAAACTCCGAGAGACGCGTGGGAAATAATTGAGAATAAGTCTAGAGCACAATATTCACGAAACACACCGGGTGTTTCCAATGTGAATTCATTAAATCCCGAGATTGCTAGATTGGAATCTAAGATTGATAATAGATTTGCAACATTGTTGAATGAGATTAGGAAGAATCCTCATGGATCGATTAATATGGTTTAGAATTTTTGTGTATCATGTGGTGGAGCACATCCTAATTATGCTTGTTCAACCACGGGGTTTGATCAAGCTAGTGCTTTTGCCGTGACGGGAACTTATGGCTCCAACGGTCAAGTTCCTCGTCAAAAGCATGTTGCTCCACCGGGTTTTCCACCGGTCAAAATAGGTACAACAATGGGAACAATGGGAATAATTTTAACCGTGGTAACCAAGGGAATTACAATCAAGGAAATGGGTTTAATGCTAATCAAAACAATCAAGGTTTTCAAAGTAATAACCAAAATGATTTGTCAAGCTACATTAAAACGAATGAGGCAAATTTGAAAGCTTTTCAAAATAACATTCAATGACAAATGGCAACTTTAAAAAATGAGTTTCAAAACACGATTAAAGGGAAAAATAACAAGATTGAGCTTAATCAACAAAGACTTGAACAAAACCAAAACCGTTTTGAGCAAAGATTAGAGCAAGGTCAAAATCGTATGCAACAAAGTTTGGAACAAGGTCAAAATAAATTGCTTTCTATGTTTGAGTCTTTTATGAGCAAACCCTCCTCTTCTTCGGGTTGCTTACCTAGTAACACCATTCCAAACCCGAAGGGAGAGATGAAAGCCATAACCACACGTAGTGGGAAAGCTTTAGACGGACCTTTGCTTCCACATGTGAGTACCTCTCCGGTGAGGGAAGTGGAGCAAGAACCCGAGGTGGTTAAAGAAAAGGAAATTCCTATTCCACCAAAGTAGACCAATTGCCTATTCCGGAACCCGAGTTTCCGAACACTAAACCCACGCTACCCTACCCTTCGAGACTTAACAAAGAGAAGCTCCACGAAAAGACCAATGCTCAAGTGTCTACGTTTCTTAACGTGTTTAAGAAAATGTATATTAATCTTAGTTTCGCGGATGCATTGATTAGCATGCCTAAGTTTGCTTCAACAATCAAAAGGTTGATGAAAGATAAGGAGAAATTAGTTGAAGTATCTACGTCCTTAAATGAAAGTTGTTCTGCGGTTCTCTCTAAAAAGTTTCCCAAAAAGCTTGGAGACCCCGGTCAATTTTTGATACCATGTGATTTCCCTAATATGAAAGAATGCTTAGCATTAGCCGATCTTGACGCAAGCATTAATTTGATGCCTCTTTCCGTGTTGAAAAGGTTATCACTTCCCGAGCTTACACCTACTATGATGACTATCGAGATAGCGGATCGATCGACCGCCTTTCCAAAAGGTATAGCCGAAGACGTGTTAGTCAAAGTAGGAAAGCTCATCTTCCCAGTGGATTTTGTAATTTGTGATTATCCGGAAAATTCTCGTGTGCCTCTTATTTTGGGAAGACCGTTTTTAAATACGACTAGTTCTTTAGTTGACATGAAACAGGGGAAATTGACTTTACGTTTTGATTATGAAAGTATCACTCTTAATGTTGGTAATATCTCGAAGCCTTCTTCCGAGGACGACGAGGAATCAATCAATCAAATCGATGTGATTGATGTTGCTAGTGAAGAGGTTTCGCAAGATATGCTTGGTTTTTCGGATATTTCCAAAAGTGGTAATCCCACTTCATCGAATCCTATTATCTCTTTGGCTAAACCTCCACTCACTCCATTTGAGGGAGGGGACTTCGTTCTTGAAGAGCTTGAGAATAATGGTTATTCAAAAATCGATAAGAAGATTGATGATTACCTTAGCACACCATTTGATCCTAGTGAGTTTGATTGTGAGAATTTTGATCCCGAGGGAGATATTGCATTAATTGAAAAATTGTTGAATCCCTTTTGAATCACCACCAATGGAATTAAAAGTTATGAGTGCTAATGAAACTAAAGTGAAAACATCTATTGAAGAAGCACCCGAATTAGAACTTAAGGAACTACCCACTCATTTGGAGTATGCTTTTCTTGAAGGAACGGATAAATTACCGGTGATTATTGCTAAGGGATTAAAGGAAAATGAAAAGGATGAACTTATCAAAGTGCTTAAGAAACATAAACGGGCCATTGCATGGAAAATCTCCGACATTAAGGGTATAGATCCAAAATTTTGTACTCATAAAATTATAATGGAGGATGATTATAAACCCGCTATCCAAAATCAAAGAAGGGTCAATCCAAAGATTCATGAGGTGATCAAAAAGGAAGTCACTAAACTTCTAGACGCCGGAATGATCTACCCTATCTCGGATAGTCCATGGATTAGCCCCGTGCATTATGTTCCAAAGAAAGGAGGAATGACGGTTGTTACTAATGAGGATAATGAATTGATTCCTACTAGACTTGTGACCGGTTGGCGTGTTTGTATTGACTATAGGAAACTTAATGATGCCACTAGGAAGGATCATTTTCCATTACCTTTTATGGATCAAATGTTAGAGAGACTAGCGGGGAATGAATTCTATTGCTTTTTGGATGGATTTTCCGGCTATTTCCAAATCCCCATTGACCCTCGTGATCAAGAAAAGACCACATTCACTTGTCCTTATAGAACATTTGCTTATCGTCGCATGCCTTTTGGACTATGCAATGCTCCGGGGATGTTCCAAAGATGTATGATGGCCATTTTCCATGATATGATCGAGAAAACCATGGAAGTCTTCATGGATGACTTTTTGGTTTTTGGGGAATCTTTCACTTCATGTCTCCCTAACCTTGAAAGAATGTTGCAACGTTGTGAGGAAACGAATCTTGTGCTTAATTTTGAAAAATGTCACTTCATGTGCAAAGAGGGAATTGTGTTAGGACATAAGATCTCTAAGGCCGGTATTGAGGTTGATAGGGCTAAAATAGACGTGATTGCCAAATTACCTCCACCCACCACCGTTAAGGGAGTTAGGAGTTTTCTCGGCCATGCCGGCTTCTATAGACGTTTTATACAAGACTTCTCTAAGATAGCTCGGCCTATGACCCATCTTTTGGAAAAAGAGACTCCTTTCATCTTTTCGAATGAGTGTATTCAAGCCTTTGAGATGCTTAAAAGGAAGTTAACCGAATCTCCAATCTTGGTTGTTCCGGATTGGGACCTACCTTTCGAAATTATGTGTGATGCTAGTGATTACGCGGTATGTGCGGTTTTGGGGCAACGTAAGTCAAAACACTTCTTGCCTATACACTATGCAAGTAAGACTATGACGGATGCTCAAACAAAGTACACTACAACGGAAAAGGAGTTACTTGCCGTTGTGTATGCTTTTGAAAAGTTTAGACCATATCTCGTCTTGTCTCAAACCATAGTGTATACGGACCACTCGGCTATCAAATATCTTCTTACTAAACAAGATGCTAATCCGAGGTTGCTCCGGTGGATTCTCCTTCTTCAAGAGTTTAATGTCAAAATTCTAGACAAAAAAGGAGCCGAGAATCTCGCGGCCGATCATTTATCTCGACTTGAGAATCCTCACCAAAGCGATCGAGAGAACAAGGAAATCAATGAAACATTTCCTCTCGAGACGCTTGGTATGATTGCTTTTCGTGGTGATGATAGTACCCTATGGTTTGCGGACATCGCAAATTACCATGCGGGGAAGTTTGTGATCAAGGGTATGTCGTCCCAACAAAAATGGAAGTTTTTCAAGGATATATCCTATTACTTTTGGGACGACCCCTATTTGTTTTGTTTGTGCGCGGATCAAGTGATTTGTAGGTGCGTGTTTGGCAAAGAAGCTCAAGATATCCTTAAATCATGTCATGAGGGACCCACCGGGGGACATCATGGTGCCAACGCCACTGCGAAGAAAGTCTTTGATGCCGACTTCTTTTGGCCTTTCATATATCGTGATGCCCAATACTTGATCAAGACTTGTGATGCTTGTCAACGTCAAGGAAAGAACTCACAAAGGGATGAAATGCCTCAAAACATTATCCAAGTTTGTGAAATCTTTGACATATGGGGGATCGATTTTATGGGGCCATTTCCATCTTCGAAAGGAAATAAATACATTCTCGTAGCCGTGGACTATTTTTCTAAATGGGTTGAAGCTAAGGCTTTGCCTACGAATGATGCTCGAGTTGTGGTGAAATTTTTTAAACAACTTTTCGCTAGGTTTGGAACTCCGCGGGCTAATATAAGTGATCGTGGGACCCATTTTTGTAATGAACAATTTGAAAAAGTTCTAAAGAAATATGGTGTCACTCATCGAATTTCTACGGCTTATCACCCTCAAACGAGTGGTCAAGTGGAGGTTTCAAACCGAGCTCTTAAAAGGATTTTTGAGCGTTCTATTGGAGAAAATCACACTTCATGGTCGGATAAATTGGACGATGCATTGTGGGCTTTCTGTACGGCTTACAAGACACCAATTGGTTGTACGCCATTTAGGTTGGTCTACGGAAAAGCATGCCACTTGCCAATTGAACTCAAACATAAGGCGTATTGGGCTCTTAAGCATTGTAACTTTGATTTGAGGACCGCGGGTGATCATCGCAAGGTTCAATTGAATGAACTAACTGAATTAAGGGATCAAGCTTATGAAAATTCTTTGATCTATAAAGAGAAGATTAAGAGGATTCATGACTCTAAAATCAAAAACAGCATTTTCAATGTTGGTGATCAAGTCCTCTTATTCAACTCTAGACTTAAGATTTTCTCGGGCAAGCTTAAATCCCGTTGGTCAGGACCATTCAACATTGCACAAGTTTTCCCTTATGGCACGTTGAGCTAGCTCAAAAAGACGGGCCTAACTTTAAGGTGAATGGTCATCGTGTGAAACACTACTTTGGATGGGACATACGTACGGAGGTTGTCCCGGATCTTCAAACTTTCCCTAAGGACCAATGAATGCGGGGATCGAGTCGAGCTCATGACTTGGTTAACAAAAACGAGGTGCCTTGTGGGGGAGTCCCATACATTCTATCTTCTATCTATTTTCTAACACTAATAAGGCTTGATCTTTCAAGCTCGTGCTCGTGTTTTGTTGTGTTATGAATCATAGGTATGACACTAATCATTGAAGACTCTCGTGTTCGGTTTTTGCCGGTCCACTTGATCTTCCAATCTTTAAATGCCAAAAAAGGGCACACTTTCTATCCCCTTATTTTTATCGACTAACGTTTTATCTTGAGGCATAATTAATAAACGACTTATAGATTTGCGTGCTCTTTCCATGTTAAGATTTTGCATTAGACTCTTCGTGTTTTAGCAAGGGGGTGTTACTCTTGAGCTAAGAAACATTGAGGACAATGTTTAGTTTTAGCATGGGGGAGTCAATTGATATAATCGCTTGCAATTGATTTTGTCGTGTCTAAACGTAATCGTTTTCTCATTTTTCATAAAAATTTTAAATTTTTAGTGTTATTTTTAAGTTTTAATAAATAAAATAAGTGCTTCTGACACGAATGTAGGCTTTCCGTTGGTGAAAATAAAAATAGTTTTTGACTCGACTCGGTTTTTACCTTAGCTTTTCCTTAACGTATTTGAATTAAGTTTTGCTAGGCTTTTATATAGGGAACTTTAAAACGCGAAAGTCTTAATTCATACGGGTTAAGAACAAGAACTTTTCGCAAGTTCCTATAATTGATCCTAGAAAGTCGTTTATCAAGGGAACTTTAAAACGAAAATTCTAAACTTGAAAAAGTAAAAGAAGATGCAAGACCCTATAGATGACTTGAAAACCCAAAACTTTGATTTAATAGGCTAAGTATCCATTGATTTCACATTTTTTGAAATTTTACAATATGGAGAACAAGAAATGATAGATTTCAATCATAATTTTCTAAAATTAACTCTTCTTTATGCAAGTATTTTTGTGTTTGATTTAATCTCCTCGTATTTATTTTCCACGCTTCAATAATAATTGATTAATAAATGAAGTTTTTAGCAGTTTAGGCTTGATATCTTAATTCGTAACTCCTTCTTTTTCTTCCCTTGTAATTAAAGTGAGAACAAATTAAGGGTGTCAGCGTCATGGACTTTGGATCATGGGATTGTAGAAATTTGGCTTACTATAAATATCATATTAATAAAGAAGAATAAATAAAAACATGTTCTCTAGGAGCCTTCGGGTGGGAGTCATGTAGCACTACCCTTGTCATTAGAGCCTTAGGGTACATGGCAAGGGGACGTGTTGAATAAAAATTGATTCATCATCATGAGCCATAAGGTGGGATGGTGATGTCAATTCCCTTATTTTTGTCCAAGGAGCCTTCGGGTGTGGATTTTAAATAAGGAGCACAATTGCATCTTAAAGAGCCACAAGGTGATATGATGTAGTTGTTGCTAACTCCATTAATAAGGTCATAATTGATTTTGGAGGTTTTTATTGTTGCTTTTAAGTAGTCCTATTAGCCAAATTTTGGGTCCGGGGATTCATCCCTCAAATCGTGTTAAGTTATCCTTGATGTGGGTTTTCTTTAGTGACAACGGTTTTTGAAGTCGAGGTTAGGTTTTGAGTGTTGAGTTTACACCATTTTTGCCTTCATTTTTTGGACTAATAAATATCAAATAAAGTCAAATGAGCCTTTGGGTGAATGACATATAAAATCTAGAGATACAATTAGGAATAATAGGAGATTAAGTTTAACACAAATTACTTGTATGAGTTGGTTTAATTTTGGGGCTTATGATTGACAATGATCTTGTTTTTGCACTTGGCATGGAAAAGTGAAAAGTCGAGGACGATGAATCTATTTGAGTTTTATGAACCTAAAAGTTATTTTTCAAATAATGAAAGTAATACATTATGTCTTTGCAAAATAAAGTGTCAAAAGTTGAATAAAGGTGTAGTTAGTGTTTTATTTCATCATTGCGTGAGGACACGACAATTGCTTAGCAAGGGGGAGATCGATATGAGTGATTTTACTCATATCATTTGTATCTTTAAATGGACAATAAATGCCTAAAATGTTCAAATATTGCCTTGTATATGCTTGGTTTGTTGTTTGATGTGTGTAGGTACCAAAGTTCGCGAAAACCGACAAAAACCGGCACGAGTTTGAAGAAAAAGATCGAGGAAGCCAAAAACAAGCTTGTCTTTAGCGGATTTAATCTTATATGGAGTTTATTGGGCTTGTGGGTCCCACTTTTGATTAATGGGCTCAAAAGCCCATTTAAGGAACAAAATATCTACTTTTTTAACCATAAGCCCAAATTGAATTTACATGGGACGGATTAAGTTCTATGGGCTAAAAGCCCATTATGATTAACTGAATATGAGGCGTGTGGAGTTTATGGGCTCCAAGCCCATCAAGAAAAGAGATAACAATTAGCAACGGATGGAGTAACACTTGGTTAATGGCCCATTCAAGCCCAAGAAGAAAGATAGAACGAAGGTTTTATATATTTGTGAGTCAACAAAGAGAGACGGTTAATAAGTAAATAAGGTTCACTTTTCTTGGTCAACACAAACCGTTTACACCACACACATTTTTCCTTCTCCTTTAATAGAAACAATAAACATACGCAGCTTTATTCCTCCAAAATAAACCCTAGTTACATAAATCAATATTTAGGGCTTTATTGATTCTAGGCGCGTGTTTATACACGCGCTAGTAATTAATTGCCATTTTTTCCGGAGATTAAAGATGGAGCTATCCGGGGTGACGTAGCCCATTTCTCTCAAATGATTGGTTCACACACCTCACATCTCATCACTCCTCCAAACAAGACTTACCACATCGGTTTTGAAGAAGAACAACTAGCACAAGGATTGCCAGGTTGGCAATCCGTGTGATAGTTGATCATCTTTCCACCCTTGGATCATAACAAGAATGAGAGAGAAAGAAGAGATGCGGAATTAAGGGTCAAGATCTACTCTTCTTCATCAACAAACTCACCCCCAACACCTTGGGTTCTCCTATAAATACCCTCGGTATTTTTCATCATAATGTATTCCAATTTTACTCAATGTTATAATGTTAAATTAGAGTTAGGAAATTTGTATTTTCATTTTTAATAGTTCTGTATTACTTTCTTCTGATTAATAAAAGTTTTATTCTATCAAAATTATTCGTGTGTTGTTTACTGTTAAAGTTCAATACACTTTCCTTACTCAGTCTGATTTGATATTATTAATATAAAAGATATTTAATTAAACTTCATAATAGTTTAAAGAAATATCTAAGTAAAATTGTGAAGAAAATCAAACCCAAATGGTTTGATTAAAATATCTAAGTAAGATCTGATTCGATAAGGGTGTTTGGTTCGAGGCATTATTTTAACCTTAAATGGTGTATTTGGTTCGAATGATTTATGGTGATGTTAATGGTGGTTGATGGTGTTGTTTCGGTTTCATAAGATTGCTCAGCGCAGATCTTCTACTCAACGGAAATCTTCAATAAGGTTCACTGACATCTCTTAATTTTCATGTTCGTAGATTAATTTTGTTAAATGATTAGGATATTTAGCTATATGTTTTAGGTATAATGATTTAGATTGTTGATTTTGTCTGGATTTAGTAGCTTCTACATTTTTATGTGTTTGAGGATTAGCGTTGATCTGAAAAGCTGGAATGGTTTTGTATGCATATGATTTTGAAACTGAGTTATTTAGCTTCATTTATATGATTGGTGATCGATAATATTCTATGGTAGATTGATTTATGCTTTGACATGATCAATTTGAAGTTGATGAATGTTGTAACATGCTTGTTTTTGATGACTGCAATTGAGTAGTGTTATTTGGCTTGGTTTATTTTTTTTCTGATTGCTTTAAATTGGTTTATCCTCAAGTTAAGGTTTCAATTAGATTAAGTTGAAGTTTGGTTTTGTTACTGATTTGAAAAGCTTTTGAGGCTATGATTTCTAACTGATTACTCTTTGCTATATAGATACATTTGATTTAGTTAGGCCTTGTCTGCTTAATTTGTTTAAATTTGTTTCTACTGTCTAATTTGTTTATTAAAATAGTGTATGTTCAGTAGTGTTCAAATTAATATTATTTACTGTTTTTTTGATTTGTCTATCTGAATAGTTATTCTTATGAATATGAATTGATAAACTTGCCTGCTTGTGACTAGTTGTTATATCTGGATTTTGGTTTATCCGCTTTCTTTATAGATTTATTTGATATGGTTGTACTGATTAATTAGCTTTAGTCATTTGTACTTATCTGTATACCATATGTTTCGATGGGTACTGATTTTTATATATAGTCAATTCAAAGTTATAACAACCAAGAAAAAGTCATTCCTATGACTTAATCTTTCAATTTTAACTGACCAAAAAATAATACCAAAACTTTGTCCACAGCAGGTCTCGAACTCGAGACCTGCACCTCAACTGGCCTACGCTTCAACCATCTGTGCTATCTCACTGTTTTAGTTAAAAGATAGTTTAAGTAATTAATATAGCTAGTAGTAATTGGCTGTCAGCTTTAATTCCTATATTAATACATAGTTTACATTTGTTAAATTTATATAATTTGTTTTGAATTAATTTTTTATATAGTTTAAATAAATAAATAAATAAATAAAATGTTTTATTAATTTTAGGAAATTAATTAGTCTTGAAATTAATTAGAATTTAATTAAATTAGTGTTAAAAAAATAGATTTGGTTTGAAAAAGGTAAAAGTTAATTTTTAATAGATTTAATTAAATAATATTTTTTAAATAGGATTACTAAATTAGTTTAATTTTTTTTTTAAAATAGTGCAAAAGTAAATTTAATTAAATAGTTAAGTTTTAATTGTTTAAATTTTAATATAACTTTAATGTTTAAATAGAAATTTTTTTAGATTAATTAATTTTGGGTTTACGATTCATGCACTTTAGGTTAAAAATTGGTAGAAATAATTCTAGTTTTAAAAACCGAAACCAATTCGAATCAATTGTCTAAATCAAAGCAAAACGTCTCAAATTCATAAGATCTTCGTGTACAATGAACTTGGTTCATCCACGTGTTTAATTGAATCCGTCTTTGGTAGTTTTAGACTATTACGTTTTCCTAAAGGTAATTTTCTAATTTACCCTATAACGTATCTAATTATCACTATTCTATCACGATCACATCAAAAATTTTATCATTGAAGCCTCACGTGTTCGTTTTACGTATCACTCGAGCTTCGATCGTTGCTTTTGAAGACTCCGATATCCGATGATATCCTTTTATGTTCTAACGATTATCTTATTAGCATAATTCATAAACGGATTTTGAGTTATTCGTTTTACCCTTTCAAAGCTCGAGATTATGCATTCGAATTTTCGTCTCTAGTATGGGGGTGTTTCATGCTTAGACTCGAAACATTGAGGACAATGTTTAGTTTTAGTATGGGGGTTAATAGATACTTCACCTTGCTCACGTCATCACACAATCCAATTTTCTTCTTTTTGTTATCGTTTTGTTGCAAATAAAGCTAAAAATGGCCGAATTTAAATATTTTTTTAAATTTTCATAAGTGTTTAAGACACGAATGTAGGTTTTCCGATGGTGAGAATAAGAGTAATTTTTGACTCGACAGTATTTAGCTTCGATTCCTTAACTATTTTTAGGTTAAGTCTCTTAAATGAGGAGGAGAAATGATAGAGTTCATTATAAGTTAATATGCTAAACGTAGAGTACTCGTATTCTTTCTAAACTCATGTGTTATAATTATTTTCTTATTCTCCCAAAGCTTTGAATAAATAAATGTAATAAATAAGGTCGTACGGTTTATACGATATGTTAGCTTCTAGCCCAAGATCATTTAAAAGTTACTTGTAATTAAATAGAGTACATAGCCAAGGCATAATTATTGAAACGGGACGCGAAGATTAGCGAATCCAGAAAGGACCTAACAAGGCATGAGGATTACCTTTTGTTGCTAAAGATCCAAAGATGATGTGAAGAATCATGAATCCTAATCTAAATGAAGGATCAAGACACAAGACGAAAAGCAATACTCCCCAAAAGGTTACGGAAAAGTCTATCCAAAAGGCCCTAACAAGGCATGAGGATAAATCAATCAAATTCCTATAAGGAGGCGAATCGTTGTATATCAAAATCCTAAATAAAGAAGAGGATATGAAGAAGTCGTGGTTAAAAGTTGAAGAATCTCATACCAAGTTGAAGATGTATACCAAAAATGAAGAGAAGACCATAATTTCAAGATCGTCTCTCAAGATTTGAAGTTCGAAACACATGCCAAATATTGGTCCGAGAAAGGTCTCAAATCGCGAAACAAGTTATGCCAAGATATTCATTTTAAATGATTAGAAGAAACACTTTAAAAGATCGTGTCCTTTAGCTACTTATTAATTAAACCGTCCTACTTTATTTTAGGCTTAAATAAATATCGAAATAAGTAAAAAATGTATCCTCTTGATCATTAAGACAAAATAAAATATAAGAGATACCAATTAGGAATAAGGGAGTCTAAGTACGTGATTAACGCGTATGAGTAGTGTTAGCATTACTAACTTGTAATAACAATGATCTCGTTTCAAGCTTAGCATGGAATTGTGTATAAATCGAGGATGGCGAACTTATCTCCATGAGGCATACACGTGTTCTTATTCTATGATCCTAGGCGTCCCATTTTGCGATGAAAACAATACATTATGTCTAAAACGCAAGTAGTAGTTTATTTAAATATATGTTTCAATAAATGTCATATAAAAATGAGTTTTGGAAGTGCTATGATTCTTAATTCTAGCATTGCGTGAGGGCAAGGCAATGGTTTAGTAAGGGGGAGTGATAAGACTACATTTATACATAGTCTCATCGTCCAAATCGGGCTTAAGACGCTTAAAAATATCATAAAATACCCCAAAATATATGTGTCTTTGTTCATTGTGTATTTTAGGTACGGATATCGTGAATTTAACAAAAGATCACAAGATTAAAGCAAAAAAACATGGGAAACTAAGCCGCACAAAGAACTGGACCCGAGAAATGAATTTCCAAAAATACCCTTGAAGTTTTGAAGATTGTCAAGATTGGTCCCTCAAGATTGAAGAAATGTCATTTTACACCACTCTTCTATCACAATTTTCATTGGGGTCCCTAAACTATAATCATTGTACAAGTTCAGCCCTTGGAGAACAGCCAAATTGCATATTTAGTCATTTGTATAACTTTGTAAAGTTATTCTTCCAAGAAAGATGATTAGGCCAAAGTTATTTATGAAGAAACTTTAAAGAAAATCTGTTGAGACTTTATTTGCAAAGAAAAAGGAAGTATAAGGGGGAAATTCGCCAAACATTAATACCCTGCCCACCACTCAACTGCTTCCATATCACCAGACCCACACCATAATAAAACCCGGATCCTAACCATATCCAACCCAAAACCGGCCCTATACCCGACTCCAACCCACCCATAACCTTTACACGTCACTGTTGATCCCAAACTTAGATCGATTTAGCTTTGTGTTATCGAGACTGAACCAAGTATAACACTCAGAGAAACTTAGTGTTAATGACAATCTAATAGTTATGAGGAATTAACACTTAGAATGAAGAACAAAGCAAAACACAATGTTCACCAAACTTTCACTTGAATTGATTATCAATGAGGGACAATGAAAGTATTCAGAACGTATATCAAACATAACCTAAAGGCCTCCTTTTATAGAACAAGGAGCCTTGTACAATAATCTAACTTGTCAACTATTCTAGGAAGATATATCAAGAGAACTATAGAAAATACAATATGAAATGTATATTTTCCTAACATATCTAAACGTGTTGACAAAGTATTTTGTTGTAGCAGGGATCTCTCTTATCAGCGCTTGAATATCTCTTGTCAGTGGCGCTTGATTTCCTCTTGTCAGCGGTTGAAATCCCTTTGTCAGCGGCATAGTGATGTAGCTTAATTTTATTCCCAACGATCCTCCCCTAAACTTGATACTGTTGGAAATAAGTTTCTACGTATTTAGAAAGGATGGGTCACTCCAATGATATATTCATGTATTGGGCTCGTGATCCAACATGTAAACATATAGCCCATCAAGCCCACATGTAGGGTGGGCTATATATATACACCCTCCTTGCATGTTAGAAGGGGTTGGTCACTACTTGTTTCATACAATTCTAATCTAATCCTACACTTTCTCTTTATTCTCTCCAGCCTCTCTCTAACTTTCTCTTTCTAGTTCTTCATCTCTTCCTCTCTCTTTAGATCATTAGAACACAAGGATAATCCAAGGATTAAGAGGACCTACAAATGGTATCAAGAGCCTTGGTTTGAGTGGTTTTGTTCTTGTGTTCTTGATTTTGTGTATTTTGATCTATATTACCCGCGTCCATTTTTTTTGTGTTTTTTGTGGTTTGATCTTCACCAATATCATCTACGTATTCGTGTTAGTGATTTGGGTTAATTTGATCGCTCAAAAACGCAAAATTTTTGCGTGTTTGGATTCATATTTGGCTTCAAGATTCGAATTTATAAAAGTACAATCCGAATTCCTTGTTTTTCTCACCTTTTCGCAAAATCTGATTCAATTTCGCAATATCTTCTCATAGATTACGGATTTGAATCATCTCATAGATTGCGTATTTGAATCATCTCCATTGAATGCGAAATCAAATATATCTGGATATTGCGGAATTATAGCTTTTCTGAGTATTGCGGAATTATTGCTTTTCTTCATTGCGGAATCTTAACATTTATTCATTGCGGAATTGTGCTTTCTTCATTGCGGAATTGTTACTTTTTAAGTTATTGCGAAATTGAATCCTATGTTTGATTCTGAAATTATTGTTTGATTGCGGATTCGAATCCACGCATTGCGGAATTATATTAATTCACACTTTGCGGAATTATATATTTTGCAGAATTGCGAAATCATTGCACATAATTGAGGATACTTCACACATTGTGGAATTATTGGAATTTTTCAAAATTTTCGATAAACTTGATTTAGAAAATTTCGTGTGTAATTTTGCCTTGGAGATTTTTGGTTTCTCGAAAACACATATTTAGAGGAATTAATCACTTTTTCACTGTTCGATTGATAAATACTCCTTACCTTCATTTTCCATCGAAATTCAATGGAATCGTTGAATTCGACATCTCAAGATGGAAAATTGCAGAAGATGGAAGAAGAAGCAAGACAAAAATGTGAGGTCTCATTTCGACATTTGAATGTCATCTTTACGAGCTTACCAAGCTAGACTACGGACCATCCTTTGAGGCAGTCTTTGTCCAAGATGCTCCATTCTTCATGGACGTTATGATCATAAACTTGGATATTCTGTGGAAACCTTGGTTTCCTCGATCTTTTAGCTACTAGGAATGCATCATGTTCATATGATAAGATAATCAAAGTGTAATTAGAACACGACACATTAACAAGGTGTTTAGGCACAAAGAACATGAATTAAAACAAAAGGATTGTTCATTATATTAATAACAAACAACCACTAGGTGTGTGTACATTGAATCCCACACCTAGTCGACACACGCTTTAGGTTTACATTATATTTAAAAGTTATGAATAAACCTAATACCCTTGGTTCCTTTTATAGTGTAAGGATTAGGGTTTATAAGAGATAATATCAAATAAACATGTAAATCTTCTATTCTAATCAACTAATACAGAATATATTTTGCATACTTATCTAAATAGAAGCTTCTAACAACTTTGTCTACGTTTCTGTCAATGCTTGGATTGCATGTGACAATGCTTGGATTGCACTTGATAATGCTTGTCAATGTTGACTTCTGTCAACGCTTGATTTGCCCTTGACAACGCTTGATTTGCTCTTGTCAAGCCTGAACAAATGTTTTCATGTTTTCTTCGTTTTTGAGTTTCTGCCACATCAACTTTTTGACCCAACAATCTTCCCCTAGTTGATGTTGGCAAAACTCTTTGTGTATCTCTTGTAAGTTGTACATCATCTTCAAATTGCTTCCCCTCAAATGTAGCATGTATGTCTTCCCCTTTTTGTCACATCAACAGGGAAGTAAACAATGTATGCAATCTTGAAGATTCTCCAAATGTAGGCTCTGTGTAATGATTTTGAAGAAAAAAAATATAATATTTTTGATGTAGAAGTAGAATAACCCAATCTTGTGTTCCATGTCTTGTACTATCCATGTGATGAAGAACTTATACCCATTGCAAATTATAAGTAGACCTCGATCCCTTGTCAATATTCTCATCCTTTGTGAGACACTGAGCACGATAATGTAACTCCTTCAAGTGTTATGACAAGTCTTCGTCACCAAACATTTAAAGCACGAACAAGTTATCTTTAAACCAATGGGATCAATCCATGATTTAAAGATATGACAAAACACAAACTTGCGAAAATCTACTTCGAACATCAAACTTACCATAAGAATTCTTCCCTTTAAGCCAACACCTCTTCATGACGACTCTCAATCTTTATATCATATGTAAAACTAAAAGAAGGATAACTCTTTTGCAAGGCTACCTCGATTACATAATCAAATCCAATAAAGTTCTTCACAAATTATTGCTAACTCGCATTAAAATCATTAATCCCTTTAAAAGTATCCGAGCCATAAATATCAACTTGATATTCTATATAAAAACGGAGATTCCATGTACCTTTGCGTGTAAATACCTCCTTTTTGTGTGCTAAAAACGTACCAATTTTCTCAAACAGCAGCTATCCTTTTGTTATCCGAGAACCTTCACTGTCCAACTTCTTAAACACATGTTTTGACCAATATCGGACAAAGTGTATCAGCGCTTGAACATGTTGTTCTCGGACAACACATGTCAACGCTTTCCATCAGTGTGTGACTTATTCTTGTCAGCGTCAAACTTAAACTTTGTTAGTGGCTAAATTACTGGCGTGTGGCTCACTCTTCCCTAAGCAACACCTCATTGCAGCCCACATCTTTATCCACCAATAACAATATGAACACAAATTTTGTTTAAAACAAAATCACGTGTCTTTACTAACAACATACTTGGGCCACACATATTACTTCCAATAGTTACGCAAGATTTATCCATCACACGTTTTTCTAGAAATAATAAGTCATGCCATATTTATCTCCTTAAACTACGCATGAAAGAATCAAAAGATCTTACCTAATTATTCTCGTGACATTCTCTGTAAAGCAACGTATCATATGATATCTCACTTTTTGTGAATAGTCTTGAGCAGTCTCAATCAACAAACTGTTGTTAGTCCTCTTTATCCACATCACAACAAACACTTTTGCAATGGATACCATGCGTAATGACATGATCTGCCATTTAATTCGATGTACATACTGGGACCACTTAAAATAAACGTTGCTCCTTCTTGTTGGCTGCGTATCATATTCTTGATCGACCATGATCTCTTTTTCTTTGCTGCCTACAAACAAACAACAAAACCGTGTGTATAATTATCCAAGATAAACAGGAAACCATGTATAATCATCCTTGTTTTTCTTGGCATCAGTAACAATAAACAAGTATTCTAGGGTTTATGAATCAAACCCTAAAAACGAAATCTATCTCTGCAGCCAACTTTGACGCCTAATAACTTTTTCCTGGGGATTAAACTCGACAATCCCTCCGGTGGATGTCTAGATATATATGTATAGAACATTCACAAGAAATTTCATGACGATCCAACGGTCCAATAAAAAGTTATGACCTTTTGAATACTGTTGCGCACACAAAAACGTCCAGAAAAACCCTAGACGGATTTTTCTTTTCTTCACCATACACGAACACCTTGTTGGTCCTAGCATCACGAGCCACGAGGCTCGGATACCAACTATGGAAACCTTGGTTTCCTCGATCTTTAAGCTACTAGGAATACATCATGTTCATATGATTAGATAATCAAAGCGGAATTAGAACACGACACATTAACAAGGTGTTTAGGCACAAAGAACATGAATTAAAACAAAAGGATTGTTCATTATATTAATAACAAACAACCACTAGGTGTGTGTACATTGAATCCTACACCTAGTCGACACACGCTTTAGGTTTACATTGTATATGAAAGTTATGAATAAACCTAATACCCTTGGTTCTTTTTATAGTGTAAGGATTAGGGTTTACAAGAGATAATATCAAATAAACATGTAAATCTTCTATTCAAATAAACTAATACATAATATATTCTGCATACTTATCTAAATAGAAGCTTCTAACAACTTTGTCTACGTTTCTGTCAATGCTTGGATTGCATGTGACAATGCTTGAATTGCACTTGACAATGCTTGTCAATGTTGAATTCTGTCAACGCTTGATTTGCTCTTGACAACGCTTGATTTGCTCTTGTCAACGCCTGAACAAATGTCTTCATGTTTTCTTCGTTTTTGAGTTTCTGCCACATCAACTTTTTGACCCAACATATTCTTCAGCAGCAACATGACAAAGAAGACTTTAATCATATTGCATCTGCATCGGAACTTCAAGTTCTTTTCAAACAATTATCGATTTTTCTTCAAATCGATGTTGCCAACAAAGAAAATTCAGTGTTCTGCAGTGATTCCTTGAAGACATGCTTAAAGAGATTCAAGACTTCCGTGGTACTTTGTCCAAATACGTGACTTCTCTTACACATCTGTTTCAAGAACGATCACGACTTCAAATTGCGTATGATAATTGGAACCAAGCAAATCCGATGCGGATTCCAGACGAAACTAGTGGTCTTACGGATGACTCAAAAGAGACCGCTTTGGTTAATGATGATAGCAGTGTTATAAATTCACGTCAAAGCATGCATGACGAAGAGCCAATAGTTGAGGTGCAATTGAATACTGTATCTAACAATCACTTCCAGCATGTTAAGAATTTTGAACTGTTGCAAAAATATGTTTTTCGTATTAAGAAAGTCTCGGTCACTCCAACAATATAGTTATAAGCTCGTAGTATATGTTTAATTGTTATTCACATTAGCCCGACCCATGAGCATGTTCATGGGCCGGAAGCCCAAGTCCACTAAGGGACTTGGTATATAAACCCCTTTCCACCATGGAAAGGGGTGTTGGTTGTTTACTTCATATTTTCATTAATACAAGTTTTCTTTCTTTCTCTTTCTAGTTTCTATCTCTAGAAAACAACAACCCTCTTGATTAGATCTAAGATTATCATTATTCTACAATTGGTATCAAGAGCCATGGGGTGATTTAAGGTTTTGATTTGTGTTATTCTTTAGTTTTTTATTGGGTTTGGTGTTTTAAGGATAATAAATCTCAAATCTTGAAATTTTTTCGCGTTTTTATGGATTAAGTTGGTAAACAAATCATGTACATAGTTGTGGTAGTGATTTGGTTTACTTGATTTGGTTAAAATCACAAAATATTTTGGTTATTTTGTGATTTTTGGGGTGCTTTTTAGCCTAACAGTGATATCGGATATCAAAATATTCACATATTGTGTCTGTTTTGTGAAGTACCAAAGAGGGTTTCTGATTATTCGAAAGTTGTCACGAGGGTTTCTATTTTTCCTGAAGTATTGAAGATCAACATTCCGAAGTTCTTCCCATAGCAACTATTCCGAAGTTATTTAATATCCAGGATTCCGAAGTGACATACTTTATAATTCCGAAGTCTTCATTTTTTGTATTCATATTCTGAAGTAAACTCAGAGCTTCATTCCGAAGTAGATTCATTCCGAAGTACGCCATTGTTTTCTTTATTGTGAAGTGTGAACTTAGAAGATTTATTCCGAAGTGAATTTAGAGTTTTATTCCGAAGTGGACTCAATGTTTTATTCCGAAGTTGACTTAGAGTTTTATTACGATGTGGACTCAGAGTTTTATTCCGAAGTGAACATAGAGGGTTATTCCAAAGTACACATTCTCTATATTCCGAAGTGATCTCAGAAAGACATTCCGAAGTTTTCAAGTTTAGGGATTCAGAAGTAGTCTTTCAGAATTATTCAGAAGTTGATTGGTAATTTATTTAGAAGTTAAATTGTTTATAATTTTTTTGAAATTTACCTTACAAGTAATTTGGGATTTTGACGATTTCTTCACCTACACACAAACAAAGCATCAACAACAACATAGTTTCACAACCTTATTTCATTGCTCGATCAAAAGATAATCTTTTTTCCATCAAGTGTTCAAAAAATGAATCCTCATTCATTTATGCCTACAATGACATCGCTTACCGATATTTCAATCATCTCGGGTACCGATACCCGCCCACCGTTGCTCATCAAAGACTTATTTGAAGCATGGCAAGGTCGCATGAGAACTTACATTATGGGCAAACCCAATGGAAGACTTATGGTTCAATCCATTAAAAAGGTCCACTCGATTGGGGAGAAGTTACTGTCGACAATGTGACGCGGCCAAGGATGTTTCATGAATTAACAGATGCTAACAAAATCATTGCCGATGCGGATGAAAGGGCCGTTCAGACAATACTTCAAGCTCTTCCACCTGATATCTATCGAATGGTAAGTCAACACATAGTGGCAAAGGATCTTTGGGATCTCTTAACTGTTTTGTTACAAGGGACTTCACTGACTAAGCAGGAATGAGAGTGTCAACTGTATGACTTGTTTGATAGGTTCACATACATTCTAGGGGAAACACTTCATGACTACTACTTGCGTTTCACTACTTTGATGAATGATTTGAACGTGTATAATCTAAGGATTGCTCAGTTTCAACTCAACACCATGTTCTTGAATACGTTACCCAAGAATGGAGGCAATATGTGGCTGATATTAAAATTATCCAGGATTTGCACAAGTCAAATTTAGATCAGCTTTATGCTTTCTTTCAGCAACACGAGAAGCACGTGATCCAGAAACGCATCTCTCAGGGATCTTATCAAGAACCATTGGCATTAATGGAAAATCATCCAACTTTGTCATATCACAACTCTCCGTATGCTTTGGGACACCAATCTTCCTAAATTCCAAGAAGAGTTAGAATTATCTCGCAAACTACATGCAGAAGAACTAGCTCAAGTCAAAGCAAATGAAACCGCCAAAAATGAAGCAAAGTTGACTCGTCTTCAAGACCTCAAAAAGAGGTAATAAGATGAAAAAGAGATTCTTGCCAAAGCTAACGATTCAATTGTTGAATCACTTGATGAAAAGGTTAAGGAATCTATTGACAATCTGCGAGACGAGTTGAAAGAAATTGCTGCAAGCAACGTCATGATCAATTCTTCTAACACTAAAAAGTCAGATTTTCTCATTGCTTAAAGGCTCATGGATTATGAGTTGAAGAAACTCTTACATGCTCGGATGATTCAAGTCGGGTCCTACAACAAAACCAAAGCTCCAAAGAACCTTCACAAAGCTCTTAAAACGTCTATGGATGAAGATACTAAGATATTCGAGAAACATGGTACTGTAGTTCCCTATAATATCCTAAATGAAGAGGAAGACGAGTCCGACAATGATGACGATGATGTTGATGATGACAATGAAGATGATGACAAGGGTGATGACGACAAAGGTAGTGATGACGAAGGAGGGTGTGATGAAGACAAAGGTAGTGATGACGAAGGACAGAGTGATGAAGAACGAGGTAGTGATGACAAAGAAGGTAGTAATGACGAAGAAGGAAGTGATAAACACAGTGATGGTGACGGCAAAAATGGTGATGATCAAGAAGAAGGGGACGATGATATAGGGAAAAAGGATGGAGATAAGCAAGACAAGTCTGATAATGACAAGTCAAAAGGTGACAAATTTCACAAAGATGATGTTACCAAGGGTAAATAAAGTCCAAAACCTCCACCTCGCCAAGGCAAATGCACCAAGAAGTTTCATGATGTATGATAGGTGTGAAAACACCCATCCTTTTACCGCTTAACTACAATAATAACCAAGCCAAAACGTGTATTTTATTTCGTAAATGCTGGAATTATGCTTGGTTTGTGTTTTTGTTGTTATTTAGGACGAAAATGTGAAAAGGGAGGAAAACACGGGCTTTCACAGGCTCTTATTAAAGAAAAGGACAAAAGACGAAGTCAAGAGATCAAGAGTGCAAAAAGAACGGAAGTCCAAGGCCCATTCTGAAGATTTATCGAAGAAAAAGTCTAAAGACGGAAGTTTAATAAAGCCGAAGAACTCAAGTCTAATTTATGAAGAAATTTCAAAGACGAGTTTAATTAATCCCGAGACAAGTCGATAAAGTCGAAGAACTTAAAAGACGATAAAGAAAGAAAGAAGAAAGAGAGGAGGAAGCTTCCTCCCACTCCCCTCCTCCACTATAAATAGAGATTAGCCTTCATTTGTTAAACTTGTTAGCTAATGTGACAATTAGTCTTTCCACCATTTTTCTTTACTTGCACAACTTTATTTTTCATGTCATTTTAATTAATTGTCTTGCACTTTAATTCCTTTAATTCAAGTAAGTGTTTTTAATTTTGTTGTTGAATCTTTTTCTTTAATCAATCTTTTCTTTATATTTCTCATCCTACTTTTCTTGTTTTGATTTGATTTTGGTTCGGATTAAGGTTTTATTTTGCTTATTCATATTGCTTATTTGATTAAAAAGTTCACCTTTTTATTTCTATCTAAGCTTTCATACAAAATAAGCTATAAGTTTGACAATCTTATTGGCTTATTTTGTATTTAGCTTATTTACTTTTTAGTTTTCTTAAAAAATTTTGTCTTTTTAAAGTTTGCTTATTTCGTATTTTAAAAGTTTTCAAATTTATGCTTATTGATCTTTTAATGTTTGATTTTTATAGATTAAAGTGTTTTAGTGCTTATTGTGTTAATTTTCTTATTTTTGATTGAGTGCTTTTTAGTTAATTTTTATAAAAAGTTGTTTTTAAATATTTTTTATTATTTAGTATTTTTAAAAGTTTTTAAATTTTGGTCTATTAGCTTTTTCTTAAATTTGATTTGGTTAAGTTTTTAGATAAGTGTTTATTTGGTATTTACTTATTTGCTTATTGTTTGCCATCGTAATGCTTAAGGGTTTTACCAGTACGATCCAGTAAGTGTGATCGCATAAACCCCGAGGGTTTCTACTTGCGATCCATTACTGCGATCCTTAGTACGATCGTCACCACGACCACACTCCATAATCCTCACCACGATCACTTGTTGCGATCGTGGGTGCTATCCGTGGGTGCGATCCTTGGATACGATGCATGAGTACGATGCATGGTACGATGGAAGTGACCAGCTAGCCTGCTAGCTTAACAATAGTACGATGGAAGTGCGATGGAAAAGTACGATGGAAATGACCTACATGTCTGCTAGCTTAACCATTTTTGCCGCCAAATTAAGCAGCTAGATTGCTAGCTTCCAGCAGCTAGCCTGCTAGCTTGTTTATTTAATAGTATTGTTCCGTAATTGTTTAGTTTTGTCTGAAAGTTGTTCCGATTTTATTTTTGAAAGTTACGTATTTTTAGTTGAATTTTTCGTCGATTTTTAGTATTAATATTAAGTTTTATCTTTTATTTAGTACCCGCTTTAGGTTTTGCCTCGTTTAGCTTTAAAGTACCATTTTAGTTTTATTCTCTCCTTTTTCATTTAGTAAACTTTATTTTCGAGTCGATAGTTAATTTCGTCTTTTAGTTTTATTTTTATTAATTGTTACGCTTTAAATTTCGTTTTATTATTTGTTTCAATATTCGTTTTAATATCGTTTTAATTTTTAGTTTTTAATATTCACCTTGTTTTACTTTTATTATTTGTACTTGTCTTTAGTTTGTTTTTAAATACTTTTCGCATTTACTTTTTAATTAGTTATAGATAATCAACTTCCCTTTTTCTTAACCAAAAAAAATTGAGTCGCACTTTGAACCGGAAATCAATTCATTAAGACACCGAGAAAACGAACTTTTTAAACGAGCAAAAACACAATTTCAAATGGCGCCGCTGCCGGCTCTTTTCGTGAAGATTAACGGTTTTTTGTGAGAGACGCGTTAGCTTTTGGGATCCATTCACTCGTGAACGTTATTTTTCGTGTAAAAAATTTTCAAAAAAATCCCATAAACATTTGAAAAATCATAAAAAGCATTCCTTTTTCAAAGTTTTGCACCAAAAATATTCCTCTTTATCCTCTATTGTGTTTAATTCTTCTCTTAACCCCTCTTATTTATAATTCTTCATGGATTCGTCTTGCGTACGGTGTGAGAGACCATGGCATGGTTTTCAAACATGTCAATGGTGTACTTGTGAGCGGTGCGGTTCTAATATCGACGATACACAATTTGGATTTTGTCCATTTTGTAATTCAAGAAATTCGTACTTCTCCTCTTACAATACTTTCTCACCCTCTCCCATCTATGACAATCCTTATCCTCAAAATGCACCTGGTTTTTCTCCATACCCGTGGTGCTATATTTGTGGGGGCCCTCACGATGCTTCTTCTTGTGAACCGTCGAAGATCTTTGAGAAAATTCCGTGCTATCATCCCAGTGTGTATAACTTTGAGCCCCCACATCACACCCTCAATCATCAATCCTCTCAGCAAATTAGTCTTGACCAACAACTCACTACTTTGAATGATGTTCTAGAAATTTAGCTCAAATCCGAGCTGACTTGCATCAGGAAAGGCAACCTTTGCTTGATGGTGACGAAATCTTGAAATCCACCAACACCTTTTTGAGCCAATTTGGTCGTTTTCCCTTCTTTTCTACACCAAAATGTTTAATTACAGCGTGGGATAGAATTGGTTTAATTGAACATCCTCGGGGAGATGAACAACAAAAATTGCTTCATGAGCTTCTTAAAGATGTGGAGGTTATCAAGGAAGAGTTAGCCGACTATGTCACTCCTAATTGGAATGGTCCAGTCTATTATGACGATGATGACGAGGATGATGTCTACGCTCTCAACCAATCTTCTGAAGTTGCCACTCCTACTCTCGATATTCCTAATGCGTCTAAGGATGGTAATTCATTGAGTGAGATTTGTGATTTTGGTCTCGATAAATTCTTTGATGATGAGGTTTGTGACATACCGACTACTATGGAGCTTGAGGACAACATTGCTCTTTCGGAGGAGGTCGATCCTGATGATACCGATTTTTCTCCACGCTATGAGAATTTCACTTTTGAAATTTCTTAGTCTCCACCGGGAGATGCGGGCGATGACGATTTATTCTCTCCGGCTTACGAGAAGTTCACCGATGAACTTGCTCTTGTAGATGAGGTGGAAGACGTGATTCTTCGCGACAGATTACGGAAAGTGTATCTTCTTATTGCTCAAATCGAAGAGTTGACTTCTCCTCCTCTTTCCCAGTCTTTACCTCCATCTATTCCTCCCGTTGAAGATAATGACCCATTGCTAGAAGAAATCGACATTCAATCAATACCTCCGGGTATTGATGATGATGACACGGAGGGGGATATTATTTTTGATAATTTGCTGCCGGAAGGTATTGTCCCAAGTCCCCCTCCCGAGCACCTTTCATCCACTCCTTTAGCCACTATTATGGAGGATGAGTGCTTTGACCCGGGAGGTGACATTGATTATTATATGATTGCTAACCTTACGGATTTTCCGCTTTCTGAGCATCAATTGTCTTTGGAGGATGACAATTTGATTCCTTTACCCACCCCACCTCCCGTGGCTCATGACTTCACATACTTTTCGTATGTTGAAAGGACTTTTCTCCCATTTAAGACTTATCCTCCCGCCTCCCCTTTGTTGATGTCCTCCGGGAACGAGGACAAGGTCTTTGATCCCGGTATTACATTCGAGGCTTCCCCATGAACCATTTAATTCGGGGACGAGTCAGGCTCGTGAATCTGTTAATATAAACAAGCGCTTTTTGGGAGGCAACCCAATTATCTATCTATCTTAACCTATTTTCAACATAAGTGTAGGGGGAGCCCCGTTGGTGTTTCTTGTTTTCTTTCTTATCATGTGCAGGGATTAGAGCTTCAAAGACACATTCTTGATGACTTTTGACGACCCGTGATTACGTGTTCCCGTCTTCCCGGTTCTATCCTAAACTCTTTTGATTCTCTATTTTATATTTTTCAATAGTAAAATAGGAATCACTTTAGTTGTCCTTTCCTTAGCAAGATTTAAACAAAGTGCACAATGTCCTAAGTGTAGGGGAGTTTACTCCCACATGCTTAAACATTGAGGACAATGTTTATATTAAGTGTAGGGGGACTTCTATCGAAGTTAAGTGGGCTTTTCCTTGTATTTGTCCTCATTTTAACCGGAAAATTTGATTTTTCGACATTTTTCAAAATTTTTAATCTATTTTGGCCTAGTAGTTTTTCCTTTGTTATCTTTATTTACTTTCCTTGCTAAAATAAAGTTTAATAAAGTGATTTTAAATTTTTCAAAGTCGTGATTATTTTGACTCAACCCAAGTTTACTTATCTAAGTTTACTCTAGCTAGTATCCTTAACGTGTTTAAGTCAAGTTTTGCTAGGCTTTTATATAGGGAACTTTAAAACGCGAAAGTCTTAACACTCACGGGTTAAGAACAAGAACTTTTCGCAAGTTCCTATAATTGATCCTAGAGAGTCGTTTATCAAGGGAACTTTAAAACGCAAATTCTAAACTTGAAAGAGTCTAAGAAGATGCACTATAGATGACTGGAAAAACCAAAACTTTGATTTAATAGGCTAAGCATCCACGAGTCTCATTCCTTGAGATTTTAAATTGTGGAGAACGAGAGATGATAAAGTCAATTATAAGTTTGGTATTCTTTCCTGAATTTATGTGAGTTGATTATAAGCCTATTTTCCCATCGCTTGTTAATTAATTTATCTGCAATAAATAAGGTTGTACGATTTGAAAAGTTACTTAGCTTCTAGCCCAAGCTCGTTTAAAAGTTGCTCGGTATTGATTAGAGTTCATAGCCAAGGCATTGAAAGCCCGGCCTTGAGAGCACATTCTCTTTCTTGAGCTTTCGTGGGTTACAAGATCGACTAGCACATCCAGCTTACTCTATCGACAGCCCGGCCAGATGAAGGATCAAGGAAATCGGGATGCCCGCCCGTAGGGCCCGGCCTGCTTCCCGCCCGAAAGAACCACTCACTAGCTAGCCGGGCTAGTGGGGGGCCTATCTGGAGACATACTGAAAACCATGCCTTTCGAATCAAATGCAACGCCCGTCTTCCAAATCAAAAGAAAAAGGGGGAAGAAAGATGGAGTGCAGCCTGTAAAGCACATGTAACGCACAGTCGGGTTGCTCACGCAGCGGATCTCTCTTATTGAAGCGGGATGCGAAGATTGGCGAGTCCGAAAAGACCCTAACAAGGCATGAGGGCTACATTTTGTTGCTAAAGATCCCAAGTGATGTGAAGAATCATTTATAAAAAATCAATATGAAGGATCGAGACACACGACAAAAAGCAAGTACTCCCCAAAAGATCATGGAGAAGTCTATCCGAAAAGACCCTAGCGAGGTTTGAGGATAAATAGATCCAAGTCCTAAAAGGAGGCGGATCGTTGTATATCAAAGTCCAAAATAAAGATTGGAGAAAAATGAAGAAGTCATGGTCCAAATATGAAGAATCTCTCAAAGCTTCAAGTGAAGAAATACCTATTATGAAGAGAAGACCATAAATTCAAGAACGTCTCTCAAAGATTTGAAGTATGAAGTCGCTGCCAAATATCGGTCCGAGAAAGGTCTCAAATCGCGAAGCGAGTTATGCCAAGATATGAACTTTATGAGGTCCCGAGAAGCAGTTTTAAAAGATTTTATCCTTTAGCTAACTATTGATTAAATCGTCCTACTTTATTTTAAGCTTAATAACTATCGAAATAAGTCAACAATGCATCCTCGTGATCATTCAAGAAAATAATAAAATATAAGAGCTACACCTAGGAATAAGGGAGTCTAAGTGAATAATTAGTCCACATGAGTTCGTGTTAGTTTGCTAACTTATAATAACAATGATCTCGTTTTTAAGCTTGGTTTGGAGAATGTGAAAACTTGGGGATGATGATCATTCATGACATTTCCAAAACCCTAAGGTATGTCTTTGATTTCTTTACGTTTTGTTATTTTCTATCTCTTTAATAAAGGCCAAGGTGAATTAATTGTCATAAAAAGTGTAATCTTGCTTTGTGATTAATACATTGCATGAGGACATTACAATGGTCAGGTGTAGGGGATTTGATAGGTGTGAAAACACCCATCCTTTTACCGCTTAACTACAATAATAACCAAGCCAAAACGTGTATTTTATGTCGTAAATGCCGGAGTTATGCGTGGTTTGTGTTTTTGTTGTGATTTAGGACAAAAATGTGAAAAGGGAGGAAAACACGGGCTTTCACGGGCTTTTATCGAAGAAAAAGACAAAAGACGAAGTCAAGAGATCAAGAGTGCAAAAAGAACGGAAGTCCAAGGCCCATTCTGAAGATTTATCGAAGAAAAAGTCTAAAGACGATAAAGAAAGAACTTAAAAGACGATAAAGAAAGAAAGAAGAAAGAGAGGAGGAAGCTTCCTCCCACTCCCCTCCTCCACAATAAATAGAGATAAGCCTTAATTTGTTAAACTTGTTAGCTAATGTGACAATTAGTCTTTCCACCATTTTTCTTTACTTGCACAACTTTATTTTTCATGTCATTTTAATTAATTGTCTTGCACTTTAATTCCTTTAATTCAAGTAAGTGTTTTTAATTTTGTTGTTGAATCTTTTTCTTTAATCAATCTTTTCTTTATATTTCTCATCCTACTTTTCTTGTTTTGATTTGATTTTGGTTCGGATTAAGGCTTTATTTTGCTTATTCATATTGCTTATTTGATTAAAAAGTTCACCTTTTTATTTCTATATAAGCTTTCATACGAAATAAGCTATAAGTTTGACAATCTTATTGGCTTATTTTGTATTTAGCTTATTAACTTTTTAGTTTTCTTAAAAAGTTTTGTCTTTTTAAAGTTTGCTTATTTCGTATCTTAAAAGTTTTCAAATTTATGCTTATTGATCTTTTAATGTTTGATTTTTATAGCTTAAAGTGTTTTAGTGCTTATTGTGTTAATTTTCTTATTTTTGATTGAGTGTTTTTTAGTTAATTTTTATAAAAAGTTGTTTTTAAATATTTTTTATTATTTAGTATTTTTAAAAGTTTTTAAATTTTGGTCTATTAGCTTTTTCTTAAATTTGATTTGGTTAAGTTTTTAGATAAGTTCTTATTTGGTATTTACTTATTTACTTATTGTTTGCCATCGTAATGCTTAAGGGTTTTACCAGTACGATCCAGTAAGTGTGATCGCATAAACCCCGAGGGTTTCTACTTGCGATCCATTACTGCGATCCTTAGTACGATCGTCACCACGATCACACTCCATAATCCTCACCACGATCACTTGTTGCAATCGTGGGTGCGATCCTTGGGTGCGATCCGTGGCTACGATCCTTGGCTACGATGCATGAGTACGATGCATGGTACGATGGAAGTGACCAGCTAGCCTACTAGCTTAACAATAGTACGATGAAAGTGCGATGGAAAAGTATGATTGTAATGACCTACATGTCTGCTAGCTTAACCATTTTTTGCCGCCAAATTAAGCAGCTAGCTTGCTAGCTTCCAGCAGCTAGCCTGCTAGCTTGTTTATTTAATAGTATTGTTCCGTAATTGTTTAGTTTTGTCTCAAAGTTGTTCCGATTTTATTTTTGAAAGTTACGTATTTTTAGTTGAATTTTTCGTCGATTTTTAGTATTAATATTTTTTTGTAAAGTTTAAGTTGTATCTTTTATTTAGTACCCGCTTTAGGTTTTGCCTCGTTTAGCTTTAAAGTACCATTTTAGTTTTATTCTCTCCTTTTTCATTTAGTAAACTTTATTTTCGAGTCGATAGTTAATTTCGTCTTTTAGTTTTATTTTTATTAATTGTTTCGCTTTAAATTTCGTTTTATTATTTGTTTTAATATTCGTTTTAATATCGTTTTAATTTTTAGTTTTTAATATTCACCTTGTTTTACTTTTATTATTTGTACTTGTCTTTAGTTTGTTTTTAATACTTTTCGCACTTACTTTTTAATTAGTTATAGATAATCAACTTCCTTTTTTCTTAACCAAAAACAATTGAGTCGCACTTTGAACCGGAAATCAATTCGTTAAGACACCGAGAACACGAACTTTTTAAACGAGCAAAAACACAATTTCAATGTAGATGCTAATACAGCCTCATCACATACCCCAGCCACAATCGCTCCTGCAACCACATTTGTTCCTATCACATCTGCCCTAGTTGCTTCAGTTACTACACCTTTAGTGTAACAACAACAGACGGAACCCGATCAACCTGTACCTGATTTTCAAGTCTTTGATCCAGTCCAAGACATACCAGACACTGAAGAAGTAGCCGTACCTGTTGTTAATGTTCCTGTCTCTACTCCAGTTCCTGATGTTCTAGAGTCAAGTGAACCAGCATGGGTTATACACTCGAGGAAGATGAAAATGCACCCGTGCAACCTTGGGTGTCCAACGCTACTGCACTTCTTCCACTGACAAAGGCTGATGAAGCTGACTTCTCCAAATTCCTAAGCAATCCAATAGACTTTTCAAGATTCTTGGAGTACACCTATGTGTCTAACATAACTCAAGAAATGGTTGTGAGAGGATTCAAAAAGCCCAAACTTCGCGTTAAATCCAAGATCAGCAGTACAGAATACGAGTACAACGCAAATGAGCTTCTGAAAGCGTTGAGAACTACTCAAAGGGACAGTCTTCATGCACCTGAAAAACCTCCTCCTACCACAACTGTAGATGATGATCAAATCGCACTTGAATTCTTCGTCAGTGAGGATCTCGAATACTTGGTCAAGGGAGCACACAAGTATGCAACATCCTTAACATTAGTAAAAGCTGCAACTTGGGATTTAATACCTTAAAAGAAAAAGTTAATCGTCTCTGGGTTCCACAAAAATACCCTGAATATGATCGATATGCCGAATTGGGTGCTTCACATTGGGATGAGCGTAACGCGCCTACAACTATGCATGTCTGCACAACTCAGGTTCTCAAGTATTCTCTCTAATTCGAATCAAAAGCATCCAAGGAGTTAGGATTGAACCCAAAACAGGCTATCAACATTTGACTGAGATCAGACTTATTAGAGAAGATGAAAAAATCTACACTATCCAGGAAGGAGATTTTCCACTTCTTCGTCTCAAAGATATTGAGGACATGTTGCTTTTAATTACTCACAACACCCTCAGACACTTGAACTCTGAAGAACTAATTGCCATGAATTCAGCTCTTCGAATGTACACACGTCGAGTTGTCATCAAGAAAAGAGTTAAAGATCTGCAACTTGGAGTAGAAAGTTATCAAAGGAAGCTCAATCTTTCAAAACCACGTACTAAAGTGTTGTAGAGGCATACACATAAATCTCCATACACCAACACCACTGACCCGATGCCCGACATTTTTTACCTGACTGGTCGTGGTCTAATGAAGTTCATGAGAATTCCAGAGATTAACAAATTCTGTGACGGGACTCTCACCCATATTCGGGAAAAGTTGGTGCATCTCAACAAGTATAAGACTCTTCCAGAGGTCACTGTAGATTGGCACACGGTATATCAACAGAGTGATACCTATACGATCAAGAAGAGTGATGAGAAGCTAAGGGAAAGACGTCTTATAAGAAGCCTGGAACGATTCATTGGTGGAAGACCATATGGAGCGCACCACAAGCTAATGGAACGATCCACTTAAAATGGGTCATACTATATAAGGTTCACTCCATATATCTCTTGTGAATATGTAAATAATGTGAATATTGTGCTTTTGTGGTTTGCTGTAGTGTGAAAATATGATAATGTTTCAAGAATTTCTCACGAGATTCTAAATCTTTCAAAATCTATCATACTCAAGCACTACAACTAACCCTCATTAACTTGAGGGGGAGCATTGATATGTTCTATGGCCAGCAACTAATTTCATTTTATTACCCAAAGACCGGTTAATCCATTAATATCCAAAATATTGATGGTTAACATTTTGGATAAAGGGAGAAAATAGGATTAAGGAGACTTGATAATATATTTGGCTAAACATGAAAAAGAATTCAAGTATAAATCAACTTAATATATGTACTGCACATGTTAAGGGGGAGCATTTTTTATGAACAAAAAACACTTAAAGATACAAAACTTTGATATTTATATCACAAGTATCTTAAGTGAGTTTTCAAGGATTTTTCATGGTGACAAGTACTTACCTAAAACACACTTAATTCACGACGGATGTGGTGACAAAAGGGTGGTAAGATTAGGTGCTAGTCCAATGATTCTTCCAGAACCGGAGGAATATTCCCAAGGACCATTCCATAGTTAGAAAATAGAAGTCCTTAGGAAAGATGGAGAATGGACTGTAAACGTAGCTGAATGCCGACCAAGTACTGATGCTAGCACTGGAACAATCACAACAAGGTGCTAGTGATGATGTATTGGTAAGCATTGAAGGGGTTGAAGAATGAAAAAGAAAGAAGCCCTCCTTACAACTTAGGCAGAAACCAGGTCAACTCATCTTGAAGACAAAGTATCATGGACCCAGTGATGCGATGCACAACCCCTCCCAGACAACTCAAATATCTCTCAAAAGATACTTGTTTTAATGTCACGGAGTTCAACATGTTATCTATCGGTTTATTCACACCGAATAAATTGATATTGAACAGGTGGCAATCCTCTCCAGCCTCCGCTCACCAAAACAAAAATGCACTATTGAGTCTAGAGCCACGAGATCATCAAAAGTATCATTAGGACACAATTTTAAAAACAACAATGATTTTTATGAGTCCTACGCAATATTCTTGTAATATTGCCAGAACATCTGAGTAATACGAAAGTATTGCAATGAAGATGGAAATCCTGCTTGAGCCAACATCAAACAAGCTCATGGTAGGTGACACGTGCAGTTCTTTAAGAACTAATATTGTGATAACTAGAAATAAACGATGGTTTAACTCCTACTTGAGATTAAACATGTTCCAGGGCCTCTACGCATTATCCAAGTGATCTTGCCAGAACACTCAGAGTGACACTCTTTCGTGTTCACAGTGAAGAGTGGAAATCCTTCCAGTGTCAACATCAAACAGCACAGCGGTAGGTGACAAGCAAGATTCTATTTGAATCAAGCTCGTGATAACTGGAAAGATACGATGGTGAAAATCTTAATTGAAATTCACTTGTTCCAGGTCTCATGAATTGACGGCTTCAATCATACGGATTTTTAATCCAAATGATTCACCCTTTATGTTCGCAGTCAGCTTTGGACGGTCGGATAAAGAGAACGGGTTTACCCGTGAAATCTTGTCAAGGAGATCTTTAATTAGAGCTACCTGTCACAAGTACGATATTTATTATCGTCCAACGGTCTTCACCGATCGGAGGTAAAATTCTACCGAATTAGAATAAAATGTCAAAGCCATTTTATTCGTGTCTTATTATGTTGCTGTATTTAAAGACGGTGGCGTTGCGGTGTACCAGTTGAAGTCGTCCTCACATACTTATTCCTTCTGCATCAATTATTTCAGCAAATTTAAGAAAGTCTAACCTAAAAATCTTCCGCTGTATCGACTCTGAAACTTTCAAGAACTCAACAAAGGATAGGTATGTGGGACATGAAGTCACGAAGAGACGAACATCACAAGAAGACAAAGATTGCACGTGAAAGTCCAAAATAATATGTTCCAAACAAAAGCCTGATGTTATTCAACACATATTCACAAAAAGAAGAAAAGTTAAAGAAGAAAAGAGAAAGTGGTCTACGAGCTCAAGAACGAAGATCTAACATGCTAGATTAGGACTTTGTAAATTTGGAGTGACCTCCCTTTGGGGGAGATTGTTGGAAATGCGTTTTCCGTATTAAGAAAGTCTCGGTCACTCCAACAATATAGTTATAGGCTCGTAGTATATGTTTTACTGTTATTTACATTAGCCCGACCCATGAGCATGTTCATGGGCCGGAAGCCCAAGTCCACTAAATGACTTGGTATATAAACCCCTTTCCACCATGGAAAGGGGTGTTGGTTTTTTACTTCATATTTTCATTAATACAAGTTTTCTTTCTTTCTCTCTCTAGAAAACAACAACCCTCTTGATTAGATCTAAGATTATCATTATTCTACATGAACCTACCTATGCCAAACATCGGATGGAAAAGGGTGATACCACTTCTGATTCATCCGAAGTAAGTCATAATGGGGGGAGAGAATGATCAAAATGCTCAAAATCATGATATATGCCTTATGACTGCTTCGTTAACAAATTCTACTTCTAGGATTGAAGAGCTTGAAACGATTTTAGCTCAACAATCAAAAGAGCTTGAGGATGCCAAAGTTGAATTTTCAAAGAAAACGGAGAAATTTGAAAAGTATTTCAAAAAACTTGAAAATTCAAACCTTGTTCTTGAACGAAAATTAAAACAAAAAATTCAAGATTCTAAAGCCGAAAAAGATAATTTTGTGAAACGAATTACTTTGCTCGAATCTAGATTGGCATCCCAAGACATCTTACAAAAGGAAAACGAGACCTTAAAACAGCGTTGTAATGAGTTAAATAAGTCTATCGTAGAGATGAGGTCTAAAACTCTAGAGTCAACAACCTTGTTAACTACTGAAAATTATGATTTAAAGGCTCAAGTTCAGGAAAAGGTTTGTGCTATAGCTGCGTTGAAAATCGAATTAAGGAAAACTAAAGGAACTAGTGTGGACACTAAGCTTGAAAAACCATCAATCTTGGGGAAACCGCCTAAAAATCAGTCCGTTGACAACCGAGTGCATTTAGATCCGAGCGACCAAAATCCTCGAGACCGCGGTTTGCCTCCCAAGTTGATATGGTTCATATTTCTAGACCAGTCCCTCCACTATCTAGGCCTACTGTGATCAAATCAGCCTATGCAAAACCTACAAACAAGACTCCTACTAGTGATACTAGATACACTTCTAAGAATATGCCACAACATAGGTTGAATAACATGCCTAACAATCACTATGTAGATGCTTCTAAGAAAATGACACAAGCAAGAACTAGGATTTCTAGATCTCATTCGGACCCCTAACACGGTGTTTGTTCCGTATGCATGAAGAGTGTCTTCACGACAAATCATGCGGCTTGTGTCACTAAAGTCTTGAAGAAGCTGAATGGTTCCAGTGTTTTACTACTCTTTAGGAAAAGAGCGTAAATAGGGAAAAGTATTAAGTGATGATTTAGGAAAATCAAGCACTAATGACCCTTATGATGTGAAAGTTCGTTTCCCAAGGAGGTATATGTGTGTGAATAATTCGTAATTGGTTTGAGATTAATATTGGTTAGAAGGGGATGAGAAAAGAGGATGACGAAGACGTGAAATTAATTACTACTACGACTTAACGTAAAACCGTAAAATGAGCTAAAATAAAAATTAATTCTAAAAATTACCAAAAATTCACCAAAAATCAAAATAAATAAACTAAGAGTTTACCAATGATCAAAACTTTTTCAAAACTTTTAATTAATTAAATATTCAATTTTTAAATGCTAATTAAAGCCCTAAAAATCAAATTAATTATCAAAAAGCCCAAATAAAGATTTTTCAATTGGTAAACCTCTAAAATGACCTAAAAAGATTAAAAACTATTTTTAGAAATTTTTAAACTGATAAAAACTATTTAAAATGATTTAAAAACTATTAAAACTTAAAATAATTATAAAAATTAATCTAAAGATGATAAAATTAATCTAAAAGTTGCAAAAATCCTATTTAATGTATTTAAGCTAAAAAAAATATAAAAAGTGCAAAAATGTGAAATTTGAAAAATAATAATAAAATAATATTAAAATAATATTAAAAATCCAAAAATCATAAAAAAATTCTAAAAACTTGCAAACTAGTTTATTTTGACCTAATTAAACAGAAAATGAAAGTGAAATGACCAGAATACCCATATTGGGCCTCCAAATGGGCCAAAACCCAAAACAATCAAGCTTATTGGGCTTTTTAGCCCAAAAAGTCAGAATAAGCCAAAATGACTTGGAAAAGCACTATCTGACTCAAAATTTAATTCTAAACACAAAACTCTAAAGGCCCAAAAGCTGATAGTAAGCTTATCACAGCTTATTCAGCAAACAGCTTATCCTTATTGGGCCATTAAGCCCATTAAGCAATAAGCTAATGCCATAAGCTCTAATTTGACACACAACCTTCTTTTGGGATACTAAAGAGATATGTAAAAAGAAATTTTGAAAAAGCACACTCAATAAGCCATAAATAAGCAAAGTGCAAATCCACTAAAAGACAAAATAGTTGGGTTTGAGATTTAGGGCACCTCAGAACTTGATTCAACTTGCAAAATGTCACAGATGACTTCAATAAGCCAAATCAATCAACAAAATTCCAATAAGCAACACCAATAAGCCAGAATAAGCCAATAAGCACTTATGGAAAAGTCAATTAAGTTGGTTTTCTAGTCAAACCCTAAAGTCAACCCACCAATTGCTCCAGTATGAACAAATGGGTCAAATAATGAGCACCTATTACAAAATCCAAGTTGTTGCTGGTTAAAATAAGCTAGAATAGCTTATTAATAAGCTGAACAAAAAAATACACTAGCAGTGGCTAGCAGCAGGGGAAAGGAGTTCCCACTGCTTTGACTATTTGACCAAGCTTTTTAGAGAGATCCAGTTGGATTCAAATGGAAGCAAGGGAACCCTTATGATCAGTGAATCACAAGGAGTCTATATCAATAAAGAAATCACAAATTGGTTCACACAATAAACCCAGATTAAGCAAACAGTCCACAGATATTGCACAGACTTAGATAATTAGCAGTTTTAAGCCAGAATAAGCACTCCAAATTAAACAAGATGCATACACAAGCTATATAAACTATGATTAAGCATAAACAAACTAAAATCAGTCACTAAATCAAAGTAAGGAACAAGATCAAAGCAGATTATAGTTACTATTATGATTTTCAAGAACACATGCACACTTTGCTGATCTAATTGACCATAAATCCAATTTCAAGCCTCAAATCCTACTTCCCTGGTGTAATTAACTAGGTTTAATCACTTGTTAACCCTAGTCTATGATTAGATCTAGGTGTCCCTTAAACCACAGCCAATTTTATCAAGTAAACAAGATTTTATAGTACTTTGATGGATTTAGGTGTTTCAAACCACAAAACCTGCAAATAAGTGACCAAGTATACCAGGTAAACAGATACCAACAATCACAAGCACAACACAACAAATCAACAAGCCATAAAACCTGCTTATGCAGTTAACCCAAACACCCCTTAATTATCTGTTTTGACAAATTTTCAAAGGATCTTTAAGATTTAACCCACAAATCAAGTTAATAACAACTCAATAACATCAAACAAGCATAGATAAACCAGATTCAACCATAAAAACACAGATTCCACAATAATCATGCAAAATCATAAATATTCAGAAAATTAAAGAGAAATTGAAAAAGGAGAAGGGTGAAAACCTCCAAGACCTACATCCAGGCCCTGGATTGTTTGAGCTGCGGTACTAGCAAAACAAGTACCAGCTTCCAAGCTGCTAAGATAAACAAACAAACAAGTGAGATAAAAAACAGACTAAACCTTTTGATTTCTGAAAACAAGTGTTTTAATCCTTAAAACCTTTTTTCAAAACCAATAAAACATGTAAGTGGAACTCAGATTTAGGCTATTCTAACACCAACTTTTAATAAACACAAAAGAGAATTCAAAAATTTTATGAAATTCAAATTTTATTAACTTAAAAAGGAATTACAAAGATTGATAGCCAAAATCTGGAACAAAAGGGACTCTCACAGGTTGAGGTCTCATTTTATAGGCAAATGGATACAAAGCACTATTCATAAACCCTAGAAATGAAATTCCCAAATTGTCCTTGAGGTCTTCTAGACGAATATTTGATATGAGTTGTCCAAAATGATCATAGACGTCTATCTTAGCTTTGGGGTTAAGCTAGGAGTCTTGGCCGTTGATCCTGACACGTGGCTTTACTTGGAGAGAAAGTTGTGATGTGATAGGTGGACGAGGCTGAGTGTGGGCCCTTTTGGTGAGTGGAGGTGAAGGTATTATGTGTGGGATAGGTTTCTGCATGTGTGAGTCACACATGTGCCAAGGTAATTGGAGTTTACCCTTTGTTTTAAGTGAGGTAAAAACTGGGTTCATCACGTGAATAGTAACAAAGTTTGATCCGGTTTTGGTGGATTGTGTTTGTGTTTGACGCAAATATTTTTGAATGTTTCATTTGTGGCAACTATAGTCCTTGTTTTTTGGCAGGAAGTGAATAACAAGAATTTCAGCCACAAAAATTGTTTCCTTTGTTAATAAACTTCCATTCTTCACACTTTTGCCACCAAACTTTTCCAAAAAGGTTTAAAGGGTTTTTTTGTCATGTTTTCATATTTCAAGGGCTGATCTTGGACATTCTTGATCTTCAAAGGTCTTCAATGTATCTTTGGATTTATGAGGGACCATAATTGACAAATTAGTTCTGATGAGGGACTAATCTTGCCATTTCTTCAAAGTTGAAGGACCTTTTTGCAATTTTGACAAACTTAAGGGACCAAACTTGTAATTATGAATTCACAAGGGTTTTTAGTGTCATTTCTTCATTGTTTGAGGATCAATCTTGCATATCTTTAGGTCTTCAAGGGTAAATGTTGGATAATTCATGAACTAGGGCCCGGTTCTTTGTACGGCTTCGTTTCTCGTGTCCGTTTTTCCTTGTTTCTTGTGATCTTTTGTCTTTTTCACGATATCCATACCTAAAATACACAAGTAAACAAACACAAGCATATATATGGTATTTTATGACATTTTTATGCATTTAAAGCTCGAAAAGAACGATGAGATCATGTATAAATGCCATCTCATCACTCCCCCATACTAAGCCATTGTCGTGCCCTCACGCAATGCTAGAATAAAGTATCTAAGCATCACCAAAATTCAATTTTATTAACCTTTATTGAAGAGTAAAAGACTTGCATCAATACTACGAGAATGTGTAAAGACATAATGTATGATTTTCATCACTAATGTGACTTTTAGGGTCATAGAATAGAAACAAGTAAATGTCCCTTAGAGTAAATTTCGTCATCCTTGATTGTCATACATTCCATGCTAAGTGCAAAAACGAGATCATTGTTGGTACAAGTCACAATGCTAACACTACTCATACGTCCAAATTGTGTAATACTTTTTCTCCCCGCAATCCTAGTTATTATTAAAGGAAATGGGTTACTAGCATTTTTTAACTATTTGTCATGGATCACAAGTGATTCATATTGACTTATTTGAGTAGTTATTAGTTCGAAAGCAAAGTAGCACGATTTAATCGATAGTTAGCCGAAAGACAAAATCTTTTAAAACGGCTTCTCGTGTATCTCCTTAAGTTCATATCTTGGCATAACTCGTTTCACGATTTGAGACCTTTCTCGGACCGATATTTGGCATGTACTTCATACTTAAAATCTTGGGAAGACGTTCTTGAAATTATGGTCTTCTCTTCATATATTTGGAATTTCTTCACTTGACGTTTTTGAGAGATTCTTCATATTTCGACCACGACTTCATCATTTTTCTTCAATCTTTATTTTGGACTTTGATATACAACGATCCGCCTCCTTTTCAGACTTGGATATATTTATCCTCATACCTTGTAAGGGCCTTTTTGGATAGACTTTCTCCATGATCTTTGGGGGAGTAATTGCTTTTTGTCGTGTGTCACGATCCTTCATATTGATTTAGGAATAATGATACTTCACATCATCTTGGATCTTTAGAAACAAAATAGAGCTCCTCATGCCTTGTAAGGGCCTTTTTGGATAATCACCAATCTTCGCGTCCTGCTTCAATAAGTTATGCCTTGGCTATGACCTCTATTCAACCCCGAGCAACTTTTAAACGATCTTGCGCTAGAGGCTAAGTAACCTTTCAAATCGTACGACCTTACTTATTGCAATTATTTTTATTCCTAATGCATTGATCTTATGGTAAGAAAAAGCCACAATTAAAAACATATGAGTTTTTGAAAGAACATTTTCATGTTCTACGTTTAGCATGATCACATGTCTAACTCTATCATCTCTCGTTCTTCACTATATAAAGACCTCTAATTAAAGAGACTCGTGAATACTTAGCCATGCAAGTCAAAATTAAGCCAAATTTGGATTAGCTTTCATTAAGACTATATCAAATCAAAGTTTGGGTTTTCAAGCCACCTATAGGATCTTGCACTTTCTTGGACTTTTTCAAGTTTAGAGAATGCATTTTATAGTTCCCTTGATAAGTGACTTTCTAGGATCAATTATAGGAACTTGCGAAAAGTTCTTGTTCTTAACCCGAATGAGCTAAGACTTTCGCGTTTTAAAGTTCCCTATATAAAAGTCTAGCAAAACTTGAATTGAGCGGGTTAAGGAATGTAAATGGCTCCAAATGCCCATCAAGTAAAAAATTATATCTTATTCTACCCATCGGAAAATATACATTCATGTCTTAAAAACACTTATGAAAACTAAGAAAAATTTTAAAATTTGTCCATTTTTAGCCTTATTAGCAATAAAACAAAACATTGAAAGTTGGAAAACGTGAGGGCGTAGCAAAGCAAGTATCTATTCACCCCCCATACTAAAAGTAAACATTGTCCTCAATGTTTCGAGTCTAAAGGTGGAGAACCCCCATACTAGAGACGAAGAATCGAATGCTTTGGATCTAGCATGGAAAGGGTGATCAACAATATATCTAAAGCCGTTTATTAAGTATGCTAAAAGATAATTGTTATAACAATAAAGGATATGTCATGGATTCGTGAAAAATTTCTTCAAGCAAACAATGGAGGCTCACGTAAATGAACACGAGAGTCTTCAATCATAGATGATGATGATGATCTAGATAACACAATCACGAACAACCACGAGACAACGAGTTGGAAGGGCACAAATCCCCTCATTAGTTATTAGAAAGCATTAAAGGATAAGCATGGGATCTCCCCACGAGGCACCTTGTTTTTGATTACCGAGTCATGAGCTCGACTCGATCCCCTCAATGCTAATTATCATTGGGGAAGGTGACTTGGTCGAGGTCAACCATTGAAGGAATTTCCCCACCAAAGTAGTGCTTAAGCCTATGTCCATTCACCTTGAAGTTAGGAGCATCATCTTGAGCTAGCTCGATGGTCCCATAAGGAAACACTTGTGTAACGGTGAAAGGACCCGACCAACGAGATTTCAATTTCCCGGAAAATATTTTAAGTCTAGAGTTAAAAAGTAACACTTGATCACCATGGTTAAAAACCCGGTTTTTAATCTTTGCATCATGAAACTTTTTATTCTTTTCTTTGAAAATCAATGAATTTTCATAAGCATTGTCTCTTAATTCATCCAATTCATTCAATTGTATTTTCCGGTGATCTCCCGCGGTCTTTAAGTTAAAGTTTGCATGCTTAAGGGCCTAATATGCCTTGTGCTCCAATTCAATGGGCAAATGACAATTCTTCCCATAGACTAAATTATAAGGAGTACAACCGATAGGTGTCTTATAAGCGGTCCTAAAGGCCCATAAAGCGTCATCGAGTTTGTCGGACCATGAAGCACGGTTTTCTCCAATCGACCTTTCTAAAATCCTCTTCAAAGCTCGGTTCGAAACCTCGACTTGCCCACTTGTTTGCTGGTGATAAGCCGTAGAAAGACGATGAGTAACTCCATATTTCTTTAAGACCTTCTCGAATTGGTCATTACAGAAATGGGTTCCATGATCGCTTGTAATAGCACGAGGGGTTCCGAACCGAGAGAATAGTTGCTTCAAAAACTTTACTACCACACGAGCATCATTAGTAGGTAAAGCCTTAGGTTCCACCCACTTAGAAAGGTAGTCCACCGCGACGATGATATACTTGTTACCATGAGATGATGGTAACGGCCTTATAAAGTCTATGCCCCAAATGTCGAAAATCTCACACACTTGAATTATGTTTTGCGGCATTTCATCGCGTTGAGATGATTTTCCTTGACGTTGGAATGAATCACACAACTTCACAAGTGCGTGTGCATCACGATAGATAGAAGGACAAAAGAAGCCGGCATCTAACACTTTCTTAGCCGTGAGATTAGCACCGTGGTGACCACCCGTAGGTCCCTCGTGACAAGATCTAAGGATATTAGAAGCTTCGGCACCAAAAACACAACGTCGAACGAGTTGATCCGCACAAACCCGAAAGAGATAAGGGTCGTCCCAAAAATAGAACTTGACGTCACGAAAGAATTTTCGCTTTTGTTGTGTCGTCATACCCTTGATTATGAAATTGCCCGCATGGTAATTTGCAATGTCGGCAAACCATGGGGTGGTGTCTTTAGAATTTACTACACCGAGAGTCTCGAGAGGAAATGTTTTGGTGATTTCCTTGTTCCCGAAAAGATCTTTGTGAGGATCTTCTAGACGAGAGAGATGATCGGCCGCTAGATTCTCGGCTCCTTTTTTGTCAAGCACGGTGACATCAAATTCTTGGAGGAGGAGCATACAACGAAGCAATCTCGGCTTAGCATCTTGCTTAGCTAAGAGATACTTGATAGCCGAATGGTCGGTATACACGATGCTTTTAGTTAAGACGAGATAAGGTCGGAATTTCTCAAAAGCATAGACCATGGCAAGGAATTTCTTTTCCGTTGTGGTGTACTTTAATTGAGCCTCGGTCATCTTCTTACTAGCATAATGGTAGGACGGAAATGCTTTTCATAGCGTTGCCCTAAGACGACCCCTATAGCATAATCACTTGCATCGCACATGATTTCAAAGGGTAATTCCCAATTAGGAGCAACAAGAATGGGAGCTTCGGTAAGTTTCGTTTTGAGAGTTTCGAACGCTCTAACACAATCCTCATTGAAATTAAAAGGAGCATCCTTCTCGAGAAGGTGTGTCATAGGTCGAGAGATTTTTGAAAAGTCTTTGATGAAACGACGATAAAAGCCCGCGTGGCCTAGGAAACTCCTAACTCCCTTAACGGTTTTGGGATGAGGTAACTTGGCGATGACGTCTACCTTAGCTTTATCGACCTCAATCCCCGCTTTCGAGACCTTATGTCCTAAGACGATTCCTTGTTTACACATAAAATGACATTTTTCCCAATTAAGCACAAGATTGGTTTCTTCACAACGTTTTAACATTTGCTCGAGATTAGATAAACACGACGTGAACGAATTGCCAAACACCGAGAAGTCATCCATAAACTCTTCCATCGACTTCTCGATCATATCGTGAAAAATTGCCATCATACATCGTTGAAACGTACCTGGTGCATTACAAAGTCCGAAAGGCATCCTACGATAAGCAAACGTTCCATAATGACATGTAAACGTAGTCTTCTCTTAATCATGAGGGTCGATAGGGATTTGAAAGTAACCGGAAAAACCATCTAAAAAGCAATAGAATTCATTTCCCGCGAGTCGCTCGAACATTTGATCCATGAAGGGCAAAGGAAAATGGTCTTTACGAGTGGCGTCATTTAACTTTCGGTAGTCAATACACACCCTCCAACCGGTCACAACATGAGTGGGAATTAACTCGTTGTTTTCATTAGGCACAACGGTCATTCCTCCCTTTTTAGGGACACAATGGATTGGGCTCACCCATGGGCTATCGGAGATAGGATAAATCATTCCCGCGTCAAGGAGTTTTAAAACTTCCTTTTTAAAGACATCGTGAATTTTGGGATTCAACCTTCTTTGACTTTGAATTGCGGGTTTGTAGTCCTCCTCCATTAAAATCTTGTGATTACAAAATTTTGGGTCAATACCCTTAATGTCGGAAATTTTCCACGCAATTGCCCCTTTATGAGCTTTAAGAACTTTCAAGAGCTCGGTTTTTTCATCATTAGTAAGACCACTTGCAATAATAACCAGCAACTTGTCATCACCTTCCAAGAATGCGTATTCAAGGTGGGAAGGAAGATCTTTCAATTCAAGGATAGGTGGTTCCTCGATTGAAGATTTTGGTTCAACACTCATAACTTCCATCGACGGAAGAAATGGTGGAATAGAAGTATCATCACTAATCAACACCTCATCTTCATTGTCGATTTCATTTGAAGTAAAATCACCTCCTTGGAATGGAGTGAGATTTGGTGTAGAATTAGCAAGAATCGGATCCAAAATCGTGGGATTGCCACTTGTTGAGCTATCGGAAAAACCTAACACTTCTTGTGAAAACTCATCGCAAACCACATCAGCTAAGTCAATGTGATTGATGGTAGCGATTGCATAAACATGAGAAGGTTTTGAGTTTCGAGTAGCGTTTATAACAAGTTCCTCTTCGTTGAATCTCAAAGTGATAGTTCTTGCATGAACATCGATAAGCGATCTTGAGGTGTCTAAAAATGGACGACCTAAAATTAGAGGAACTTGAGGATCCGCGGGGATGTCAACTACTATAAAATCAACAGGATAGTAGAAATTCCCCATTTTCACGAAAAAATCTTCGGCTACTCAACATGCTAAAATCGTAGAATGATCAGCCATCTCGATAGACATGTTCGAAGGAATAAGAGCCGGAAGCGAAAGCGATTTCCATATGGAAAATGGCATCAAATTAATGCTCGCACCAAGATCGGCCAAGGCGAGGCATTCTTTCATATCTTGTATGTCACAAGGAATGAGAAACTTTCCGGGGTCACCAACTTTTTCCGGTATGCGGTTAAGATAAACCGAAGAACAATTAGCAAGCTTTGAAAGCTTTTCCTTATCGCTCATCATACTTTTAAAAGTGGAAGCAAAACGAGGCATATACAACAATGCGTCGGCTAAACTCACATCAAAATGCACTTGTTGAATTTTTTTTATAAAAAGCTAGATTTGTTGTTTGTTACGTTCTTGGATTTTCTCCTTGTTTCGTCTCGAAGGGTAAGGTAAGGGTGGTGTGGGTTGGACATTAGGCAACGGCCTTGGAAACTCGGGTTCCACAACTGGTATTGGTTCAACCGTAGGTGTGGTATGAGTGGTACTTCGTGGGATTGTAATATGCTCCTTTTCGACCACCACCTCGGGTTCTTTCTCGATTTCCTTCTCCGTAGAAGTACTTTGACGAGAGATTGGTTCCTTGAAAGTTTTACCACTTCGTGTAGTAATAACCTTCATTTCTCCCTTCGGGTTTACAATGGTATCACTAGGAAGACCACCCGAGGAAGAGGGTTTACACATGATTGCTTCAAACATTTTTGCCATTCGGTCCTCAAATTTTGATTACCTAGCATCCGCTTTTAACAATTCTTGCTTAATCTCATGTTGTCCTTGTTCCATCTTTTGTTGATTTTGTTGAATACGTTGAACATTTCCTTCCATTTTATTAGCATGAGTTTTAAGTTCATTAGCAAGTTCGTTTTTAAGCTCGTTTTACAACTCGGATCTTAAGCTAATCATCTCACGTTGCATGTTATCAAACTTAGCATCATTTGCTTTAGCATAATCCAAAAATTCCCCTTGAAGATTTTTAGTGTGAGCATTTTGAAAACCTTATGTAGTGTTTTGAAAATCACGGTTTTGGTTTTAATTAGTGACTTGTCCATTCCCACTTTGATAATTCCCTTTGTTGTAGTTACGTAAATTGCCTTGATAATTACCACCTTGGTTGTTGTTTCGATAGTTATTAGCATTTTGATTTGGTGGAGCTTGATTTGGGCGGGAACCTTGGCCGTTTTGGTTGTAAGTCCACCACAAGAAAAACAACTCTTAGCAACCGCTTTAACCGAAGCGGAATTCAAAGCCTCTTGAGCTTTCCAATGAGTCATAAGATTAGCAAATCTATCGAAAAACCGATTTTCCTCATTAGCTTCATCATGTAAGGCATTAATGCTACGAGACGATGACGAACCCAAATTGGCAACACTCGGTGTGCTACGAGGGCTATAAACCTTAGATCTATTCTCGATAATCTTTAAAGCTTCATCGGTCGTTTTGCACAAAACATTTCCACCAGCGGCGGCATTCAAGTAATCTCGTTCATGATCATTAAGCCCATTATAAAAAGTATCAATTTGATGCAATTCCGAAAAATCATGGTGTGGACATTTAATACTCAGCTTTGTAACCAAGTATAAAACATTATCGTCCGAATCCTTTCGAATTGACTATTGGTTAAGAGTGCGACTCAATTGTCTTTTGGTGAACTAGAGAATGGTTTGGTTTGGTTATCTAATTTTAAGAGAAAGTATGAAAATTTCGTTGAGTAGAGTTAAAGTGTTTAAGAAATAAACTAAATGCTATGTAGAAAAACTTTAAGTAAAAACTTTAAAACTTAAAAACATGTTCCATCGCAATATAACAATTCATTTCTGTCGGAATGCACCAAATCATAACCATCGGAATACATAAACAAGTCATCGGAATAATTCATGTTAATAACCATCGGAATAATCAAGGTCAATTCTATCGGAATGTAGAGTGGTCGCAATATCCAGATCGGAATAATCCAACACTTCTGTCGCAGAGTGGTTCAGATCGGAATGATGTAAAGTAAAATTGGGCAGCACTTCGTCTTAACAAGACCTTAGTCCCGTCGGAATGTGCGATCGCAATGAGCGATCGCAACCCAGATCGGAATAAAGGGGAATTAGCCACCCGATCGCAAAGTAGAACCCTAATGGGTTATTGCGATCAAAACACTGAAATCTATCGAAATGTGTAGAAACCCGTCAGAATGTGTGAAGCCCCAAGATTACGATGGGATGCACTCTTAATCCGAAATTCGTGGCAAGTGTAAAACTCAATAAGTACAATCAATAATCTATTTTATCCAAAACTTAAACAACTCGAAAAGCTTAAATTTGACAACTTATAAAACATAAAAGATTATCAACTTAATGAAATGAACTTTAAAATGACTAAAACCTTTGTGAAATCCGAAAATCAATAAGCTAAAACTTGTAATAAGCCAATAAGCATTACGAGCTTATAACTTATATGTGTAAGAGCTTAAGTATAACCAAAGAAGATTAATCCTTCAATCGCGAAATCATTAAATCATACGCATGAAGTATGCAAATCGGATCAAAGGTAAAGTAAATCAAGAAATTTAGAATGAGATTAAGGATTAAAAGCTTAAATAGAACTTGATTAATGAAATAAGCAATACACAAATGTTTAATCTTGAAAGATTAAAAGAAAAGATGAAACTTAGTAAGAGAAAGTTTAAGACTTTCTCTCTCTAAAATTAGAAAGAAAAATGAAAAATGAAAAACTAAAAATTAAAGACTAACTCCCTCCTAATGTGTATTAGGAGGGTATTTATAGGGAAAGTGGAAGGAGTGCATGTGTTGCATCTTCTTTCTGGCTTTCTTCACGTCTTCTCGACTCGACTTTAATTCTTTGTCTTTTCTTGATGTCGTCTCGGGATTTGAACTTGTCTTTTAATTTTCTTCTTCTATTAGACTTAAGTTCTTCGACCTCACTAAACTTCCGTCTTTAGACTTTTTCTTCGATAAATCTTCAGAATAGGTCTTGGACTTCCGTTCTTTTTGCACTCTTGATCTTTTGATTTCGTCTTTTCCTGTTTTCTTCGATAAAAGCCCGTGAAAGCCCGTGTGTTCTTCCTTTTTCATATTTTGGTCCTAAAAGATAATAAAAACACAAACCACGCATAATTCCGACTTTTACGACATAAATCACACGTTTTGGTCTTGTTATTATTAGAAATAAGTGGTAAAAGGATAAGTGTTTTCACACTTATTAAATCCCCTACACTTGACCATTGCAATGCCCTCATGCAATGCATTAATTTTAAAGCACGGTTTACATTTTCCATCATAAATAACCCACCTTGGCCTTTATTAAATACTAAACATAAAGAGATAGAAACAAGTAAAGAAATTAAAAACTTACATTGGGTTTTGGCTGCCATGAACGTTTATCATCCTCAAGTTTTCACTTTCTCCAAACCAAGCTTAAAAACGAGATCATTGTTATTATAAGTTAGTAAACTAACACGAATTCATGTGGGCCAATTATTCACTTAGACTCCCTTATTCCTAGGTGTATCTCTTATATTTTATTTTTGTCTTAAATTATCACGAGGATGCATTGTTTGACTTATTTCGATAGTTATTTAGGCCGAAAATAAAGTGGACGATTTAATCAATAGTTAGCTAAAGGACAAAATCTTTTAAAACTGCTTCTCGGGACCTCATAAAGTTCATATCTTGGCATAACTCGCTTCACGATTTGAGACCTTTCTCGGACCGATATTTGGCAGCGACTTCATACTTCAAATCTTTGAGATACGTTCTTGAAATTATGGTCTTCTCTTCATGATAGGAATTTCTTCACTTGAAGTTTTGAGAGATTCTTCATATTTGGACCACGACTTCTTCATTTTTCTCCAATCTTTATTTTGGACTTTGATATACAACGATCCGCCTCCTTTTAGGACTTGGATCTATTTATCCTCATACCTTGCTAGGGTCTTTTCGGATAGAATTCTCCATGACTTTTGGGGAGTATTTGCTTTTCATCGTGTGTATCGATCCTTCATATTGATTTTCGATAAATGATTCTTCACATCACTTGGGATCTTTAGCAATAAAATGTAGCCCTCATGCCTTGTTAGGGCCTTTTCGGACTCGCCAATCTTCGCATCCCGCTTCAATAAGTTATGCCTTGGCTATGAACTCTAATCCGTACCGAGCAACTTTTAAACGATCTTGGGCTAGAAGCTAAGTAACCTTTTAAATCGTACAACCTTATTTATTGCAGATAATTTTATTAACAAGCGAAAGGAGAATAGGCTTATAATTAACTCACATAAATTCACGAAAGAATACCGAACTTATAATTGACTCTATCATCTCTCGTTCTCCACAGTTTAAAATCTCAAAGAATGAGACTCGTGGATGCTTAGCCTATTAAATCAAAGTTTTGGGTTTTCGAGTCGCCTATAGGATCTTGCAAATTCTTAGACTTTTTCAAGTTTAGTAATCGCATTTTAAAGTTACCTTGATAAACGACTCTCTAGGATCAATTATAGGAACTTGCAAAAAGTTTTTATTCTTAACCCGTGAGAGTTAAGACTTTCGCGTTTTATAGCTCCCTAAATAAAAGCCTAGCAAAACTTGACTTAAACACGTTAAGGATACTAGCTAGAGTAAACTTAGGTAAGTAAACTCGGGTTGAGTCAAAATGTTCACGACTAAGAAAATTTAAAACCACTTTATTGAAAATTTATTATAGCAAGGAAAGAAAATAAACATAACAAAGGAAAATACAACTATACAACTAGGCCAAAATAGATTAAAAATTTTGAAAAATGTTGAAAAATTAAATTTTCCGGTTAAAATGAGGGCAAATTCATGGAAAAGACCACTTACTTCGATAGAAGTCCCCCTACACTTGAGATAAACATTGTCCTCAATGTTTAAGCATGTGGGAGTAAACTCCCCTACACTTAGGACATTGTGCACTTTGTTTAAATCTTGCTAAGGAAAGGATAACTAAAGTGAATTCAATGTGAACATATAGAATATGAAATATTGAATCACGGTTCGTCAAAAGTCATCAAGGTGGATCATTGAAGTTTTAATCCCTGCACAACACAAGAAACAAGACAACAAACACATACGGGGCTCCCCCTACACTTATTATGAAAGCAGTAAAGGATAGATTATGGGTTGCCTCCCGAGAAGCGCTTGTTTCTGTTCACCGAGTCACGAGCCTGACTCGACCCAAATTTAGTTCATGGGAAACATGGTGAGGGTTGGAATCATCTCATGAGAGATGTCCTCACCAAAGTATAGCTTCAAACGCTGGCCATTCACCTTGAAGTTGGGCCCATTCGGCTGAGAAAGCTCAATGGTCCCATATGGAAAGACTTTGGCGACGGTGAATGGACCAGACCAGCGGCTCTTCAACTTGCCAGAGAAGATCTTCAATCAAGAGTTAAAAAGTAAGACTTGATCACCAACGTGGAACTCTCGGTTCTTGATTTTTGCGTCATGAATGATCTTCGTCTTCTCCTTGTAGATCAGTGAGTTCTCGTAAGCTTCATTCCTCAGTTCATTTAGCTCGTTGAGTTGAATCTTGCGATGATCACCGGCTTTGTTGATGTCGAAGTTAGCCCACTTCAAGGCCTAGTGCGCCTTATGTTCCAGCTCGATGGGGAGGTGGCATGCTTTCCCGTACACAAGACGATAAGGTGTACAACCGATCGGGGTCTTATAAGCAGTACAGAAAGTCCACAAAGCATCATCTAACTTATCGGCCCACACGGCGCGATGCTCTCCCACAGTACGCTCCAAAATTCGCTTCAATCCACGGTTAGATATCTCGGCTTGCCCATTGGTTTGGGGATGATAAGCGGTGGAAAGACGGTGATTGACACCATACTTAGCCATGACTGTTGCAAATTGATCGTTGCAAAAATGAGTCCCGCGGTCACTGATAATAGCACGAGGAACGCCGAATCGAGCGAAAAGCTGCTTTAAAAAGTTCACAACCACCCTCGCATCGTTCGTAGGGAGAGCCTTGGCTTCAACCCATTTAGAAACGTAGTCGACTGCGACGAGGATGTACTTGTTCCCTTTGGAGGATGGAAATGGCCCCATAAAGTCGATGCCCCATATGTCAAAGATTTCACATTCTTGTATGAAATTTTGAGGCATCTCATCCTTATGTGTGATCTTGCCTTGGCGTTGGCAAGCATCACAATGCTTAACCTTTTCGTGAGCATCACGATAAATGGTGGGCCAATAGAATCCAGCGTCAAACACTTTCTTAGCGGTGTAGTTGGGACCAAAGTGACCACCGGTGGGTCCTTTGTGGCAAGCCTGGAGAATGTCAAAAGCTGTCGGTCCGTCAACACAACGACGAATGATCAGATCAGCACATTGTTTGAATAGATAAGGGTCATCCCAAAAGTAAGTCTTAACATCATTCAAGAAATTCTTCTTTTGTTGGGATGTTAACCCTTTGATGAGAATACCACCCGCTAAGTAGTTTGCAATGTCCGCAAACCACGGGGTGTCATCAAGATTGAGACTTATGGACATTAAGGTCTCAAGGGGGAAAGAGTCATTGATCTCTTTCTTCGGATGATCCCCTTGATATGGATCCTCAAGTCGACTCAGATGATCCGCGACTAGGTTTTCAGCACCCTTCTTGTCACGAATTTCAATGTTGAATTCTTGAAGGAGTAAAACCCAGCGAAGAAGTCTTGGCTTAGAATCATGCTTAGTCATCAAGTACTTCAACGCGGAATGGTCCGTGTATACGATGGCGTGGGATAAAACAAGATAGGGGCAAAATTTTTCAAAAGCATAGACAACAGCTAAAAGCTCTTTTTCGGTTGTCGTATAATGCAATTGAGCCCCCGTCATTGTTTTGCTAGCATAGTGGATTGGTTGGAAGTGTTTATTCACTCGTTGGCCCAAAACCACACCAATAGCAAAGTTGCTAGCATCGCACATCAATTCAAAGGGTAGCTCCCAATTAGGGGTAACCAAGACCGGTGCCTTAGTTAGCTTATCCTTAAGAAGATTGAAGGCTTCGATGCACTCTTTAGAAAAGATAAAAGGAGTATCTTTTTCCAAGAGGTGGGTCATCGGGCGAGCGATTTTAGAGAAATCTTGAATGAATCGACGATAGAAGCCCGCATGACCCAGAAAACTTCTCACACCCTTCACGGTTGAAGGTGGAGGTAATTTGGCTATGACATCTACTTTAGCACGGTCGACTTGAAGACCGGCTTTAGAGATTTTGTGTCCTAGCACAATGTCTTCTTTTACCATAAAATGGCATTTTTCCCAATTCAGAACAAGGCGAGTGTCTTCGCACCGCTTAAGCATACGTTCTAAATTGGCAAGGCAAGAAGAGAAGGAATCCCCAAAGACCGAGAAATCATCCATGAAGACTTCCATGGTTTGCTCAACCATGTCATGGAAGATAGCCAACATGCACCTTTGGAATGTCCCGGGGGCATTGCATAAGCCAAAAGGCATTCTTTTGTAAGCAAATGTGCCATAGGGACAAGTGAATGTTGTCTTTTCTTGATCTTAAGGATCGATGGGTATTTGGAAATAACCCGAGAAACCATCAAGAAAGCAGTAATATTCATTACCCGCTAAACGTTCAAGCATTTGGTCCATAAAAGGTAGAGGGAAATGATCCTTTCTCGTGGCATCATTGAGTTTGCGGTAGTCTATACAAACTCTCCACCCAGTAACAAGACGGGTAGGAATCAACTCGTTGTTTGCATTGGGCACAACGGTGATGCCGCCTTTCTTAGGCACACAATGCACTGGACTAACCCATGGTGAATCTGAAATAGGGTAAATCATACCCGCATCAAGAAGTTTGATAACCTCTTTTTTGATGACTTCACGTATTTTAGGATTCACCCTTCGTTGGCTTTGAATTGTGGGCTTGAAGTCGTCCTCCATGAGAATTTTATGTGTGCAAAAGTGAGGATCAATTCCACGGATGTCAGAGATTTTCCAAGCGATAGCTCTTTTATGCTTCTTCAACACGGCGATAAGTCGGGCTTTTTCTTCTTCTTTCAGGTCCTTTGCGATGATGACCGGTAACTTCTCGTTGTCTTCAAGGAAAACATACTCAAGATGAGGAGGTAGGTCCTTAAGCTCAAGAGTAGGAGGATCCTCAATAGATGGTGTAACTAACGATGGATCATCATTAGTCACCTCTTTGTGAGAAGGAGGAGAAAACGGGTGTTCATTGAGAAGTCTCTCAAGAGTACGAATGTCTTCATCCCAATCGGTGGAAGAATTATCATACTTAATATCGAGAGGACCCAAGCTAGCTTCGAAATCATCCAAGTCACTTTCTCCAAAAGGAGTCAATGCTGGAGCAATTGAGGCAACGGTCTCAACATTGGGTAGAGAAGAAAGAGTACTTTTGCAAGCATCATGAAAATGTTCTTCACAAGCCTCATCGAGAACATCAATAGCATTAACACTCTCATATGAATAACGTTGCTTAGAAATCTTACCCATGTTGAAGACAATTTTATCGTCACCAACTCTCATGATTATTTCGCCCGTGGCTACATCAATGAGAGTGCGACCGGTCCTCAGAAATGGACGTCCAACGATTAATGGAACACGAGGATCCATCTCGTAGTCAACGACAACAAAATCCGCCAGGAAGGTGAATTTGTCAACGCCAACAAAGACATCTTCGGCTATCCCCACTGGATAAGCAACCGTACGGTTGGCTAATTCCAAAGTCATTTTAGTGGGGACTAGCTCGGGGAGAGATAATTGCTTCCAAACACTTAAAGGCATTAAGTTTATACTGGCACCTAGATCGGCTAGGGCCATGCAATTCTCTACTCCCGGGAAGTTGCAAGGAATTAAGAAGCGACCCGGATCACCAAGTTTGGTGGGCAATTTCCTTAAGAGCACTGCGGAGCAATTCTCATTAAGTTGGGTCTGAGCAATGTCAAGAAGCTTTTCCTTATCACATAAAAGATCTTTAAACATCTTAGCGTATTTGGGCATGTGAGCGAGAGCCTCGGCAAAGGAGATATTAAAATTCAATTGTTTAAACATTTTTAGAAAGTTCGAAACTTGAGTATCATCCTTGCTCTTTTGCTTCTCTTTCCTCAACCTTGAAGGATAAGGTATATTAGATGAAGAAGAAGGCTTTAGGGGAGTAGGATCACTCACAACCACGGGTGGTGGGGAAATGGGGATAAAAGGTGAAGGAGGTGAGGAAAGTTGCTCTTTTTCCTTATTCACAATCACGGGTGGAGGTGTAGGAAGCTCGGGTTCCATATAACCTTTTCCACTACGAGTGGTGATTGCTTTCATCTCCCCTCTTAGATTCACAACGGTGTTACTCGGAAGAGTACACGAAGAAGAGGGTTGATTACCTTGGATGAGCGAACCAATCATATCACGAATGTTAAGCGCTTGAGTGCTGAAAGAATCTCTGATGTCGGCACGAATTTCATTGCTTTGTCTTGCCATGTCATTCCTTAGCTCGGCTCGAATATCGCTCCCTTGTTTCGCCATTTCGCCCTTCAAGTTGATGACTTGACTCTGAAGATTCGTCACCAGCTCCCGATTAGTCTTCATGAACGTTTCGACGTCTGGATTCACTGCCATCGGTTGATTGAGAGGTGGAGCTTGGTAAGCTTGAGAATTTCCTTGAGGTGGGTATGGGTTACTTTGGGATTGATATTGAGTGTTAGCACGAGGTTGGGATTGATTGTTTCGGTTATAGCTTTGTTGTTGGTTTTGGCTTGCAGGAGGGAAACCGGGTGGAGCAAGATAGTTGTTTGAATGATAACTTAGCAAGCTACGGTCTCCTTGAGGGCGAGCTTGATAGCCTCCCGTGGGATAAGTACCGTATGCTGCGTTAACGTTTTCAGAAAAATTGCCTTGGGTAGAAGGACAATCATTATAAGAATGAGGACCACCACATGTGTCACAAGAAATAGCAACGGCTTTAGCTTGTTGAAAGTGGTTTGTGGCCATGGTCATGAAATTCTTGTTCATCTCAGCGAGTTGTCGAGAAATTTCAGTCATCTCAGGATTGGAAGTAGTAGAAGAAACATTGACTCTCTGATTAGATCTTGAGGATGCGGATGAATCCCAATCCTTGTGGTGAGTAGTCATGTTTTCAATCAACTCTCTACACTCCTCCGGTCTCCTTTTCATAAAAGTACCACCGGCGGCGGCATTGATCGTGTCACGATCACGAAAAGTGAGACCATTGTAGAAGGTACAATGAGAGTGACGGGGAGCATGTTGTGATTTAGACAGCGGTCGATCAAATCATTGTATCGTTCCCAAGCATCAAAGAGCGAATCATCATTGTCTTTCATGAATCCACTGATTTGGTTACGAAGGCTTGTGACCATGGATGGGGGGAAGTAGCGCGACAAAAAGCGTTGAGTCATGTCATTCCACGTATGAATAGAATTCTTCGGGAGACGGTCAAACCATTTTTCGGCATTGTGAGAAAGCGAGTGGGGAAAAAGTTGAAGGCGAAGGTCATCCATAGAAACACCGGGGCACTTCATGCTTTGGGTGATGGTAATGAATTTGTCGAGGTGTTTGTTGGCATCATCATCCGGAATTCCGCGAAATGGGTTAGTTTTCACTTGTTGGATCATGTGATGCTTCAACGAAAACTCCTGAGCCGTGACGTGCATCGGCGCAATCGGGCCTCCGCGTCCGTTCATGGTGGGTTGACACAATTCCTCCATTGTTCGTAAATTAGGTAGGGGGACATTGTTGTTGTTGTTGTTGTTATTGTTCAAATTGGGTTGAGGTGGGTTATTATTGTTGTTATTAACACCAGCCATATCTAGATCTTCACGAGTCTCGGGCTCAGAATAGTTCGAAGATCTAGTACGCATACACCTGCAGAAGAAAAATATGCACAGAGAGAATATCTATATAATCTTTTTGGTGCAAAACCTTTGGAAAAGAATTGCTTTTAATGATTTTTTTAATGTTTTTGTATTTTTGAAGAGTTATATATTTTTTGGGATTTTTGAAAATTTTTAAAGCAAGGAAAATAACGTTCAAAGAACGGATCCCAAAATTCAATGCGTCTCTCACTAGAAACTGTTAATCTTAACGAAAAGAGCCGGCAGCGGCGCCATTTAATACACAGCTTTGTAACCAAGTATAAAACATTATCGTCCGAATCCTTTCGAATTGACTATCGGTTAAGAGTGCGACTCAATTGTCTTTTGGTGAACAAGAGAATGGTTTGATTTGGTTATCTAATTTTAAGAGCAAGTATGAAAATGTCGTTGAGTAGAGTTTAAGTGTTTAAGAAATAAACTAAAAGTTATTTAGAAAAACTTTAAGTAAAAACTTTAAAACTTAAAAACATGTTCCATCGCAATATAACAATTCATTTCTGTCGGAATGCACCAAATCATAACCATATGAATACATAAACAAGTCATCGGAAAAATTCATGTTAATAACCATCGGAATAATCAAGGTCAATTCTATCGGAATGTAGACTGGTCGCAATATCCAGATCGGAATAATCCAACACTTCTGTCGCAAAGTGTTTCAGATCGGAATGATGTAAAGTAAAATTGGGCAGCACTTCGTCTTAACAAGACCTTAGTCCCGTCGGAATGTGCTATCGCAATGAGCGATCGCAACCCAAATCGGAATAAAGGGGAATTAACCACCCGATCGCAAAGTAGAACCCTAATGGGTTATTGCGATCAAAACACTGAAATCTATCGGAATGTTTACAAACCCGTCGGAATGTGTGAAGCCCCAAGATTACGATGGGATGCACTCTTAATCCGAAATTCGTGGCAAGTGTAAAACTCAATAAGCACAATCAATAATCTATTTTATCCAAAACTTAAACAACTCGAAAAGCTTAAATTTGACAACTTGTAAAACATAAAAGATTATCAACTTAATGAAATGAACTTTAAAATGACTAAAACCTTTGTGAAATCCGAAAATCAATAAGCTAAAACTTGTAATAAGCCAATAAGCATTACGAGCTTATAACTTATACGTGTAAGAGCTTAAGTATAACCAAAGAAGATTAATCCTTCAATCACGAAATCATTAAATCATACGCATGAAGTATGCAAATCGGATCAAAGGTAAAGTAAATCAAGAAATGTAGAATGAGATTAAGGATTAAAAGCTTAAATAGAACTGGATTAATAAAATAAGCAATACACAAATGTTTAATCTTGAAAGATTAAAAGAAAAAAAATTAGAAAGAAAAATGAAAAATGAAACACTAAAAATTAAAGACTAACTCCCTCCTAATGTGTATTAGGAGGGTATTTATAGGGAAGGTGGAAGGAGTGCATGTGTTGCATCTTCTTTCTTGCTTTCTTCACGTCTTCTCGACTCGACTTTATCTTCTCGACTCGACTTTAATTCTTTGTCTTTTAATTTTCTTCGTCTATTAGACTTAAGTTCTTCGACTTCATTAAACTTCCGTCTTTAGACTTTTTCTTCGATAAATCTTCAGAATAGGTCTCGGACTTCCGTTCTTTTTGCACTCTTGATCTTTTGACTTCGTCTTTTCCTGTTTTCTTCGATAAAAGCCCGTGAAAGCCCGTGTGTTCTTCCTTTTTCATATTTTGGTCCTAAAACACAATAAAAACACAAACCACGCATAATTCCGACTTTTACGACATAAATCACACGTTTTGGTCTTGTTATTATCGGAAATAAGTGGTAAAAGGATAAGTTTTTTCACACTTATTAACATTCATGTAACATTTCTTTAAAGCGTTCCCATGCCATTGAAAAACTTTCATTATTTCTTCGCACAAATTTTGAAATCTCATTTTTCAAATGTGTTGTTTTAGATGGTGGAAAAAACTTGTTCACAAACTTAGAAACGAGATCATCCCATGTCGAAATTGAATTTGGCGGTTCTTTCTCAAGCCAAATTTTAGCGGGTCCATCTAACGAGTATGGAAAAAACATCATCTTAATGGTGTCATGCGGAACATCCTTAAACTTGCTAGTAGCAGTGAGACGATTAAAATTCCTTATGTGGTAATGCGGGTTGTCTTTCTCATGACCTCTAAACTTATTAGCTTGCAACATCGACATTAAACCCGTCTTAATCTCAAAATTCTCCGCAAGGATAGCGGGAATCACAATGGCCTCTCCAAAACCCTCGGTGGGTGCTTGTAGCAACTCCATCATAGTACGATTAGCCATGACGACTTCTTGTTCTACAATAGGTTCAACAATTGGAGTTTTTCTTCAATCAACGTCTCTTGATTGGCTTGCTTTTGAAGACGTTTACGAGCTCGTTTGCTTGATTACGAGTGATCATAAACTTCACGAAGAATGGGAGGTGAGCAAAGAAGATTTTTTTTGGGTGTTTTTTTCAATTTTTTTGTGTTTTTGATTGTTTTTAATTTTTTTGGATTTTGGTGTATCTTCGTAGACAACAATCTACCAAATCTCTCCTCGAATCAAACTCTTGATTAAAGAAGCCTCAAAAGAATGAAAACAATCACGTGGAGTGAACGCCTTCGAATGACTTTAGAACTTTGGTGAAAACCGAAATGTTCAAGAGGGTTTAATCACAAAGAAAACCAAGAAAATATATTATACGTAATAATACTTTGGGCGGAAAAACCCTCGATTAGCCTTCAATCTCAAAATATTCACAAACAAGCGGGGAAACGAGGCGGCGCGAAGCACTTTAGAGCCTTTTTCCTTAGGGTATATGATGAGATGGCATTTATTCATGATCTCATCGTTCTTTTCGTGCTTTAAATGCATAAAAATGTCATAAAATACCATATATATGCTTGTGTTTGTTTACTTGTGTATTTTAGGTATGGATATCGTGAAAAAGACAAAAGATCACAAGTTACAAGGAAATACGGACACGAGAAACGAAGCCGTACAAAGAACCGGGCCCTAGATCATGGAATTTTCAACATTTGTCCTTGAAGACTTAAAGATGTGCAAGTTTGATCCTCAATGAATGAAGAAATGACACTTAAAACCCTTGTATATTGATAATTACAAGTTTGGTCCCTTAAGTTTGTCAAAATTACACAAAAGGTCCTTCTACTTTGAAGAAATGGCAAGATTAGTCCCTCAACAATTCCAAATGGCCAACAATGGTCCCTCATGAAGCCAAAGATACATTGAAGACCTTTGAAGATCAACATTATCCAAAATCAGCCCTTGAAATATCTCAAAATGGCAAAAACAACCCTTGTAAACCTTTTTCCAAAAGTTTGTGCCAAAACTGCCAAGTTGGGAAAGTTAAAAACAAAGGAAACACGTTTTATTTGCAAAATAAACTTGCTATACAACTTTTCCCAAAACACAAGGACTAAAACTGCCAAATCCCAAAGTTTGAATTCCTAAACATGCGGGAAACAATTACTGTTTGGATTTTTACCAGCCAAGAACACCTTTTACCCAGGTTTAAAAAAGAGGAAAACAAAGGGGAAATCAAAATTGGTTATACCCACGTGTGATTCACATCACCTCAATCACATCCCGCACCAAAAACCTTAAATCCCACTACTAGAATGATACCCCCATCCCCACTCACAATACGACACCTGGCATTTGATCATGACTTGGCAAAATCAATGGCTACAAATCATTACTTGGTCACAAAGCACTCAACAAACGTCCAGGATTCTCCCAAAACAGCTGGCAACACACCTAGAAGGTTCTGCAAGGATAGAATAGGAATTTCAGTTGCTAGGGTTTGTGAATAGTGTTTAGCCAGGCATTTGCCTATAAAAGGAGACCTCAACATGTGAGAGTCCCTTTGTTGCAGTCTTTCCCTTTTAAACTTTTAATTCCTTTTTGAAATTTATAAAAGTTGGTATTTTGTGAAAATTGTAATTCCTTTTTATGTTTTTGAAAGTTGGTATTGTTTAAAGGCGATTCTGAGTTCCATTGATTGTTATAAGTGTGCTTGAATCATTTGGTTCAAGGATGTTTATGTTTGGTAAGTTTTTCAAGTTTGAAAAAGCTTGAAAGAAGGTTTCTGATTTTGCTTATTTTTGTGTACTAACCCTTAGCCATAAGCTATAAGCTCTTGCAAGCTTGTTGACACCAAGCTTGTGAAGGGATTAGAGACCTTGGTTGAGTTTGTTTGCTGCTTGTGTTGAAGACATATCATAATCAAAGCCTTGTTCTACTTTGAACATCATCAGGCTTTGATCTTCTCCTTTAAAGAACCTTGGTCTTGTTCTAGTTGTTGAACAAGGTCCAAGGAGCATAGCTGGCCCTCCTAGGATGTTGTGGAGGGCAGGTATAATCTCTTGATTAAGTTTCCTCTCAAAAATTCATGTTACTGCATGTTTTGGATTTTTAGCTTTGATTTTGTGTTCTTGTGTTTGTGCTGGTTATTTTTGTGTTTGATTGTGTTAGTTGATGCCTAGTAAGTGTTTTTGATCATTAAAATTAGTAGGTTATTAGAAGAAATCAGAAGTTTGTTTGAAAAGTGGTTGATAAAGGATTGTTTGGGATTACAGGTTCATAAGGCCTTCTGGCCTTGAGCCCTTGGTTCTTAGGGTTTGGGAAGTCTAAACAATTCTTAATATACAAGTTTTAGTCATTGGTTAAGTTTTTGCAAGTTTGGAAAAGGGATTTGAAGTTTTGCAAAAATCTGATAAAAGTGGTTTTGGAATTGGTCAAACACATCAGATCCAATAACTTCTTTGTTACTTGGATCTAAGGTCTGAAATCAGGTTTGGGAATAGTTTGGGTGATAAGCTATCTATTGTTTATCTGGTTGTTGAATTTGGTGGCTTATTGTGATTGTTATAGCTTATCAAAGTTTGCTGAAGTGGTCATTTGCATCAGCAAAGTGACCACCTCAATTTGTGCTTGCATTTGTTACCCTAGTGTATGCCTTATGATTTTGCTGCTTGGAACTTGTTTATGTGCTGCTTGTGAGTGGATTTTGCTATTTGGTGTGCTTTGTATCTGGCTTATAAGCTAACTGGCTTATTAAGCACTTATTGCCAAAATTTTCCATCAAAAGGTCAACTGACCTCTTGATTCACAAGGCCTCCTCCTTGAGTCCTTCACAAAATTTGCTTATAACAAGCCCATATACCATTCCTGATCATTTGGTGAACTTTGGAGTACTTTGACTTTTGGTCAAATAAGCACAAATTGGCTTATTTTTGAGAACTGCTTATTGGCACATGCAACAACTTGGCTTTTGTAATAGAAATCATTTTTCTTAGCTTAATAACAAATCTGGAAGGTTACAAGTCTTTTGGTTAAGCTTTTGCTAGAAAACTAGCTTATTTAGCTTTTTCAGCCAGCTTATTTGCTCTCACAGCTTATTCTACATGGCTTTTTGTAATTTTCTTGATTGATTATTCTTAGTTAAGCTATTTGTGAGCTTTTGCAACAAACTAGAGCTTCTAAGGTGCCCTAAATCTCAAACCCGACTATTTTTTCGTTTTGTGGATTTTTACTTTGCTTGTTTCTGGCTTATTGAGTGTGCTTTTTCAAAATTTATTTTTACAGATCTCATAAGAATCCCAAAAGAAGGTTGTGTGTCAAATTAGAGCTTATGGCATTGGCTTATTGCTTAATGGGCTGAAAAGCCCAATAAGAATAAGCTGCTTGCTTATTATGCTATGATAAGCTCACATTCAGCTCTTGGGCCTTTAGAGTTTTGTGTTTAGAATCAAATTTTGAGTCAGATTGGGCTTTTCCAAGTCAATTGGGTCAGGTTTGACTTTTTGGGCCCAAAAGCCCATTAAGGTTGACTGTTTTTGGTTTTGGCCCATTTGAGGGCCCAATAGGGGTATTCTGGTCATTTCACTTTGATTTTCTGATTATTTAGGTTAAAATAAACTAGTTTGCAAGTTTTTAGAATTTTTTCTAATTTTTAGATTTTTAATAATATTTTAATATTATTTTATTATTATTTTTAAATTTTCACATTTTCCAACTTTTTACATTTTTCTTAGCTTTAATACATTAAAATAGGAATTTAGCAACTTTTAGAATAATTTTATCACTTTTAGATTAATTTTTATAATTATTTTAAGTTTTAATAGTTTTTAAATCATTTT